>ML677374.1:6318066-6369776 GCA_007922305.1 Dermatemys mawii
TATAATATATAGATATATATGGGTGCCCATCTTCCTGCCAGCTTTCAATCCTTAATTAATCTGAGGACTGCAGGTAATCATTTCCAAATCAGACAGAAGGAAAGTTACCCCTTCAGAGGTCTCGTACCCACCAAAAAGTGAGTAAGAATGGCCTTGTAATAACCTAGAAAGTGGGAGAAATGTATGGTTTCTTTTCCCCCTTATGATATATCCAGAAGGTCTGAAAAAAATTATTTATTACAAATTTCAGGTCTCGAGTGACCTGGTTGTGCTGGAGGACCGATGAAGTATTGGGATTATGACAGGATACAAAGCTGAGTGGTTGAGGGGGAAGGAATTTTATTTGTTTTAATCTCTTTGGGTTCTGTTTGGGTTGTTTTTTTGTTTGTTTTTGTTTGTTTGTTAACATGACTTAATTCAAATCACTGATACATGCCTAGGGGACAAGGGCTTTTTGCCCAAAGCCCCCTGTCAATTCCAGAGCAAACTGCTGAGAGAGTCTCTTTCCTAAACCTCCATGAAGACCTCCACCAAAAACGAAGTCAAGACATGATATTTCTACAATTAAACCCAGCAGCCTGTCCTTCCCTATTTCATTTATAAAAAAGCTTTTAAGACATCTCTATGCATCATGGAATGTCACGGGGCCATTAATTTCTTTTACTTGCCATCTTGAGATCAGTCAGGACACCTTGGTTCTGTTCCTGGGCTGAGGCCATGGGACTCATGTGGGCAAGTCAGTCAGCTCTGCATTTTTTCACCCTGATAAAATGGGGTAAAGGTATTTGTCTTCCATGAGACCTGCATGATTAAATTAATAAATGCCTGTAGAGTGCTTTGGGATCTTTGGATAGAAAGCACTTATATGGGTCTGATTCAAAGTCCATTTGAATTAGGCCCATTTTTAAAATGACCACATCACTCATCTTTAACACATTGGTGGCCTTAGGATGGAGATAGAGCTCATGTAGGGCATAACTGATGCATAGCCTGGGCATAGGCCTTCTGTATAAAGGTGCATTTCATCCTTGATTTACTAGCTGACGAGGTGTCTGGGTCTTGTCTGTTTCATGTTTAGGATCTCTTCATTAGGCTGTTCTCTCATACAGCTTTCTCCAAAACTCGTGCTCTAGTAAGACAGCACCGAATGAAAGTCTTCCTTGGGCAGTTGTGGATTCCTTGAATTCTGAATGAATGGGGAAGTTGGCTTCCAATTTAAAAAAACATGGAGGTTTTTTTGTTGTTGTGTTTTTTGTTTGTTTGCAGGCAACTACTGTTAGAGATGGATGCCTAAAGTCGGGCAAATGCCTGAAAAGGTGCCAATTCTTTTCACAGTCCTCTTTGAGTGAGTTTCAGTGCTTTTTTGATTGTGTTGTTTCCAGAATTGCCAGTATCGTACACGCAACACTTCTCCTCTCAACCAATCCTCAGTAAAAGGAAATAAGAAATTTGTAGGTGTAGACATAGAAAAACGAGTGAATAAATTGTGAAAAAAAATGTAAGTGTACATTAGGGTAAATAATTAGGAAACATGGCCCTGCAGCTGAGGGTTGAAGGCTGGCGAGCCTGTTGTTTGACACATCGTATTTGTTTGCAAATGTCCTATAATTCTTTATCTATGTGGGAGAGGAGGAGGGGGTTGTAATATACAACGATAATGCTTCAGTGGTTTTACCTCTGCACCACTAGCAAATCAAGGCTAGCAAAATCTAAAGCTAAGCCAATAATCAATCTTACAATAACAAATTGGTTAAGAGAGAAACCTTCTTTGATCCGTCCAGGACTCGTGAGCCACCCTATAACAACAAACCGGGGTGTGCAAATCAGAGCTTATAAGCATCTTGGTGATAACGATTTGCACAGCCCAAGGATCATGAACATCCCTACAACAGCAAATCAGTGTGCATGTGTACTGAAAAAAAAATACCCTCTGATTAAAATAGAAGTTATCAGTCATAAACTACCGAAGGGCCTAATAAAAGCAGTGAGGAAATTTTATTTTAAAAAATGCAACATGCTTTGATTTTTTTTAAAAAATTAACTACAATTAAAATAGCTAGATAACTCCTCTTTGCCATCAAATTTCACCTGATCCTTTCAGAAATATGAAATGCCTTTCCTGGTATGTGGTGAAGAGTCAAACCATAATCTAGAAATCTGAGTGCAGCAAATAGAATCCACAAGAACATTGCAGGGCTGTCCCTAGGAAATGGAAAGCTTGGAGCTTTTCACCTGCAAGGAGGCAAAATAAGTCCATTTCCATCTTCTTTCTGTAAGGCAGAAATATTTAGAGTTTGTATCAGTCAGCATAGTGCTCCAGCCTAAATCAGTGGCTGTGTAACAAGGAGAGTAGGGTTTATACACAAAACCGTTTGGCCAGTGCTAAGTCCAATAATATCACAGAGCACCTCTTGTCTCCCTCCTTATGGGCTTTCTCCAGGGTTGCTTTGCTTTGGCTATCAACTTTACTGAACTACATGGTGAAAGCCTGCAGTGCAAATCTACTTTTGGGGCAGTCAGTGCTGAAAATCACAGGGGCTCCTTAAGCAGGCTTCTGGTGACAGAACAGAGGGCAGTGTAGCCGTTCAGTGTCATTTTATGTATTGAGTTACTATCCTGGCTAAGATCACATGCCCCTAGTTAGGGGGAAATGGACCCAAATGAGGATGTTTAAATCCTCTTTGAGTGGAGATGGGAAATTCTCACAGTCTAGAGACCCCAGCACTGGCAGAGCAGAGGATGCTGCCTGTCTGGACTCAGTGCTGTATGTGAAGAGCTTGTGCAGCACTTGCCAGTGCTGTGCCTGGCTCTAGCTAGTGCTGTTATCCCTCATTTTCATGAGCAAAATCAGTCAGGCTCAGATAAAACCAGGGACACAGTCCTGTCTTTTAAAGCCTGGTCCTCTAAAAATCCTACGTGCTGGGGAAATGGATACATAACTATAGTCAGTCCCTCTCTTGCACGTTCTCTCCCTGCTCTGGTTTTTACAGCTCCAGCTTGCCACAGTTATTCCTAATGACTTATTATATTTTTTATTTTAGTTGGACTTGAAAAGATGCATCTGGTATTTAACCACAAATGTCTCAATGGAATTTCACTCAGGGTCTGCACTGTATACACTATTGACAGAATGGTACCAGCAGGCTGAAAAGAAACACAGTGTGTGTGTATATATTTTATATATATACACATACACACACACACACACACACACACACACTTGTATGTACATTTTATTTGTACCATGACAAGTTTTTTCCTATTCATCAGCTACTAGCCGAGACGAGAGACACCTTCTTCCAAGCAACAGGCATCTTATTGTAATATAACAAGGCTATCTCTTTGCACTTTAGATAGCTAGTTAAGCAAATACTTGTCCAAGCATAAACCATCACTGGCTAAATAAACCCTGGTCTAGAATGCTGGGAGCTGGTATTACAGATTCACATTAAATATGTGATGTGGTCAATTTACTGCTTTACTTGTATATAAATTCTCCTTTCATTTTGTTTTTCTCCCAAGGACACTGTCAAGGTCACTGAGAATCCTGATGCGCCAAACAGTGTATCAGGGATACAAGCCCATTTCACCAGACTATTGTTGTATGTATCCTCTTGTGCCTCCAACTTCATTTCCACTTCAATTTTATCAACCTTCCACTGGAGACTCAAGGAGATAGGAAACAAGTACTGACACGAATTAGCCCTGAGATTGACTGATATAGCTTAGCCCAGGGAATTCTGGGTAAAACATTCTCTGGGCTCGCTAGCTCTCTCTGGCTTTTTTTTTTTTCCTGATCCATTACAGCCAGTCTCTGTCAGTCACCTGTCACAAATGTCACCAATCCTGTCCAGGATGACAGACCAGGCAGGAAGGCTTTGGATGGGGTAATTTGCCAAAAATACAAAATGTGGTGCATTAAAGATGGCAGCAAGGTCAAGGAGAGAATGGGTGGTGGAAGCTTGAGGGAAAAGATTTCCTTAGAGAGGAATAGCTGAAAACATTCTCTTCTCATAGCCATCGTAGCCTCCGGAAATCTTACTCCTTTGCTCTCAGAAGCATTTCCTCATTTGCTAACTTTGCATTTCTTTGAAAACCTTCTGCCCAAGGATCCACTAGCATTTTATTTATTTGGACGGTCGCTAAGTGTTATCTCCTCAGGAGCAAAGCGCGATATGGACTGGTAAAGTGAATTGCTCAATGTCCTGGGGAGGCTGCATTGGAGCTGGGTATAGATCTGAGATCTCCCAACTCCGGGTCTTGTGTTTTAGCCATCATATCTTGCTTCATTTCTTCTTAGTGATCAGGCTGTTTCCCTCCTGCCTGTGCGTAGGGAGAGAGCCTCCCTCTGTATTTCCTCTACCTTATACTTCCATCCTACAGACACCACCCTTTCAGCCAACATCTGCGAAAAGGTGAAGGGAGTGTGTCTGCCATTCTAATCATGGTGAGTTCCACCTTATTGTATGAGCAGGTCTACTGATTTCAGTAGGACCGTTTGCAACATAAGGTCCTAGAGTTGAACCTCAGAGTTAGGCACACTTCTGGAATGGAGGTTGTTCATAACTCTGAAATGTTTGTAACTCTGAACAAAACATTGTGGTGGTTGTTTCAAAAGTTTACAGTTGAACATTGACTTAATACAGCTTTGAAACTTTACTATGCCATCTTAATTTAAATAAAACAAGCACTGAAACAGTTTCCTTACCTTGTCAACTCCACTTTTTCTAAACTTTCCCTTTATTTTTGTAGTAGTTTACGTTTAACACAAAGTACTGAATTTGCTTGAGTGGGGGGCATGTCTCTGCTTCTGCCTAACTGCGTACTTCCGGCTCCAAATGAGGTGTGTTGTTGACCGGTCAGTTTGTAACCCTGGTGTTCATAACTCTGAGGTTCTACTGGAATCAGTGTGAGTAAGGGTGGCAGGATGGAGACTGCCAAGTGGCTTGCTCAAAGTCACAAGTAAGTCAGCAGAAGCTCTGGGAACTGTGGTATACTGAAAACTTACAATTTCAGTACAGTTGTCACTTTAAGTTCTCAGGTTTTTTTCCTGGTTCCACTTGCAGAGTAGGGTCTCAGTGCACCATATGGCCTTGCTTCAGTCAGTTCAGCAGACAGACAGCTAGAGTAAGGTGGGGTGAGTTGTTCCTTTCTGTCTTAAGGAGCAGCCTGTTTTTTCTTTCTCTGTTTTTGGGTTTTTGTGAGTTGCTGTTCCAAAATCTAGGAGATAAAGTAATGTTACCCTGAGCCTTCCAGTAAGAGAGTTTTGTTTTTTAATCTAATCTCTCTCTCTGTGTATGAGGTAAACACCACAGGAACACAACCCAGGAGTCCTGATTCCCATTTCTGTGCTGTAGATGCCTGCCTGCCCTCGCTAAGCATAAATGAAGGAAAGGACAGAAATAAGTGTGGAACAAAACAGAACTTCCCAGTTCACATTCATCCGCGGGTTGTGTGTGCATGTGGGGGTTTTTTTTCTATCAGCAGTTCCATTTGATAATATCGCTAGATGTTGCCCTACCAATTCTATCTGCCACACAGTAAATGGGCTGCCACAGTGTTTTCTTTTATCTGCACTGCTAACAGGGTTCATTGCAGAGTATCAGAACTGTGCTAAATTATAGTCCTGCCATTGGTGGCATACAAGTTTTAATTCTGGCCTGCAGCTTGACAGAAAAGGCCCATGAAAAAGCAGACATCAGGTTGTACTTTCACCCCATGCTATCAGCATTTCAAGTGCAAAGCGCTCTCTGGTTTGACTGAAGCACCTGACAGGGATGTATTGCTTCCTCGGGGTTTGGGGGAAAGGGGTATGTTGGAAAGGGGAGGTTTTTTTGCACAGTGTCTCCTGCATATATTTCATACAAACTTCATCCCCTTTTTCTTCCTTGGGGTGACATGAAATTTATGTCCCTTTTGGTTCTAAAAAGCTCTTATAGGCGAGGGGAGGGGAGATGGCAAGGGGAGAGAGAGAATGAAAATGATTTTAATTTTTTTTAGGCATAGAAATGAAGCTGATATTGAAAGTGAGTAAATTTTAATGAAACGGTGCAAAAATGACATCATTTACTCAGAAATCATTAATTTGTCAGCCTTAATATTTCAGCTACAACATTGCCTGTCAGTTTGTGCCAGCAATGACTGATAAATCTATAAAAGTGTGCTGCTAATTTACTGAATATTTATGTGCAGTGTCATTTGCAGAGTAGGATTTGAATTTATTTCACTCAGTATTCAGCTGTAGAACATTTCTAACAAACCTAAAATGAACAGCACCAGGCTGCACAAAGTAAGGCTGGCAAAACTTCTTAAATAACATTTTAAAGGGAGAGGAGTTCTCACAGGAGACCCTGCTCCTTTCTTCTTGGAAGATGCCATTCCAAAGATGGGGCAAAAGGCTTGGTTACTGCAAATTCTATGTATGTAATGGAGAGTTCTTTAGGGGGAGGTATGTCTTCAGGAGTATGAAATCTCTCTACCTTACAGCTTTTTTTTGCCACAAACTTAATAATACTTCACGCTTTATATAATGAGTTTCATTGTCTGAGCACTTTAAATATACTAGCTAATCCACTCAGTTTCCCTATAGGACAGGTCAATATTGGAGTGGGACAAAATATTTGTGATGAAAACTTCTTTGCTGCAATTTGCATGTGTTTGAACTTGAAAAGTTGGACACATACAGAGATTGGGAAGCAAGTTTATTTTTATTTTTTCTGTCAGGGTGACTGAAAACTTTTGCAGTGAACTTTTCCATTGCTTTTTAAATGTCCAGGATAGGCGGGTTACTTGTGATTGGTCATGTTGTCCTAGGATGACGTTGGTTCTGGACCCAGGATGGGCTGAGCTACCCTGTGTGGTCTATGGGCCTTAGAGAAGCCATTTTGGTTCATCACCTCATAGAATGTGTCCGCCTTTTGTGGGGTCTTCCTGAGCCAGTCAGGGGAAATATTGCCCAGCAGTAGGGAGTTGGCTCTGTGATGCATCTTGACCCCCACCTGATGAGGACAATCTAGGATTTGAGGGGGGAAGGGCAATCTCTCTCATTTAATTTTGCTTATAAGCTTTTCTATGGTGTTCTTCGCCATGGTAACTGAAGGCTTCCCAAACATTAGTTAACTGATCCTTAACTACCTCACAGGGAAGTTGTGAGTTTAATGTTTATAAATTGCTTTTATTGTTCTTTATTTCTATTACAGTAGTGTCTGGAGACCTCAGCTGAGATCCAGGCCTTATTCTGGTAGGAGCTGCTTACGTGCACACATGAGGTGTGATAGTCCCTGTCCTAAGCAGATGAGACAAAATGTGGGAGAAAGAAAGTTGTATTGTCCCCATTTTACAGATGCTGAATTGAGGCACATAAAATAAGACACCTTCCAAAGCTCTATGGCAGAGTTAAGAACTGAATCCCAGTCTCCTAAGTCCGTCCAGTTCCTTAACCACAAAACCATCTTTCCCCTCGTGTTCCTTTGATGAAATGTTCTATGTAAATATGAATTATTATTGTAATGGCTGTGGTGCAGAGTGCACAGGAAAATGATGCATGTTGACGATAAAAGAATACATGTGTTTTTTATTTTAACATACCCAAAGCAGCACTCTGGCCTCTGGCTGTCATATGAACGTGTATGCTGGATCTCATTTCTTGAGAACCATCCATTAGGCAGAGAATCAGAGGAGTAGCCGTGTTAGTCTGGAATTGCAGAAGTGACAAAGAGTCCTGTGGCACCTTAAAGACTAACTAAAATTTTAGAGCGTAAGCTTTCGTGGGCTAATACCCACTTCGTCGGATGCATGCAGTGGAAGTATCCAGGGGCAGGTATAAATAGGTAGGCAAGAACCAGGTGGGAGATAACAGGGTTAGTCCAATGAGGCTGAACCAGCTTATTATCTCTAATCAGGGAGGGTGAGGTGTTCCTCTAGCAGCTGAACTGGAGGTGTGAATAGCGAGAGAAGAGAAGGTGCTTTTGTAGTTAGCTAGCCACTCGTAATCTTTGTTCAATCCTTGATTGATTGTATCAAATTTGCAAATGAATTGCAGCTCTGCAGTCTCTCTTTGCAGTCTGGACTTGAAGTTTTTTTGCTGCAAAATGCTGACCTTTAAATCTTTTATGGTGTGTCCAGCGAGGTTGAAGTGTTCTCCTACAGGTTTTTGTATATTGCCATTCCTGATATCTGATTTGTGTCCATTTATCCTTTTTCGTAGGTTCTTGCCTACTTATTTATACCTGCCCCTGGATACTTCCACTGCATGCATCCAACAAAGTGGGTATTAGCCCATGAAAGCTTATGCTCTAAAAAATTTTAGTTAGTCTTTAAGGAGCCACAGGACTCTTTGTCATTAGGCAGAGGACCACAGAAAATGCTAATTAACAGGAATATGAATCCAGTAGTATACAATGGTCTTATGATAATCACATTTTTTTACTTTCATCAGGTTATATCGTATATTAATGTTTATTTCTCACTGATGGATTCTAAAATGAGCTGGGATGATGTGTGCTTTGATGGTCTATATCAACCAAGGGACAGGTGGGACAGCCAGAGGGGCATGGTCATATTGGAATACCTGCTGCCCCCTAAACAGGGAAACAATAGGAGAGATACAATGACTGGAATACTCACCACCCGCTGCTGCTTGCTAAAATATCTGTGCTGAAGAGTACAGTCATTGGAATGCCCACTACAATCCCTGTTAGAATGCCTATGCAGTTGTGTCACGAATTTTGCACTCCTGGGAAGCTGTGTTACCAATGATGTCTGATTGTTGCTAGAAGGCATGACTTTACAGGCAGTGTTCCATACCCCTACTCACCTTCTGGAGGCATGTTGTGGGCGGTAGGGGAAGGGAATCTGGTTCAATATAATGAAGAGAGTTCGGAGATCCCATTCCTTTTAAAGCACAACTTATTTGGTCACAGCTGTCAACAAGACTAAGATTTCCTTTAAAAAAAAAAATCTTGCTTAAGCCTTATACACACATTTCTTACCTCGGAACTAAGCAAAGTCTCTGTGGGAGCATGGGATAAATCCCCAATATATTGGCCACATGCATTAATTTTTCCAAAGCACAGGGATGAGGTTAGGAGAATGACTCATGCTTAAAACTCATTCTCCAAAATGGATTTTAAGCCTTTTAATTGTGGAGGGTTAGCAGAAAAACTTATTATTTATGAAGCTCTGGCTTGGTCTTACATGGCCCCTGTGTCTTTTTTTTTTTTTTTTTAAGCAAATCTCATTTATTTTTTTCCCCTAAAAGATGGTGTAGGATCCAATATGAGCATTATGAATATTTAATTTTCAGAGCAGGGTTTACACAATACCAGAGTGTCTGTCAGCTCGGCCACTCTCTCCACGATGAGCATAATTTTGAGTGCCGCCAGATCTACTTGATGGGTAGGGTCTTTTCCTTTATTGCCTACTCATATTTGGCAGCACTGCATTGAACTTTGGGTGTGCACGTTTCTGGTTTGGGTACAATTCCCAATTGCCTTGGGACCAGACCTCCTAAAGATCTAGGTCACCTAAACTGGGGGGGTGGGGGCAATTTATAGAAATGCTCAGCACCCAGCCATGGCCATTGACACTTGGAGTCAGATTCCCCGAAAAGATCCCTACTCAACATACTGAGATTCTTGGGAAAACGTGGCCACTTATTTTGGTGCCTAAATGGGAACAAATTATTTTGCAAGTTGGGGCCTTAAGCTTTAGCCTAGCTCTGTCTTCCAAGTCTCTAAAGAAATGATCATTAATAAGGGCGATACATGCATGGAAGATGGAGGATATTGGAGTGACAGGTATTTTGTTGGTGGTGGTTTTCTCATGTACTGGCTCCTTTCTGTGCCAGCAGGATTAAACTCTGCATCATAAAGAGAAGAGGCAAGAGGAGCATCCTGAAACCCAATGCTCTCATCTCCCTCCTAGATCCAGACCTTCCAGTTGCCTCCTCTGTCAAGTTCTTTTCCCCCAGCTTTATTCCCTTCCCCAGATCATTCCACATCCCTCCTTTTTCATCACTTTTGTTCTTGCTAGAGTGTGGAACTTTGTCTTCTGAGCAGCCAGACTCCTCCTCCTTCCCATGGGCTCCCAGGATGTGGCCTGTCCAGTTTTGCACAAGATCAATCTGGCCAGCTGCAACATTGTTTCAGCAGCTAACACCTCATATGACCGATGAAGGCTGGCCTCCACCAGTGCTGTGCTTCTCAGGTTATGATACCGTGGCCTTAGAGACACTGTGACAGTAGTGGGGGTTTCTGGCGGGCTGGATTGTAACTGCATGGGAGTTCCTCCCAATGTCATTCTGCCGTACATCTTCAGTCCATGCCTAAGGCAGTTGCAAGTCAGGAGCTGCTCTACTTTTCATATCTGGTGATAGAAAAAACATGCAGGGACCGAGGCGGGGTGGGGGCGTGTGGAGTTAAGCTAGGCAGAAGAGAATCTGAAAGGCATCGGGAATGTCTATTAAAGTTCACCAATTCTTGATGGCCTTGAATGATTGATCCCATTTCAATAGAAGGGTAGGATTTTCAAGTTGGGTTATTATCACTTAACTAGTGTATTTCACTACACAAGCAGGGCCTGTCTTTTACTACCCGAGCTGGGGTGTTTCATTCCCAGAGTATCTTTCTCTGTATAAAATTAATGTGTGTTACAATCAGCAAAATAAGTGCAGGAGGCACCTGAGAGATGTCAGAGTGGTAGAACTTTATTGGCTTTCTTAAAAGTAATATGATACAATAAAAATATTTCAGGAGAGAGAGGAATTCCTGGATTTCATTTGAAATAGTTTAATCGTTAGTTGTTTTTTATTTAAAAAAAAAAAGGGGGTTTCCTGGAATGTTAAAGATTTAATTAGTCCAGTTGAAAGGCAAATTATGGCTCATTTGAAAAATCTGAATGTTCTCTAACTTTTTCTGCCGGGGCTGTATGTAAGAGGTATGGGATTCCATCTGAAGTGTTCAGATGGGTTTGTCTCTGGTGCACAAGCTCTAAAGGTAGCAGAGCAGTAATACTGGTACCCACCAACCTGAGAATCAATTTGGGCTCATTCTACTGGCTGGGAGGGTTAAAGGTGAAATTCTTACCTTACACCTGTAAGACTTCTGACTTTTTCCCCCCTTTTCTAGCCACATTTCAATTTCCCTGCAGTATTAAATGAAAGTGATACGGGAATGCTGTTTGTATTCAGTCTTTTAGAAAACAGAGCTATAGCTCTTCAGAATACATCATCCCTGTGCAGAGTCTAAGTCTCAGTCTTACATGGAAATTCATTATTTTTCAGTTTGTACTTCTCTGCATTTTTTTAATGGGTTGGGGCATCATCTAATGGTCACAGCAGGAGAATGGGTTTCAGGAGTCCTGGATACTATTTCTAGATCCACCCCTGACTTCAGGCAAGTCATTTAAAATCGCCCTGACTCAGTTTCCCCCACTGTAAAATTGTAACACCTACCTGATAAGGTATGTTGGGAAGCTTCATTCATTCATTAAATTTGAAAGGCATGCTGAGATATTAAGATGAAAGATTCTGTATGAATGCCATGCATTATTATTTTTTTAAACTTATTTCTTTTGTTTGTTATGCATTTTTGCTTTTAGTTACTGCAGTTCAGGTGTTCAGAGGATTTTGCCAGACCAGCCACCTATAAATTATATTATTTTAACAAACATGCATGGAACTATTTAGACCAGCAAATTTCTGCAAAGCACTAACTTTTACACAACGGTTCATTAATCCCAATTCTCTCTAACAAAGCAGGTGTTAAATGATATGACCCCCAACTATACAGCACAAGCACTTTCAGAAGATGGTGCACCCATACTATGCTCCTCATATGGTACATACCTTCTTTCCCTGTGTCCTAACATCCCTTAATACCCTCACTAGGCAGGAATATGCTGGTGATATGCTAATAAGAGCAAATTATTATGCAGCTGCTGTGTTCAAAGGGATATTTCCGCTGAAATGAGTTCTGTACTCTTGGATGAAATAAATATTTACCGCCGTGTTATCCATTTACATTTTGCACAAAATACACAATAGCTGGCTGGGCTTGCACCCTTTATGGCTTGTCGGAATGTAAGGGTGCATGTGCGCCGCACACCCACACCTACACCCTCAGTCTGGGGTTGTGTCGTTCCCAATGGCTCCCTACCCCTGTAGCAGCCACCCCTCTTCTCTCTCCCCTTTCCCCACCAAGGTAGATCTGGTACAAAATGCAGCTCAGCAGCTCTTCTTTCCTCCAGCTTTCATGCCCGGTGTGCTCTTTTGTGCCTCCTGCCCCACCGCTTCCACTGGCTAGAAATGTTTTTATTCTGAGATTCCTTGTATTAAGCTTAGTTAGCCCAAACTGTCTCCCCCCTTTTCCCCCCTTTCCCAACCTGATAAATGCTGCTTCTGCAGTTAATGTAACCTCCCGGAATGTCCTTCATTTGTCAAAGATCGCAGCCTTTTACTGCAGGTCATTATTTCACCGGGAATTCAAACAGAAATATTTCTAGTCCACACCAAGCGATCTACTTTGCTTCCCCACCCACCACATTAGCCTCTGAATACTCTCATTATACCATTACTAATTAGAAATTCTCTCAAATTGGCGGCTGCATTAAAAAAAAAGACAGTGTGCTGAGCATATGGCATAATATCCTATTAATGAACACTCTAAATTCAAACTCAGGTCAGCTGCTCATTTCTTGCTCATGACACCCAGGCAAGGGGGAGGGTTGGGGGGAAAGCAACCTTTCTTTTTTAAATGCATAATACCAAATGCTTAGGATGCAGTAATGCCTTGGGCCAATACTTTATTTTACTTGCTTAATTTTTTTTTTGTACAGTTGTAAAAATATCGTGCAAGCCAGTGACTTCCTGGCTAAGTTTTCATGAGTGTTGAAATTATCCCATTTCCCCTTCTGGCTATAGGAAAGATCTCTCCGTGGAACTATACGCACCTTTCACCTGCCTCCAACTTGCAGTGCTCATGTACCTTAGTAGTGGCTTCCCATCCAGATAAACTAAACGATCTTCTCTCACAAGGCCTGTGTAGGGGTTATGTACGTAAAGGTCAAAGAGAGTCTAAGGGAGGGAGGAGGAAAAGCAGAAAGTATGGTAAGTTCTCATCCATCAAAACACTTTAGCTGGTTTGCTCCTTGGGGCAGGGACTGTTGACTACTGTTTGCACAGTATCTAGCACAATGTGATCCAGATGTTGGTTGGTCCCTAGGCATTGCCATAATAAACATGATTATCCAATAATAAAATGCACATGTTTTAAACATCAGAGTAAATCCCATGGAAGTCACAGTTTAAATGTTTGGCCGGATCATGGCCTAAAAGCACAGTTCTGGATGGGGATGGGAGTAATGTGCATGGCTTCAATCTGGTACAGACCAGCAGTGACTGAAAGCTGCCCATCAGCTCTCATTGGCTTCTCAGGCTGGTTCCCGGCGGAGAGGTGTTTATGTCACAACAGGCCATAATTGCTTAAGTCTGAATGAACATAGAGCTTGAGCTCTCTGGGGTAAGTTGCTGAGGTTGCTTTTCTTTGAGTTGATAAAAATCTGGTTGCCAATATGAGGCCTGAATGAAAGAGCGAGCCTGTTTCTCCAGACGTGCAAAGGTGACCAGCCTTTCCTAGGGAGTTTAAAACTAAAATGCTGTGAACTGTGCAATAAAGTGAAATAGCAAATTCTTGTATCTTCCCTCTCTGGACTGATGTAGTTGTCAGGGCGTTAGGCCTCATCAGTCTGGTTGTCACCGAGGTTTATAAAATTACCAAATGATATTATGTCAGCTGATTCTTTAATGGGATAATCATCAGCCAAGGCCTGAGTAAGGAATTTTTGCCATCGCTAATTTTACCTCAAGGTCAATGTGCCAGCCAAAGTCTTTGGTACAGTGTTCACTGTGATGTATAGTCTTGGCACATCCTGGGCCATGGTGCCAGCTTCCACTTATTTTGGCTACAGGTTGTGCACTCTCTTTGCTGGCGTGAAGTTCATCTCAGTAGGATAACTCTGCACATGGAGAGTCTGATCTAAAACTCTGGGAGTCCAGGAGAGCATTGAAGTCAATGGGCTTTGGATCAGATCCTAAGTGCATCTATATGATCTGATCTATATAATCCCAGATTCTGCAGTGACCTTATTAGCAGGTGTGTCCGTTTTACCACGATGTAATCAGAAATAAAGAAAAATGTCATAAAATGCTGCTGCCATCCCGGTGCAGTTAAAATTTTTTTAGCATTTACTTATGCAGTGACAAACAGCTGCCCTTTTAAAATTATTTTTGTGTCACAGGAAAAATTCCCCAGATAGCCCAGAGCCAAGCCCAGTTTTGATGTCAAGCACAGTGAGGTAAATCAAGAGTGATACTACTGAAGTCAGTAGAATTTCTCTGTGTTTACATTATTGATCTCCGAATTGGGCCCTGGAATTCAGGAGGTCTGGATTCTATGCTGCATTACCTTGAACACTTCTCTGGGCTTCTGTTTTCCCACCTACAAAACATAACCATAACATTTACCTGTCCCCTCCAGACAGGTAAATACTGACTTGGTTATAATCTAGTCAATACAAGCGTTGATTGGTTGATGGATATGCTAGAAGTTGCATCTGGCGGTGGTATTGAGCTGAACACCATTCTGCTTGAGATCTCGAACATGCCAATGACATTGTCTTGTTGGCTCCGTTTGGTGAATTGCTACGTCCGATTAGGCAAGAAGCAGCACAAGTCGGTCTAGTTATTGATCTGGACAGAACTAAATCCCTGGCCATTTCCTTCAGGTAGCCTCAAGCTCCAGAGTACAACCAGTTTAGTATTAACCTGTTTCCTGGACAGTGAGATCTTAAATGACCACGAGTGACCTCAGCTTTACATACCCTCTGAAAGACAGAAGAGAGCAGATGAGATGTTTAGAGGGTTGACTAGTTCGTGTAAGTGAGTTTATCTAATCCTGGAAGAATGTGCCAGCTAGGCAAACGGTTGGTAGGAGGTCTACATGGAGGCCTTGTACTCAAGCCCATGGTGCTAACTTGGTGTTTCCACATGCTAAGAGTCACTTCAGGTCTGCTTGCCGGGCTTTCGCTTGCAGCTCATGTACTCTGCATGTTACTGTGAGTTCAAAGTAATTTATCCTGGGGAAACAACAACCTGGCTCACAGTGGAGAGAGCCCAAACATGGGAAATGAACGCCTTTGAACTATGAGAAATTTCAGATTCAAGCCCTGTGGACTGGGCCCCTCTCTCACTGGTGGCAATGCTCATGTTGTTGTGTTACTCCATGACAACAGGAAACCATAGCTAATAAAAGAGATTCAGGCCTGCACCCCCAGAGGCACCATCTACAGCAATTCAACAGAATGGGAGAGTCTCTCTATCAGGGATTCTGTCTGGAGGCTTGGCTATGAGCGCTTACCATCCAGGCCCAGTGTGGACTAGTCAGTCAGCTGACTTGGGTGTTGCTGAGCCAGAGAGTGGTGGAGCTTGTGATCACTGGGAATCAAGTCAGCTCAAGGATCCTGGAAGAAGCCAGGCCCGCCCAGCTCCGCACTCATACTCCTCCCCACCATTGCGTTCCCTGAGAACCAGCAGGGGGAAGTGGATGATGTTTGGAAACGGAGGCTAGCCATAGACAAGAGCTGCCATGGAGCCACTAGCTGGGTAGGGGAATGAAGAGGTTGAGCTGGAGTGTACAGCGGTCTGCACAGGAGAATTTTCCAGCTCTTTATATGTAAGGGTGAGGGAAGAGAGGAGGGCCTGAGGCTGAAGGCGCTTTGCCATGCTCAGGGGCCAGGAGTGAGGAGGGATAGGGTGGAGAGATATTGGAGAGCTGTTCCATTGGGTCCAGTCCCTCCGCTGAATGCACTTAAGAGCAGTACACTTGGTCTGATGTTCTGAGGAGGGTTAACACCGAGATGAGCACCGTGCAACCCAGAAAGAATTGAGGTTTTATTTCATCGTCATTGGGGTCGTTCCTGATTTAATTATGTAAAAATTAATGTGCACTCCTTCCCTAGTATATCTAGGCCATCCATGGAAACTGAACTGGGTGAAATGCTGGTTAAGCTAATCACTTGCAAGTCATTAGGATGGCTAAGAACAAGAATGCTGTAATCTTTCAGGGCGTCTCAAGAATCTGATTGAAGACCAGGTTTAAGACCCATGAGTTCAATCAGCCAATGTCAGTGATGGTCTTTGACCTGGCTTTTTCCTATCAATGGGGAAAGCAGAATTGTTTTCAGATTTCTTACTGGCTTGAAAATCCAAATCACGTGTGGTTGATTCAGTAGTTGTTTGCCTTCCAAATCCTTACTGAGATGACTGTGATGGGAACCCATACCAAATTTCTGTTGAGAGAAATACCACTGGGGAGGAGGCTTGGTTTTTATTATTTATATAGCACCATTAGTATACACAGTCACAGCACTATGCAAAATGAATAGATTTTAAGGCCACCAGGTACCATTAGATTATCTAGTCTGTCCTGTATAACACATGCCATAAAAATTCACCCAGAGCCCCTAAATTTATGTTTTAACAAAGCCTATTTTCCAGAAAGGCCTCCAGTCTTGATTTCAAGAGATGGAGAATCCACCACTTCCTTTGGTAGTTTGTTCCAGTGGTAAATCACCTTGTTGGTTAAAAATGTGCCTTTATTTTTAAATTGAATAAATTTAAATTTAAATGTAAATGTGTGCGTCTTAAAACTTCCAGCCATTAGTTCTTGTTATGCCTTTTTCAGTTATATTTAAGATCCATTTGGGGGCTGGTATTTTCACCCTGTGAAGATACTCATACACTGTAATCATGAGAAGTAACTTGTGAAAAAGAAGTAAAGCTGTCTGCCCCAGAATGATTATCATCTAATAGCACAAAAAAGCCGCACACAGTGAAATATGGTAATCCAAGCTAGAATGCTTTAAGGAAGAATTGGGGGATTCTTTAGGGGTTAGGGATGTAGCTTGGACCACAATGAATGGGAGTCTGCTCCAGACTTATGGAGTGGCAGGAAAGCATGCCTGAAGTGTGATGTGCAGATAGGAAAACAGCACTGTCAGAGTGTGAGCAGATAGAGGAAGAGTTCTGGAGAACTTTCAAGGTTTTCCTCCTTACTTTCAATTTTTTGCATGGAACAGAGGGAAAGCTAGTCAAGGACGACCAAGAGGTCTATCTCTTTGAATGGATTGGTGAACATTCAAGATACCATGGTGCTAGTTGGAAGAGCAGAGGGGCTGGCACCAGTGTCTTGGCCCAATTTCAAGCTGGTTCATTTCTTGCTGCCTGCCTCCCTAAATCATCACTTCCATTTCAACTGGATATTGTGGGCTTTGTTCCTAAAAGCTGTTGCAGAATGGTTCAGCCTGTAAACAAGGGACCTCACTGAAATGGATAAGGAAGTGCAATGACTGGGTAAGGGCGTGGGTATATGCTGGGGATAAAACTCCCTCAGGAACCAGTGGGTCTCCATGTACAGATGGGGCCCTGGAGCCAGATCTGATTTAACAGCTCTCAGATGTTAACCAAATCTCTCCTGGCCAGGGCAGGGACCCAGGTGTTGGAGTGTAGCATGGTGCTGCAGACCCTCTGTCTGGGAGTTTTCTCTGAGGTCCTTACTGGCAGTGCGGCTTGGCTTGGAGCTATTGAAGGATGATTTCCAAAGCTCTTGCTGACACTTATCCGCCTCCTGGGCTCTCTCAGCTGACTCCCCAAACTCAGGGCTGCCTCTCTACTCGAGCTATTTTCCCCCTCCCCCTCCTTTTGGGGGCAAAATTCCTGCATTTTGACTGGTTCAAAATAGCCGTGGCTCTTTGCCAGCCTTCATAATCTCGTTTCTGAAAGGGGTAGGGGTGGGCTTTTGTTGCTATGACAATAAGTGTCTTCACGTGAACCCTCCCACCCTGAGTCATGATTCTGCAGAGAAGAAGTGGCAAGGCTCATATGTATTCATGTTTATTATTATTATTTATTTTATTGACTGATTTTTATCTTAATGTTGTCCATTTTGTGGATTAAATTCAGTGCTCACATGAAGGAATCCACAGTTTATTAGCCCTGCTTTCCAGGGTGGCCTCCCATAGCCTATGATGGTCACCAAGAGTGCCCTTAAATGGAAAGAATCCACAGCCTTCTGTGCCAGAAATCCCTTTGAAATGATGCTGATGTTGGCTCTGCATCTGATTTGATCTGTTTACTCCAAAATGTGGCTCGGCAGCTAGGGCAGATTTGGAATGCAGAGATCGATGCTGGGATGGAGTGTGTTAGAGGTGGCTTTGCACAACTGGTTATCTGCCTGATTCATGAAGGCCCCTACAATTTGTCAGAGGTTTTGTAAAAGCATAGGCTGAGAAACAAAGCTTTGACCTGGCTATGAATATTCCCAGAGTTCAGATCTGTTAGGATCCAAAGGTTTTGGTTTGACCTGTGGGTTAGAGGTCTAGGCCAGGTATGAAGTTGGACCTGGATTCAAAGTTCACAAGGTTTGACTGTTCCAACATCAGCTGTGCCAGCACCTTCAGACCTCTTGGTCTACTGGTGCCTGAACTATCTAGATCAGTGAGGGGTGGGAAACAGCTTTATACCACTCACTAGCAACTTCCTCTGATCACCTGACAGTAGTAGCGATGGATTCCAGATAGTCACTCTTGTGTGTGGACCTTCTGGGGTAGTGAATTCCTGAGGAACCTACCATTTCTCTTAAACCACCTTTACATCCAAAAACAATCACAGTGCATGAGATACAAAACAGCCTTAAATCTGAAGAAACCCAGAATTTTTTACAAATAATCTATTTATGAACAACGGGTTGTGCATGCCAACTTAGTCCAGTGTCTATGATCAGTCTGATATTCCAGACGCTTTGTGTCCCTGACTAGCACTTTCTTCTTCACTAGTTTACCCTATGACGACTGCTTTCTCACCATACCTGTAGTCGTACCAGCAGGGGGCTTGCTTATTCTATTTGAATTCAGATAGCCATAAAAATGTGGACTGAGTGAATTACTATGTGCTATAGGGGAATGTTTAATGCAAAGAAGTAGGGGCAGGGAGGAGGGGGAAGCTAGCTGTGTCATAATAGTCTATGCAGGCATTTATAAAGTGTGTAATCCCTGGGAGAAAGCCTAACCCTAAGCGTATGACAGCCTCTCTCTCTCTTCTGTATCAGAGTCTCCGGGTGCATGTAGTCAGAATTCCAGACATACAGAGCTCTCTGCTCTTGTTAAGAAAGGAAATTCTGCCTGGGATTCTATTTCTGAATCCTTCAGCAGAAATTAGTCGTTTTAAGATAATAACAATAATCCGATTAAAAATGTAGTTGAATTTTGTGGAATCTGAATTCCGTAAGCTTGATGGGTCTTGAATATTCTTTAACAATAACACTAGCCCTTTGGTGGCGTAGTGCTAGCAATGTGCACACAGCGCTATTAGATATGGAGCCCGGCATGTGAAAAAAAAATGGGGGCTCAGAGTTAAGCTCCTAAATCCATTTTTAGGCACCTACATTGTAACTAAGGGGTCAGGTTTTTGCCGGTGCTGAACTCCTATTGAACTCAGTGGAAGCTGCAGGGGGCTCCGCCTTATGGAAACTCCGGCCAATTATTTACATGCCTGTATATGGATTTAAGAACCCAACTTGGGCCCCCATTTTTAAAAACAGATTGACAATACAGACAGAGCTGGCTGTTACTTGTTTGCAACAGAAGGCCCCTATTCTGCAATCTGATCAACGTGGCTGGGTCAGTGTGGAATACCACTGAGCCCAGGGGTCCAGCCCCATGGCTGCAGATTCAAGACTGAAGTCTAAGCAAGACAGGCCCAGAGCAGAGAGAATTGTTGTTGTAGGTAATTACTTTCTAGAACCGGGTTAGGAAAAATGCTGAGAACTGAAACTGCTCTTAGAGGCGATCTTATTGTTGGAGTTCTTAACCTTGTCTGATTTTGGTGTCGGAGATTGAGGATTGATTTTATGTTGTAGAACGGTAAAAACTATATAAAGATGTGTGTGTTTAAACAGCTTGCAGAGTGTCTTTTACTTTGAGTTCCACTTTGTTTCTTTCAGTTCAGCTAATGTCTAAGCAGTAGCCTCTCTAGGTAAGTGACTGAGGTAGTGCTGGGCCATTGCTCCATTCCAGACTCTTTCAAGGCCATCGCTGTCCATATCAAATCAAGACGCTTGCTGCAATGTTCACAGAAATGTAATTTGATTCGCCTTTGTCAACAGAATCTGTGGAAACCTCCCCTGCCTCAATAAATATCCCTGCAGGGTAGCACATGCTTTGTAAATAATTTTCATTGTGACCCCCTCTTGCTAGCAGGGTGGAGAGTTGAGAACATTCATCAAGTCACACATTAAGAAAATAATTTTCTTGTATGTAATTTGAGCAATAAATAAGGCCCAGGATTTCTCACTCCTGCAGCAAGGAAGTTTGAAGAGCTGTCTTTTCTGACAGCCAGTGGGTCTCATTTAAACCAGATCTACTTCAAAACCAATTCGTTCCTAAGGTGCTGCGCTTCCTAAGGTGCTGAGCTGCTCTTATTTACAGTCTGTCGACAGCATGCCTGGCTCTGTGCAGTCACAGAGCAGGGTACAGCCTCTGCCCCGAGGAGCTCACTAGGTTAACTGTACGTAGCAGATTATATGAGCTAAAAGAGGGAGTACATTCCAACCAGAAATCTGCATTCATGCATGTAGGAGCCATTCAATGGGATCTCGAAACTTCCTCTGATCTGCTGCTTTTCAAAGATTGGGGCTAATGCTTTATCTAGTGGTTTGATTTCCTTTCCCCCTTGCCCTCAGTGCAATTTCCCTCCCCACGTTTCACTGTAATCTGCCCTACAGCTGGGAACAGATGAGTCCAACCATTATTCATTTATCTTCTCCCACTTGAACTGGGCCTTAACTCTTTGCCCCTCGTCTTTCACACTCCCGTCTCTGTGTATTTTCCTAATCAACCCTCATGAGCAAAATCAGATGTGTATAAAAATACAAGGAATTGTTTTTTCTTGGGGCCTGATCTAAATCCCATTGATGTCAATGGGCATCTTTCCATTGACTTCAGTGGACTTTGGATCAGGCCCAGGGTAAGCATTGCCAGCCTGAGTTTACGCCTTCAGAAGTCACCTTCAAGCACTTTCCTCTCCCTCAGGGTGCTTCCAAGCAGCATTGAACAAGCACATGACTGAACCTATAAGACAGGGCTTGACTTTTAGGAAGGGAGCCTGGAGGGCACCAGATAATTTTGGAATCTAACCAGCTGCACCTCAAATGCCTGGATTACACTTACGTTCATGCTTATCAATCCCTCCGAGCACTTAAAAGCTGGGTGAAGGCTCCCCCAGTGTGTCAGTGTGTGAGAAATAGCTTTGCTTTTTCCTAGTGGAAATGTAAAATTTCTATTTTTATATATAGACTTTTTTTTATGGATGGCAATGTTCCTATCCCCAGGCATTTTGCATTGGAATTCAGCTCATTGCAAGCCTATTACATGTTCACTAACTATAAACCATCTGATTTATATTCATTAACCAGTACTAGACAGCAGCAGGGGCATAACGTTAGCACTGGACAAGCCTCAGTCGAAAGGTGAACTAAATTTGAGTTAATTAAGGTGCTGTAATTGTTGTCCAGTACAAGTGTCTTCGGGGCATTGGCTTTGTAAATAATTTTTCACCCCAATCTCTCCTGTGCTCTAGTCTGCAACTTTGCTCAAGTCATAAACTAGGGAATCAACTTTCCTGCACTTGCTTGTAACAAGAACAAGGAACCCTTACTGCTTCCTGCTGGGGACAGCAATGACCTTTTTGACTAGTGAAGTGCAAACAAAGTTGAGGGGTGGGGGGAATTATCCCCAGAGTAACACAGAAAGTGAGAGTTCAGGTTTATGAGAAGGACTACACAAGGGTTTATTCATTTTTCTGGAGTGCTGCTCTGAGGTTTGGTTCAGATAAACATTCAACATTCCTGACATCCTTCGCTGGAGTTCACCAAAACAACTTCATCAAGAAATCAGGCTGGAAAGCTCAGGATCACAGGCTTCCTCATAAGATTCCCACTATTTCCTGATTCCCGAGAGGGCTCCAAAACAAAACCCTGGATCTGCACCTCCCTAAATTGTGAAGTTCAAAATCCAAACTCCAATTTGAAGACCACAAATCTTTATAGTGGGCTGGTCCCTGTTACCCCTGAACTTTGTATTCAAAATCCAGGTGCATATTTTATTGCTTTAGCTTCTCTTCAGCTGAAATCAGCAATCACAGAAGCACCCACAAGGGATGACTGGCTTCAAAACAGGGAGCAAGGGAGAGAGACACCTGATACACATTGCATGGCAATAGGCAGGAGCGATGGGGTCTGAGGCACGGAAAGGCAGAGATTTTTGAGGCATTTAGGCATTTCTGTGCTCAGCATTGCAATGCCTAACAGATTTAGGAGCCTACAACACCTTTTCAAAAGCAATCTAGGCAATGGAATTTAGCCCCCCCCCAAAAAGTGCCTAAATCCCTTTAGAAAATGATATAGATTCCTAAATCAGTTGGATGTTGCTGTGCTCAGTGGTGCAATGCCTAAATATCTTTTTAAAAACTGGGTCTAGATGATTAGCCAAAGATCCGAATGGAAGTCTGTGACAGAGCCGGTCTACCAAATGCCAAGTTAATGCCCAAACCACTGAATCATCACCCTGCCCCATGGCTGACTTATCAGAAAAGGAAGAGTGGGAATACGAATGGGGATCAAGACAATGGACAACACAGTTTCTTGGCTGGGGAGCTGCGTTAGGGCTTGAATTAATGACTTACAAGTGACCTGAGGGCTGTTGGACTCACATTTGTGGGTGGTGTATCCCTCCTCTGCTTAGGCGCTGCTTGCCCTCTTTCTCATAATAGAGTTGATGAACAACCAATTTGTAAGTAAACAGGGCACACGGGTCTAATGCTGTTTGCGTGCAAAAGATGAGCTGAGAGATGCCACATGGAGTGTGGGGGGTGAGGAGGGGCGGCTAATCAGCCCAAAGTGAACAGTTCATAATGAGGAGAATAGTGATCCGTGTGAGCAAAATAAAAATCCCTGCTGCTCCTGAATCTGTGCACACCCACTGCGGAGTGGTAATTAGGAGGGAGTCTGGATGTGGAATTGAAACTGTAATTATGAAAAACTGCTAGATATTACAATAGCATCATGTTTAATGTTCTTTCCCCACCCACCATTTTTTACCCCCTGCCCCTTTGATTAATCACCATTTTTTCAGAAGTTTAAATTTTGAGGGAAATATTTGGAATGATCTGGGGTGTTTTGTGGCTTTCATTTTTAAGCTGAGGTGTTTTGAAGTTGAAAAGGAAAATGGTTTATTAGACTGTACATGGAAATTAATACATGGCAGGTTTGAGAGGGACTGATTTTCAGTTAAAAGGCTTGCAGCATGGTGGGCCGAGTTATCTCTTGAGCTGTATCCTTACCATGCTTTCTTGGCAAATGCAGTTTTTACTTGAATGCTGCTGAAAGTGTGTGTGAGAGGAAGGGCAGAGGAGTGTGAGGAATGGAGAAAATGGAGGGCTGGCATGTCCGATCAATATGTTGATCTGCCACTCTCACTTGCCCGTAGATGCGTCATCACTCTCCTAATGAAGCGATCACAGAGCTAATCAATTAGAACGGCGGGCACCAATTCCATCTTGAGGCGAGATTTCTGTGCTGCGCCTCTCTGTGGCTCAGCCAGGGAGGAAAGTGGCTTTCTGGGTTAACTTTTGCCTCCTTCTCGTTCCTTAGTTAATTCTATTCCTTGGTTTCTCTTTTCTCTCTTGTTTTTGTCCTGTGTTTGTGCAACGCCTATCGCCGTAAGGTCCTGAGCTACAGCCAGGACTCCGAGGCGTTATGACAAGATAAAGACTCAATCTGTATCCTTTTCTCCATACTGAATCAGCTGCGTAAGTTAGCTCACCCCTAAGGCCTTTGGTCAGTTTTCAAAAGTGCATTTTTGGAAATATTCTCTGCTGTGTAGGATTTTGGGTGTGATCTTAGCACCTGTTGGCTAACTGTGCTAATTATCATTATCCCGGTTTAAAAGTGCAGCCTTTGACATGCGCTGAACCAATCAAGTTAAAAGTGAGGTTCCTCACTAGACTTTCACTTGGCCAATTTAGCACATGTTACAATGGTCACTGCCTTGTCAGGACTAGACTTTTTGTTAAAGGAGTACTTAGTTCATGTGAATAAACATGTACCAATATCACACCTTACACTGTAGTCTACTCATGGCTCCAGTGAATGCCAACAAACATCTCTGCAGTGCATAGAGGGCGGCTGAAGCTTTGTTCAGAAAAGGAAGCGCACAAAAGCAGCCTCTGTGTTGATCTCACCCCTCTGTTTGCCTGGTCAAGTCTGCTATTGATCTGACAGCTCCTTTCCAGACCTGCCTTGGCAATAGACCCATGCCAGGCTCTCATAGTTTGTGTTCATGTTCACTTATTAATATAAAGATTCCACTTCACACTTGCTGGAGTAAACCTTGCTTGATGCCTGTGACAGGTTTTGCAGTAATTCAGTTGTAGCGCCAATCTCCTGCTAGATCTCTCCTCTATGGCTACCCCTCCAGCCTTTTCCAATTTTTCACTACAACAGTCATGAATAAATCACCAAAACACATCAGATTGCTGGAAATGGAAATATCAGCGATAGGGCCCAGTTCAGTAGTCAAGGAGCATCATCCTTGTAGCAAGCCAGGAGTGCTCTGTGCTCTCTCACCATCGGCCACACATCATCCAGCCTGCCTTGTAATCAAAAGGCCCTGAAATGCCTGCAAGCCACCAGTGTACAAACCTTGCTTTGCCCTGGTCTACACTGGGGGCGGGGGCGGGGGGATCGATCTAAGACTTCAGCTACACTATTCTTGTAGCTGAAGTTGATATACTTAGATCGACTTACTGGGGCGTCTTCACGGCAGTGAGTCGATCGTTGCCACTCCCCCCGTCAACTCCGCCTGCACCTCTCGCGGTGGTGGAGTACCGGAGTCGATGGGAGAACACTCAGGGATCGATTTATCAGGTCTAGATGGGACGCGATAAATCGATTCCCGATAGATCGATCTCACAGCGTCAATCCCTGCCATAGTGTAGAGTGCACTCTCTGTACCTTCCAACTCAGAAGGGTGGCAATTTTGTTGGGCATGCTGCAAAATGGGGCACCAACAGGATCCCACCACATGAGGCATGGGCTCTCATGTGTGCAAGAGATGAGCCCTGTTCATTGTCACTAGTGGTTACTTGATAACAGAAAAAGCAACCATAGTTGCTCTGTTAATTGTTTCTTCCACTGCAACCAAGCTTGAAGAATCAAGCAAAGGCCTGTAAGCTCTTGTTACATCAGGTGTGTTACCGTAACCAACTGCCCATAATCCCATATAACCCTGATCAGTGTGCTCTGAACACCTCTGCCCAATCTTGCATCAGGAGCCACATAGGGTGGCTACAAAGGCTTTTCCTACCCTCCAGCTGGTTAAAAGGCTACAGCCCGCTTTCATGGCTAAATGTAGAAGGTGGGGCAATGCCCTGGCAAGCCATACTCCAGAGGTAAGAGGAAAGCATGCTAAGTAGAGGCTGCATTTGATGAAATAGCTTCTCAGCCTATAAATGTCTATCCATGAGCATCTCTGTGGTTCTTCCCAGGCTTTTTGGAAAGTGCCTGCTTAATTTCTCCTCTCATGTAGAATCTGCTCTGTCAGTCTTCTCCTCCCCCATATTTCCATTCACAGCACTTAGAGGAATTATGGGGAATGAACTCCCTATGCATGGGGGAAATTCTGTTCTCAGCCAGCACCATCCCAGCAACAAGAATTTGCCAGGTAGACATTTAGGAAGAACAAGAATATTGTATATTTTGATGGACTCTTCTTGAGAATCATGCCCTGGCAAATCCCTTGGCAAGGGAACAGTTTGTGAGAGAGTTCCTCATCCACTCCTCCCCAAACACATTTCTTACCCAGTCTTGCATACCTCCTGATGCTTTGCCCTGGTTTTCACTGGTTAGGTACGTTGTACATAGTATTGCTAGTATTTGCTGCATTGCATGCTGAGTTACAGGTTCTCTCCCCTTCCTCCTCCACTGTCTGGGTGTCCATCAGACAGAAGGACCATAGTCTTCCATTAACATCTACTTTGGTGACTACCTGCCTTTAAATTCAAACCTTACCATGATTGGATGCTGCTGGTGTCCCTCAGCCCCCATCCTCTGATGTGGACCATGTACTTTCCTCATCACATTCTTTGTTTGTTTTGACATTGTGTTTATGGCTCTCTATCTAGATTTCCTTCTTCAAAACCAGGCAGAGAGGTGTTTGGTGAGGGGGATAGGGTTGTATTGAACAAAAGGATACTGAGTGATAAGGTGGGAGTTTGTGGCTTGAGGGAGGGAGGAAGAGAGAGAGACGGTGTGTGTACTGATCCATCTGAATGCCTTTCTTGTGTTGTAAAAAGAACGAGGAGTACTTGTGGCACCTTAGAGACTAACACATTTATTTAAACGTAAGTTTTCATGGGCTACAGCCCACTTCATCAGATGCATAGAATGGAACATACAGTAGGAAGATGTGTATATACACACAAAGAACATGAAAAGGTGGAAGTTGCCATACCAACTCTGAGAGACTAATTAATTAAGATGAGCTATTATCAGCAGGAGAAAAAACAGCAACTTTTACAGTGATAATCAAGATGGCCCATTTCAGACAGTTGACAAGAAAGTGTGAGTAACAGTAGGGGGATACTTCACATGGGGAAATAATGATTTCCTGTATTGTGTTGGTTCAATTGCACATATAGACGTCATTTAGTCCTGGAGTATTCTAAAAGCACTGGAGCTTCTTCCAGAAAGGCGTGTCATTGGAGTCATTGCAGCGGATGACCGAGAGCCAGGTCTCCTGGGTTCTATCTCTAACTCAGCTACTGATTTCTGGGTGCCTTTTCCATATGCCGTTAACTGCACAAAAAGCTAGCCTATGGCTGCCTCTCTGTTTGATGTGCACGCTCAGATGTTAAATTCTCTGTTACACCCACAACTCATTTTTGCATCGGCAGAATTGTGCTCACAAGACTGAAGGATGCTTTTAAAAATTAGATCCTTGGAGAGAAATCCTGGCCACAGTCACATGAGCAGGAGTCTTGCCACTGACTTCACTGAAGCCAAGATGCTGGCCCTTGGTTTACCCATTTGGAAAAAGGGGATTCTAGAGCCTATCTCACAAGAGTGTTGTGAGGCTGGAGTATTGTGAAGCTGAGAAGTTTGGCTCAAAGAATGCAAATAACTATCATTCAAATCAGCGAGGTCAGAAACTCCAGCTAGGAATTAACAACAATCTAAAAACAACCCCCCCCCCCACCAATAAAAATCAAAATCAGTTTTTTACTTTAAAATTAGCAGTCTTAATTTGGATATCAATTTTATTTCTGGATGGCTTGTCCATTTTGCAATTTAGTTTCTTTTATCTTTGTTATTATATTATACCCCCTGCTAATAAAATGTCAAATTAAAAAAAAAATAGGATCATTGGAATTGCAGAAAACCAATAAAATAAAATCTTACAAGAGAGGCAAAAGAAAATTTCCATCATTCTCTCCTTAACCAAAATCAAAATTAGAATGTTGTTAGAAATTTCATTACGATGGAGCAGATTGGTAATGAAATTACATTCCAGCTTTCTGTATACTCAATGTGTTAAGTAGGTTTGATCAATGATGTTCACACAATTAATTTTGTTGATTGCTGAGGATTACTTTATCGGCACTTGCATTTCACACTTGTGTGGGCTGGTTTTTTTGTTTTGTTTCCAAGGTAAATTCTACATGATTTGAGTCACATGACAGAGAAGCAGGACTGAAGTCCAGTTATCCAAGCAATCTCCATCAGACCACGACTGGTACTAAGGTGAGGATGTTGTTGTTGTTAATCTTGTTTATAATGGTAGTGCCTAAGGAATAACTGAGAACCGGGCCCCAGTGCCCCAGACACTGCAACATACTGTACAAACACTGTAACATGCAGTCCCTGCCCTGAAGAACTTACAGTGTAAATAGACGAGACAGACATGAGAAAGGAGAAAGCTGGCTGACACTTAAACCCAATGGTGATTGTTCAGATATTTTCCTTCATCCCATGCAAGAAACATATAACTCTTGCCCCATGGACTCCAACTGTTCTGTTCTGTCCATATGGCCCTCATCTCTATAGCACCCAAGTACCTCACAATCATTAAAGAGTTTTATCCTCCCAACTCCCTCTGTGAGGTAGAGAAGTGTCATCATCATTCACAGAGGGGAATTGAGGTATAAGGTAGATTAAGTGACTTGCCCATGGTCACATAAGTATTTCTATGGCTAAGCTGGGAATTGAACCCAGTTCTTCTAAGTCCTACACTCATGCCCTATCCACTGTGACTAGGCCATCCTTCCTGCTCCTGGGTAGAAAGTGCTATGACCGAGTTTGCGGGGGGATAGTTCTATTTCTTGCACTTTCTCTTGTCTTTTGGTGTGGGAGGGAGGCATTGGACTGGCAGATCTTGATTCAGTTCTTGGCTCTATCACTGACTAACTCTGTGACCGCAGGCAAGTCACTTAATTTTTCTGTGTCTCAATTCCCCAGCATCACAGCAAATGATGACAGTACTTCTCTATCTGGCAGGGGCGGAATGGGGAGATGTTCATTAATATGCATGGCCCTGTGATATTATGGTGAGGGGCGTATGAGCAGATGGAAAGGTACATCTGAGAGAGCATCAGGGGTAGGCAGATTATGTGGTCTCAGTCACTTTGGCTTTCCGTGAAATCCCATGTTCCCTGTCCCAGTTTATTTCGGTATTGACGGGCGCATTTCAAACAGTGCGCTGCGCTTCTGTGCTGAGAGTACTCCCCGTTGTTGAGGGTGATGTGAGTACTCCCCATTGTGAGGTTAAACCCACAGCCCAGCTCTCTAATGTTGGCCCTGGAGTGTCCAGATTTGCTTGGATTTTTTTTTAACTAGTAGAAGGCCCTGATTTGCCATTGATCCTTTGTCCCCACGCAGCTGGGTCATCCTGGTCCTGCAGCAAAGCATTTGCTGCTATTGTTATCCCTCCGCCGCCTCCACTGCCATGCAGTGATCCGTAAGTAGCCGTACCTGGCTGTTCTCTTTAACTGTTGGCCTTCTGCCCCACCCCCATCCCCGCACTCTGATCATTCATATACAGGGCATGTTCCATGAGTAGTGGAACTTCTGTATGGGAAAATGCCGTTATTCCTGCCTAGTAGCAGGAGTGAGGCCTTCGAAGGGACCTCAGTTCGTGCTGAAGTATCTCCCTACCTACTATGGCAGAGAGTCTCCAAGCGATCGAATTTCAAGGGGAATTGGGCACCTAAAATCCTTTGGGCATCTTTAAAAATCTCACCTGCCCATTCTTCTGCTTGCACCAGCTCCCATTTTCTGGCCATGAAATGGAGACAGGAGAAGTGGGCATTCAAGAGGGCTTGAGATTTACTTCCATGCACCGCAACTGGTGGTAGACACATTTGACTGGAGCCCAACCATCTTCCATCCCCTACCAGCACTGTGGGAGCAAGGCCATCGTAGTTGCGGGTGCCAGGGGTAGCCCTGATGTCCAGTGAAAGCCAAACCTGTCCCGATTTTTCACATTTGCTGTCTGGTCAGCTTTCACAACCCCTTCAGGCAAGGAGTTCCACAGGTTGTATGCTGTTTGAAGAAGAACTTCCTTTTATTTGTTTTAAACCTTGTCATGACAGTCTTTTTTCCATTCAGGGCTTGGGGCTGGAATATGTGTAAAATATCAGCCCTGTCTGCACCTCACAACCTCACCTCACAACATATTTACAGGATTTTTTTAAAAAGGGGGGGGGGGGGATGAAACTGCATTTTGATCTCTGGGGGAGGGGAAAAAGCTCCCATTATACCATACAAATGTAAAAGAAAATTCATCTTCGAAGGAGTCTTTAAACCTTATGTTAAGAAAAATGCCTGGAATTAAGTTCCTAAAAAGCTACAAAAGCTGAACGGAAATATTATCAGGGCTTGAAATGAGATTTTTTTTCTTTTTTTCAGGCAGTAATCTACTGATGGATTAGCTGGAAATCAGTGGTAAGTGATCTGTGCAATTATTTTTTTTTTTAAGAAATATGCATTTGTTAAAGTTTAAATTGCAGGCAAAAGCTGGCTTTGTGGATCAGGTCTGTCTGTCTCAGAATTGATATTGAATTTCAGTTTTGTTTTACTGTGGGTCATCTTCCTGCAAACCATGGCTAAGGTTTTCCCAGAGAAATCTGAGTACAGTTTCAGCTGAGCTAGGGCCGAAAAGGAAAAACCGCTATTGTTCTTGGAGTGGATTCTAAATGGTCAAAGGCATAAGATGGATCTGATTGATAGAAATGAGACATCTCATCTGTCAGAAGTCAAGTCAATTTAAAAAAAATGCTGCTTTTTATTTTTTATTTTTTTGCTAGACGTGTAACAAAGTTTTTTATCAAGATGCTGCTCCCACCTGACTAACAGTAGGCATCCTGCCAATCATTTTATGGAAATAGGCAAGGACTTTAATGTTCGGATGCCCATCTGAATCGGCTCTTGTTCATGTCAGCAGATCTGATGTGAAAGCAAAGGTGCCCCTATGCAGTGTAGTTACCGTCAAACATGTAAGTGTCAGCATTTTAAGGCAAGGAACACAATGCGGCTGATAGCCAATGTCACTGGTTTAACCTCTTTCAAAGACATTATATCATGCATCCTTTTTCCTATTTCTTGTCTCTATGGGATTTGTTATGCTAGAAATACTCCTTCAAATAATTATCAGTGCACCTGTATAAATTACTAGCACTCCCTCTTTGCCTATTCTTAAGTTTGGGACCTAATGTAGTCTTTTAAAACATTATTTTAAAATAGTGACTTTAGAGGTTCTGACCAGTCTACAGCTGTTCTAGAGTCATACACAGCCTGGTCTGTTACTTTCATAGATTCCAAGGCTGAAAGGGACCACTGTGATCATTTAATCTGACCTCCTGTATTACACAGCCCAGAGACCTTCCACACACACAAATTCTTACAGCTTATTTTTTAGAAAAACATGCAATCTTGATTTTAAAATCTCCGGCGATGGAAAATCCAGCATGACACTTAGTACATTGTTCCAGTGGTTTGTTACTTTGTGTTTTAAAATGTACCCCTTATTTCCAATCTGAATTTGTCTAGTTTTAGGTTCCAGCCACGGGGTTGTGTTCTGCCTTTCTCTGCTAGATTGAAGAGCCCATTATCAAGTATTTGTTCCCCATGTGGGTACTTACAGACTGTAATCAAGTCATCCCTTAACCTTGTCTTTGTTAAGCTAAATAGATTGACTCCTTAAGTCTATCACTATAAGGCCTGCTTTCGAATCCTTTAATCATTCTCACGGCTCTTCTCTGAACCCTCTCCAATTCATCAACATCCTTCTTGAATTGTGGACATGAGAACTGGACACGGGATTGCAGCAGCAGTCATGCCAGTGCTAAAATGACCTCTCTACGCTTACTCGAGATACCTTTGTTTATGCATCCAAAGATTGCAGTCATCCCTTTTGGCCACAGCGTCGCCCTGGGAGCTCACATCCAGCTGATTATCCACCACAGCCCTCAAATCTTTGTTAGAGTCGCTGCTTCCCAGGATGGAGTCCCCCATCCTGTAAGGATGGCCAACATTCTCTGTTCCTCGATCATATATGTACATTTAGCGGCATTAAAATGCATATTGTTTGCTTGCAGCTAGCTTTCCAAGCGACCCAGATCACTCTGAATCAGTCGCCAGTCCCTTCATTATTTTCCACTCCCCCAATTTTTGTGTCATCTCAAACTTTATCAGCAATTATTTTAAAAATGCTAAATAGCGTAGGGCCAAGACCAGATCCCTGTTGGATCCCTCTAGAAATGCATCTGCTCAATGATGATGCCCCATTTATAACTACATTTTGAGACCTATTTCTTGGTCCACTTTCCATCCATTTAATGGGCACGATGTTAATATTATATTTTTTCTAGCTTTTTAATCAAAATGTTGTGTGGTAACAAGTCCTATGCCTTGCAGGAGTCTAAATACGTATTGTATATCAACACTGTTACCTCTATCAACCAAACTTGTAATCTCATCAAACAATATATCATGTTAGTTTGATGGCATCTATTTTCCATAGCCCACATTTATGCATACTTACATGTTTCAGATGCACTGGGCTTGTTTGGACAGTGATGTTTTGCTAGCTATGTGGAACTTTTCTGAGGAAGGTGTTTTTTATTTCAGAGTTAAAATGGTAGACCTCAATTTTTATATATAGTGATGACAGCTGCTGGTTGTGTCTTCATGTATGCTGAGCTTTTAGATGATCAAGGACACTTAAAGCTGGAATGGGTCCTTTTCTGGTCTATACGCAACCTAAATAAAGATGTAGTTGGGAGAGCTGATTACAGCACCTACAGTTTTGGCTTTACTGAGACTACTCACATGTGTAAAGTTCAGCACAAAGAGTGCTCTGTTGAATCAGGATCTCAGCAAGTAACTTTTATATAATAATCAGGTAGAAGCAAGTTACAATCAAACTAGTTTGAGTCATACTCGGTATATCCAAAGCATAGGGGAGGAGAAGGGTAAGCATTCTTGTAGTTCAGGACTGTTAATTTGAATGTATAAATTGGGTGTGCAAATGGACTTAGGTTAGCCAGCCATGAACATCTCACCAGTTCATTTTTTTCTCTTTTTCAATGTCACAAAAAAAAAATTATTCACCTATCCAATCGGAAACTGATATTTTGGCTGCTGAACTGACTTTGGTCTATTGGTGGTTTTTCAAATAGATTGACTGACAGTAACGAATATGAGTATCTATATATCTTTTTTACTCTTCATTTGATCATTATCAATATATGTGAACTTTCCATACACTAGTTGTGACCTTTTAAAAACTTTTTTTGAGGGGTGAGGGGGGACCTCTTATTGTTACCTGCATCATTATTTTGTTTTAAATCCCAAAATAGTAACCATTCATTATAAAATCATTATAAAATCATGACAGGTCCATTTCTTTTTCTGGAAGAGTTTTGAAGGGTTACGACGGTGCTTGAAAGTTCATCTTTAGAAAGGATGGGGTAGTTTTCTCACTTTCCCCTTATGCTGCAAAAGCCAATTAGGTTCTGCAGCAAACACTAGAAACACTGATTTTGTTGTTTTGGTGATTTTTGCCTTTAAATTATAGTTCAGGACAACTAGAGTTTGAGATGAGTGGGTTTCTTTTCCTTTATATGGTATAAGGCAGGCCTGCACAACATGCGGCCCAGGGGCCACATGCTGCCTACACAGGCTCACTGTGCTGCCCGCAGGGAGTTAGTAGGGGTGGGGCAAGCCAAGCGGTGGGGTGGGGGGAAGTGGATGGGGGTGGGGCGAAGGCAGGGCTTTTCAGCCCGCAGCTGGTTTTTTTGCAGTAATACAGCCCTCGCTGCTTTCCAAGTTGTGCAGGCCTGGTATAAGGCCCCGATTCATCAGTCCATCTCTGTTCAGCAAAGCACTTAAGTATGTGCTTATCCCCATTAACCTTGATGGGGCTGAAGCATATGCTTAAAGCTAAGCAGCTGTTCAAGTGCGTTGCTAAATAGGAATGAACGTAATTGTATACTTACTTGCTGTGCTGAATTGGAGCCTATATAAGTGAATGTATAGTTAACATCAGCTGATCATAGCACCTATATAAAATGGAACATGAACATCAAAGTGTTTGGACTTGATCTGAAGTATAAGTCACTCTATCTTGAGTTTAATTTCCCACCTGCTAAAATCTTACTTGTGTCTTAATTATAGATAAGTAGTTAGTTTGTAGTACTACTGCTTTGTACTTATATAGCACCGATTTATTTATTTGCTTATGTATTTGTTTTGATTTGCCCCCAACCCGCAAAAGAGGAGAATTAACAAACAAAAAAGGACAAAAAACAAATAAGGGAAGGAATGGAAAGGGGCCAGGGAGGAAAAAGGAGAGCAACATTGCAGTTTCCATCAGCTAGGAATTAGACCCTCCCTAACTTATATTGTCTGCTCCAGCCCGGAAACAAAGGGTTGTGTTTATCCTTGAACCCACCCTGGCCAACAGGGGAGGGGCTTTGCAAAACATTAAAACTCTACTATGTTTAAGTCTGATTCAACAGAAAATTATATTTTGTTCTGACTGGTCCCCATATGGATAACTGTGCCCGGGCTTTGATGAAACAGATAGGGGCTGGAGATGTAGGTCTCCCCACACCGATTTTGGGACAGTCCCAGGATACAGTCCTGTTGGCCAAAAGAAGGATTAATATGATCTAGTACCTTCCTCCCAAATGAGGGAACCTCTCCATAGATGGCTCCATTTCAAAAGGTCTAAGGCCTTGTCTGTGCTTCAAAGGGTTTGCCAGTATAGCTGTACTGGGAAACCCTCCTCATGGAGATACAGCTTATAGCAGTTCCCTGAGTGAAATACTAAACCAGTTTTTTGCTGGTATAACTGTGTCTACTCTTAGGGCTTTTGTCAATATAGCTGATTTTTTACACCCAACTGATGTAGGTATAGGGTGACCAAATGTCCCAACTTTATAGGAACAGTCCTAATTTTTGGGTCTTTTTCTTATATAGGCTCCTATTACCCCTCACTCCATCCCGATTTTTTACATTTGTTGTCTGGTCACCATATGTAGGAATGCTGACAAAACTTTTAAGTTTAGACCAGGCGTAAATGACTTACTGAATATCACACAGTTGAAGAGTTAGGAACAAAACGTAAGAGTCCCAATGCTCTGCTATGTGCTCTAACCACTAGGCAATGTCACCTCTCCTAATTGGCTTGGTTCCCAATGCTGCTCATTCTCAGAAGATACTTCGGAGGCATCACCTAATGCCAAATGCAAAAGTGCTGTTGCCTGCTGGGACCCCTGGGGTGATCTTGATGAGGCAAAGCACAACCCCTTTCAAGCCAATCTAAACTTTTCTGGGCCCTACCAGTCTTGACCACAGCGTGTGTAAAGGAACGTAGAAAAACTACCCTCATTAATCTCCTTGACTGTAGCCTGGGCGTTTCAGTTGAGTAGATTCCCTTGTGGGAGAGGAGCATGGAGTTTAGTTGTGTGTTTTCCCAGAAACATGGCATTTCCCACCTTTGTCTGTGTCTCCTACACCGTTTGTTTTAATGTGTGGAATCAAGCTGGGTATAGCTCAGGGGTCTTTTTTTCCGTCATATAGCAGGATTTTAATGCAGCAGGTACCTTCATGGGACCATTGTTGATCATTTCAACAAAATAAGCAATGGACCTGGATGTACTTCATCGAGGTCTCTTTCAACTTGTTGTTCATTTGCATAAAATTGCCACTAGTGTATTGTAGTCCAGGGTTTTTTGGGGGTGGGGGAGGAGGGAGAAGTCATCCTAACCTAAAACAAGGAATGTTTGTCTTGGGTTATCAGCAAGAACTGCTCTGACCAGCAGGAAAGTTCAGCAATGCTTCTCTAGTCCATTCCAAGAGTGTTGCAAGGTGTATTCTCTGGCAGCAGCCAGACTTGTGCAGCTGTTGACACTAGAAATGATTAACACCGGTAGGACAGTGAGAGGGAAATAAATAACATCCTAATCTCTAGCACCATCATTCCTTTGATGAGAACAAAAAATATGAAGACTGAAAGATCAAAATAACTGTATTAGAGCATGAAAAGGGAAACGCTCTTTTAACAACCGCTGTTCAGATATATCTCTTTAGATCTGACATGTTGTAATATATTTGTACCACAGATATATATTGGGGGGTAAAGCTGGTGATTAATTTGCTTTACCTTTTCAGAGCTTATACATAAAAACGTACATTAGTAGAATTAGCATTTTACCTATCTTTGAAGATTTTTGCTTTGAAATGTATAAAGTCGTGTCGGTTTTATGTTTCTCTGAAGGATATTTTTTTTTTTACCATGCTCACGCACCACCCCTTCCCTGGTTCATGCGAGTGGTGTAGGCAGAGATGTTCTGGGTTTTGTCTCTAATTACTGCGTCACCACCCTGTAGGGTGTTGCTTTAGCTGTAGCCCATGTTCACCCCTCTTGACTCATAATTGTTGTTGAAGCTTCTGAGACTAGAGATCAAAGTGTTCATGACATTCATGTTCCTGTCAATGGTCTTATCATTAAAAAAGCAACTATATTTTGAGAGACATTTCCTCCTCTTAGGAGCGCAAGTCAAACTTGGCTCACTTTCGTTGCCACTTGTGACATTGCTGTAAGGATGTCCCGGTGCATAAAGCAGCGTGCATGTAGAGTCGGGTGCAGTAGGGCAAGAATCGATGCTTACGCTTCCTCCTTGTGCCAAAATAATCCACAGTGCTACTCAGCTGTGGATTTAACAAAACTGTCAGGGTTAAAAATGCTATTTAAAATTTTAAAAAATCCTTCCCCCATCTGAGTTGAAATTACTTATGTGACCAAAATGGAAAGGATCTTGAAACAGAAATTTTCTTTTCACCGTTTATGCTGTTTGCTTACTGCATTTCATTCCACGTAGCAGGGTTGGGCAACTAAAGTGCTACGACTGCTGCCCATTACACCCAGCTCAGTCCATTTGACATAAATGGAGGTAATGGGTTATTTGGGGTTGGGGACCTGTCTTTCTTTTCGTGCCTAGCACAATGGGAACTGATGCCCAACTGGGTCCTTTAGGTGACACCAGAATACTAGTAAGAATAAGGCAAGTGAGCCAGTCAATTTCTTTTACTTGATCTTCTCTTGCTTGGCACATTGTGTTTCAGTTTCCAGCACCACAAGGAAATTTTGACATTTTGCTTTTTAAATTTTTCCCCATCCATTTAAAATTGAATGAAGTGCTATAAACTAGCCTCCTCCCTATTTGTTATCACAGCCTAAATTTGGGACTTAAATTTCAGTTCAAGGGACAGTGGCATGTAATTTAAGTGCCACTTTATTTTGGAAAACAGATCACATGTTCGTTATCAAACCTTGTGCTAGGCACTGCGCCGGCACAGAGGAAAGACAGTCCCAGCCCTGAACAGCGTACAATCACATGACTTCATGTGCTTGTTCCTATCAGTATGGTAACCTGGCACTTCAGTTGTCTTGGAATTTTATGACCAATTGTGGATAGAACTCTCATATTCCCTGTTCCAGACCCACAATCCCTCATAACTTGAGTTAAAGAAGAATCTTCTTTTGCTGTTAGCAGTAGAAAGCAAAAAAACCACTGACCCCTTTACTGTCCATATTAGCCATTTCACTACAGCGCTGAGGCAGCCAATGGTGTATTGAGACTTTTACGACTGCATCTGTTGAACCTCAAAAGGTTTTTCTGTTCCTCCATATTAATGATTTTCCTTATAGACGTGTATGTAAGATGATGTGCAATAGGCTCCATTACAAATGCATATTTATTCCACTCCTCTCGTTACCCTTGCAATATTCCACATACTTAAAGGAAGAAAAAATAACAGTTTAAATACTGTATTTGGTCCAGGTCAATGTCCAGTTTTTCATAGTTACCAATAGGGCTCGGCTCTAGACTAGCCGGGTGATGATGCATTAGAAGTAATTAAGCTAGATGGAGTGTATGGAATGGAGGGAAGGCACACAGTCAGGGGTGTGTACACATAGAGTTTTCTTTTTACTTTGGTTTTATGTAATTATTTATTAGAGTGATTTTGGTGCTTGTGAAAGTGTCAGATGAACAGTCTTGAGGACTGAGCTGCTCTGTTTGTCCACAGTGCTGGTTGAGAAAGGGACGGTGTTAATTCAAGCATTCCACAAGCTTGCTGCCCCTGACCAAAGTGTCTAAGCCCTGGGCTGGAGAGGCCAGTTTTGAGTGTGAGAAAGTAGTTCCTCCTTACAGTTCTTGGCCTCTCTGTGGTGGTGATTACTGCTGGTATTTGTGGTGGTGGCTTTGAGATGAGGAAACCTGGCCATTACAATACATTACACATGGTAATAGGGTGACCAGACCGCACGTGTGAAAAATCGGGACGGGGGTGGGGGGGTCATAGGAGCCTCTATAAGAAAAAGACCCCAGAAATGGGAACTATCCCTATAAAATTTGGACATCTGGTCACCCTACATGGAAATGACGTCTAGTCTTGACCAGCATGGACTGCATTTGAACTGGCAGTCTACACAGGCAAGGCTGTCTCTCTCTTTTCCGGAGGGGACTTTGTGACTGAGGATATCCAGTCCTTCCACTTTAATTGTGATATTCTATGAAATGATTGCTGGTTGGTAATAACCCTCTCACGCTTTGTCGACAGTACATGTTACAAATACACGTATACACACACACACACACACACACACACACACACGCACACTAAATTGAGCTCACAACACAGTCCAGGTTAAAGGGAAGGTGAATATCTGCTCACTCTATGGTTATATAGTTTCTTTATCCCAGCCAAAGCTAAGATTGTGGCATGGAAGTTTGTGAGAGTGTGTGTGTGTGTGTGTGTGTATGCAAGCATGAGAGAGAACTCCCCTCATGGGGGAGGAGAGGCTGAAAGGGAAAAGATTAATGAGTGAGTAGATTAAAAGCACTAGGCTTTAACATATGGAATCAAGCTCTAACTTCCTCCCCTACGTGAAGTGATTCTTGTAATTCAAACTCATTCCCTACTGTATGGCCATCTAGTGTGACAAACCCAGCACCACCTAATTTGACACAGTTTGCAGTTTATGCTTGGGCAGCAGATCCCTTGGCCTTTGAGAGCATAAATTACGAATCCCCCCTAGTGGGTGTTTCCTTCAGATCAGTGGCCATCACAGCTTCCCGCATAAGTGCACCACTCTTACCAACTCACTGGAGCTCCTGAGTGCAGAAATCCATAGAGACACTCACGCCGAGAAAAGGAGAAAAGCATTTTAAGAAAGATGTGGCATTCACTTGAAAAAAGTCCTTCTCTCTTCCCAGGCATTTTCCTTTCCCAGGTTGCTTTTAAATGTTTCATGATTATTTTTATATACCGTATTTAACACCCCAGGGAAACAGTATCTTGTGTACTGGTCAAACGCTGGGAGAACTGATTTTCTTTATTTTATTTATGCACTTAGAGTAAGAATTTGGAAAAGATCTTTGTCCTGCCTTAATTTCTTTTCTGGAGGTGTTTGTGCGGATTTATCTGAACCTTAAGTCCATTATTTCTCTGCCAGGAAAGGAGTTTGGGAATGACAATTCAAGTACAAAACTCTATTAGAAGGCTCCATACTTGAGGAATATGATCATTGCTATTTATTATTCTTATTGTGCCATTATACTTATGTACATCTCTCCTTACTGCTGCATGAGTAGTAGACTTCATGACCATTTAGATCACCAGCCAAGCTGGTCAGCAACATGCTGATAACACTTCACAGTTGAGCCTTTTAGATACCTACAGGAAGGGTGCTGTCACTCCTCCGGTGAAGTGAGGCACTTGGGTTTTAACGGTCCCACCCAGATGCATTGCACTAAATTAATTCAGGTCCTTTCCCGGAGATGCTTAACCTTTAGCAGCATTCGGGGCTACCTGGCTAGAGACTGGATCCCTTCAAGTCACTTTTACTGAGCCATCTCCTTAGTGGAATGTCCAGCTGTTTCCATGTCTGGTCAGTAAAACAGCTTCTGGGAAGAAAGGGTGTCGTAGTAGTGTTTTGGCAGGATTAAACTGATATCTGTGTTGGGAACGAGCTCTGGTAGACCTGGGAAAGGGCTGTGATGTTCCATTGGTCCAACTGGATTTTTCTTGCAAATTTCGTGCTCATCAGTAATGACAGGACAATTTTTTATTTCCACCGTAGGGATGTGGTGCTTTCAGTTTTCACCCATAGATCTCAGATGGCTAGAGGGGAGGGGGTTGAACTTGGGTTCCATATTTCTCAGCTGAAATGCCCTTTCACTAGAATGACTCAAACCAAAACCCTGGAGTCAAACAGCCCTGCTCTGCGGCATGTTAGAAATCTGCCCATCGATATAAAACCAAGTTCTGTTAGAAAGTTAGTGAAATTAGTTCCCCTGCCCTACTTTTGGTCACCTTCCCCTGTGGTGTCCTGTTTAAGCTTGCTGGGACAGAGGCCATGCCTTTCTCTGTCTTCTGTGAAGCATCGACCATGCTTTTGGGAGCAACAAAATAATACCCCAGTTGTGAGGGTGCGGGTAAAATACAATTGGCACTTTCAAGACTGTGGACTGGAATGGAAAGCCTCCTTGGCAAAGAGTCTCCATAAGGTATGCCAAAGCCTTTACTTGCTCCCTACCCCGGAGTCCTTCCAAACTCTCTTGGAAAGAGTGCGAGAGATGCTAACAGGAGGAGAAAGTGGAGGGAGCTCTTCTGTTTCCTAAACCATCCTCAGCAGCACCGAAGCATCCTTCCGCACCAGCTTCCTGATGAGTTTCTCTCTGAGTCCTCGGATTTGGGAGCAGGGAAAGAACTTTATAAAATTCTCCACAACCAGTCGAGCGGAACCTATTTTCTCTCACAATGCAATTAACGGCACCAACATTTACAAAATATGATTACAAGCGCTTTGGTTAAGTAGAGGAAAGTATATTAGATAGCAGCGAGGGGTTGATCTTAATGTGCATTTTTTCGAGAGACTTGCATTTTCTTTGTGCAAATAAAGAGGCCCTAAATTCTCCATAGGCACTAAAATCAATGCAGTGGAACCATGATAACAAACACAGGCTCCACTTTTTGCTACATCCCCCAATTAATTAAGCCTTTCACGGGCATGTAATTAGGAACATTAGCAAGTCATAAAATTGCCGTGAGTCTCTAAATTATGTGCTGGCCCTCAGCAATTTGTTTTTAATTCCTTTTGAAGACAATGGCACTGCGGGGCCCCATAGATCTTCATAGCAGCCTACTGTTTACTTCTTTATGGCTCTAGGAAGATCTAGCTGTTTTCTACTACTCCCTGATGCACCCCACTATTTTCTTGTGCGTTTTCATTACCTGAGTTAGATTTAAAGGGGAAAAAGGCAGACTCGTGCCAGAGTGCCGTACATCCGTGCCCCAACCGTCCTTTGTCAAGATGCAATATCAGAAAAGGGGGGGCGTCATTTGGAGTCTGAGTTGCTCATCAAACAGCAGCCCTCACCACAATTTATGCACTTTTATGTAGACTTCTGTGAAGCAAAAATAAACAAACAAAACATTTCAGGGGAAGGATGATTTCCCTGTTTGTTGTGATTTACTCCTCCTCAATGAAAGTCTGTTTCTCTCACAGCCGAGGTGCGGAAAAACATTTGTGTGATCTCCGGGTTCAGAACAGGAGGAAGAAGTAAATAGTGGGAGCAAATTGTTTTTCCTTCCAAATAGCCCGAGTCATTTGCAGTCAGCAGATTGGTGTAATAATCTTGGGATGTGTGTGTTCCAAGAGCAGAATTATTTTCTGATTGAAATATATCATGTGTTGGCTCTTTTTTGTTACCCGGTTGGCTTGGCTGTATGAGAAGTAAATGCTCTATTGTGTCTGAATGTGCAGTCCTCTCTCCCTCTGTTCTGTGGCGTGTCCAGTCTAGCTTCGACACTGGCCAGGACCAGGGTTGTCTCAAAGCCAGCCTCAAGACAGCTTTGATAGTGTGCGGTCAATTGTGCTTTGTTGGCCTAAACTGCCAGTTGTTAACCACCAGTTCTTCTTGTTCCTGGGATACCAGATCTTGTCAGTTAACATCACTGAATAACAAAACAGGTTGAATAATAACAACACTCAGAGAGAGAGTAGTAAAAGAAGCAAATTGTCATCCACTGTGCATAACAGCCCAAGGAAGTAATAAGCTATATGGAGCACAGGTAGCTAGGTGGGGAGGAGAACCTCTATTGGGTTGATACTTCCCCCCCCATCCCAGCCCCACTATGCAAATGGGCAGAATGGTCTGGGAAGTGAGTATAGCCAGGGCCGATAGCCCCCCCTGCCCACTTTGGGTAGCAGACTCTACACCCCAACACTGCTGATTCCTCCGGCACATCAGCAGATGCTAGGCCAGGTGTGGGCACTTTTTCTGCAGAATAGTGGGGAGCCAAGAAGGGGTACGGTGACTCCAGCCGGGACTGAACCCAGAATGTTTTCTGAATGGTGACATCTACATTCTGCTCATAGGAAGGAATTGAGAAGGGATTGGATTAGTCTAGGCTGGGACCTCTAATTCCCGTTTTAATCCTCCCTTGTTCATTGAGATATCATGGAAGCCCTCTCTGTCATTAGTCAGGAATTAATGATTTATTTCTAATGCTTTTCTTTATGCAATGTAGAGGAAATCCTACTGCTGGACCGAGGGATGTGTTAAAAAGCAGCAGCCCAGAAGGAAAACTATCCCAAAAATACTTTATCACTGGTGATTTAGCTGCCTGATTGAGCTTTGTTTTTTAGACTTGTTGAAATGTCAAGCCAAGTAAATTTTAAGATTCATACATGTTGGTATAAAGCAATATCTGTTGCACACATCTTAGGGAAACATCTTTATAGATAGCTGAAGAGAGAGAATGAACTTAGATAATGCTTTGTCGTTCGGTCCATAAAGGCTACTTTTCAGTGTATTCAGAATAGTTCGAAATAATGGTGAATGCTTACCTGTTCCAAGGGTGTTTAACTGAATCACAGTTAAGGGGAGCTGGCTCAAGAAAGCTCCCATATTACACTATTTTTAAAATCAAACATTAAAGACTCTCCTGGGCTCAAATCCTCCCCCAGTGAGAATAATTCCAAGTTACTTCCCACTGCCGCTTCTAAGGATATGTCTTCACTACCTGCCGGATCGGCAAGTAGTGATCCATCTGTTGGGGATCGATTTATCGCGTCTAGTATGGACATGATAAATCGATCCCCGATCGCTCTGCCTTTGACTCCTGTAATCCACAAAGACGAAAGGCAGAAGCGGAGTCGATGCGGGAGCAGCTGCAGTTGACCCCGCGCCGTGAGGATGCGAGATAAGTCAACCTAAGATACGTCAGCTTCAGCTATGCTATTCTCGTAGCTGAAGTTGCGTAGCTTAGGTTGACCCCTGCCCCCTAGTGTAGATCAGGGCTAAGGCGGTTGTACAGATATGCTCAAAAGAAAAGAAATCACAGTCACATTGGAATCCTTGGCCATCTGTGCAACAGAGCTTTGACTCACTCCAGCACCTGGCCTTAGATTGCTTCCAGCTGACAATTCCCAACTTCAGAGTCCAGCATAAGATTTTCATGCATGGGCGTAACAGACAGAAGAATTTTCCTTCCTTGTGCAGCACTGCACAGTTGCAAGGGTGCATTGTATGGAGGGGAAAGATCATGCTCAACTGAAGCATCTGGTATTTGCCACTGTCAAGAGACCAAAAAAAGGCTGGGTTTGATGCAGCAGTGCTATGGCCAATATTAGATTCTGTGGGTGAAACTCATGCCCCTACCCCATGAAGAAGGGGATGGGGCAAACACAAGGCCCACGCAGCATGTAAGTCCCACTTAAGTTTTTTTTTGAGAATGTAAGTGGAGACCCCTTGTGAGCCTGAGTGAATCTTGTGCTTGTGCAGGAGTAAATTGCACGCTATGAGTACAGCTCTCCAAGTCAGGAGACCACTGAAATCCAGTTCAGCAGGCAGTGGCTATAAACAGGAGCTCAAAACACAAAGTAAATCCACTAAGCATATTGCCCAGATCACATACCGTCTCTCCAGTTTACTCTCGAGGGGAAGTTCACTCTCTGTTTCCAACAATATTTTATATTGACATAAACCTTTACCCAGGTGGATGGCTTCATTTGTTGAAATGATAAATCTTTTAAAGATATTTCCTTGGATAGCAGAGGCTACCATGTGGATTAGCAAAGCCGGAAGCTAACCCTGGCATTGTCATATAGGAGGCTCGGTGTTTGTGTATGTGTGTATAAAGTGTTGTTTTTTAATCTCTGCTCTTTTTTCCATTGGGGACGCGATATCAGTGGCAGGGGATCACACGTTCTTTGACTGAGCTCTTCAGTTCAGGGCCTGGGACAGATATAATCTTCACTCAGTGATACACTATTTTGACACTGTAAATTTATTGCAAGGCCTATTGGGACAGACCGATGCTTTTGTGAGAAGAAAAGCCAATGAAGGCCATGTTCACTCAGATGAGCTAAATCATAGGTTGATGAGTATAGGGTGGGAGGTTGCAGAGGGTGTGTTCTCCTTAACCTGAGGCTGCTGAGGATGAAACATGATTTTATCAGTGGCCCTTGCCTCATGAGTAAGTTTGTGCCCATGTAACATGATCCGTGAGCAGCTGCTTATGACAAAGTTATGACCAGCATCACCAAGTCTCGTAATAAAAACATGAGTTTCAAAATATTTGTTCTTGCATAAAAGTACATTTTTTAGCCTTCATGGTTGGAGAGAAAAGCTTGAAACTGTGACCCAAATAGCCCCTAAAAACTAAGATAGCAAAAGACAAATGAACCCAAAATGTGTCCTTTTAAAAAATATCATAATTTTTAAGCCAATCTCATGATCTTTTAGAGCGTAACTTGTGAATTTTGATCACGTTGAGATTGGAAATTCTGCCCCAGGGAACTGTTCAAAGTTGTACGAACTAGTGAAAAGGAAATGAAGCTGAGTTCAAAACAGATGCACAGCCAAACTGGGCTGTGGATCTGTTCAGGTTATGGGTTACTTTTGGGAAGACTTTAAAGTCTCTGATGAGCACAATACGCTCTGTCTTCTAATGGCGGGAGTGGTATGAACAGCCCCAAGTATCTGGCCGTGTGTGCGGTAGGACTGGCCTTCCCTCTATGCTAGTTGGCAAAAACTCATTCTAGTTTCTAGTGTTCTTTGCGTTCTTTGTGTCCTGGCTATATCCCCTGAGGTGTGGGGTGAGCAGAGATCTTGAATCCACTAGTGTGAGAGCTGGGAATGAAAAAATGAAAATGGTTTTTAATGTATGTAACAAATTCATGCATTTGGTGACTTCTAAATTGTCAGTACAGTGTGTGCCACAACACTTGTACTTTGCAATACCAGCATGGCTAGAACTTCTATCCTGCTCCAAAAGCATTTGGGCTAGAGGAGAATCTCCATTAGCTACTAGCCATACAGGGGGTATGACCGTTATAGCAGCAGTTCCAAGTAGGACAGGGCAGTGATTCGCAGTCGTGCTAGCCGGTTTGTTACAATCTGAATGTGTTTTTTAATATGGATTGACTAATGTCAAGGATATTCTGACGGTGAGAGATACAGAGCAATTTTCTCTCTCCACATCCTTAGAATACATATACTCAGACACACAAGCACATACCTTTGTGTACTGTATGTTCACATGCGGAGCTAAGTGGAAAATGAAGAAGCATATCAATGAGTTCTTCCTTGTCTCTGTAAGGCCAGAAACTAAAGTTGAGTTTGCTTCAGAGGCACAATCCCCTAGGAGGTAAGGAATGATTATTAAGAAGCCTGGAACGCAGTGTCTAACCTTGAGTAAGTGTTTTCTTGTTGTCAGCCAAAGATCTAAAGAAAATCCTGAGGAGAATACATGGCAGAGACATATATTATAGTTGGAGCTTTTTATCTCACACATGTGACTTTGCCTATCATGAACTGTACGTTTTTATTCTCACTAGTGGGACAAAACTACATCCCAATGCAGCATATATCAAGAGGAAGAACATTGTACCTTCCTTGCATTAATATAAATAGCTGTTTAGGACTGATTCCTTGGCCAGATACTCTCATCTCACCTGTCCTTCATCTACTATATTTGGCATGTAGCTCAGGTTTGGTTTATTTAGAGCCAGGATAAAGCAGCTTTTACATATTAAAGGTGCATTTTAAAAGAGCATTTTCTATTCTAATTTGGGGGGAATGGAGCTCTTTAGGGCATTCAGGGAATGATGTCCATCTGATTTACATTTCCCCTGTTGGAGCAGAGCTGCATACGCATATTAGAATGTAAATAATAGTGATGGATACATGTATCTTTAAAAGATCCATTTTCCCTTTTGACTAAGGAGTCCAGGAGAGGAGAGAGAACGTAGATCACTTTTACAGGTGAGAAATCAATCTTCTAAGACAATGTACATGACGTGTGTGCTAACCCCTTCTTTACAAGCTGATAGCTGAGGAAAGGATACTAAGTTACTACAGAACTTGTATATAATGTAAGAATTTCCTTGCCAAATGCATATCATTTATAATAATACTCAACTCTTATGTAGCACTTTTGATCTCAAAGCACTTTACAAAGGAGGTCAGTATCATTACCCCCATTTTACAGATGGGGAAACTGAGGCCCACAGCAATGAAGTGACTTGCTCAAGGTCATCTCTGCAGGCAATCTGGGAATAGCAGTCAGGTGTCCTGGGTCCCAGTCCAATGCACTATTCGCTAGGCCATATAATTAGGCGGTCTCTGGTGTATAGGATGATAGCAAAAAGCCTCTGCCATTCTGGGATTGAAAAAACACCCTATTTGGATTATTTGATTAAGTTGGTGACAATTTCACCTGTACTAGAACATTGTCTTGCTATTATTACTTTGTCCTCTCTCCCTCTGACCACTCATTATGTCCTGTCATTTAAACTATAAGCTCCCTGGGTTTAGCGTAATCACTTATTATGTCTGTACAGTGCCTAGCGCAGTGAGACCCCAACTTAATTGAAACTCTAGTGCTACCTCAGAACAAATAATCTTTCTCTTCTTTAATTAGGTCTATCTCTAAAGTCATGCTTGCATCGTTTAGGGCCATATAATGACAACGGGAACTTTGCTACAGATTGGGGACAGTTTGAGGCTGTTAGAATGTTAGAAGCACTAGAATAGGTTACCTAGGGAGGTGGTGGAATCTCCTTCCTTCGAGATTTCTAAGGTCAGGCTTGACAATGCCCTGGCTGGGATGATTTAGTTGGGGATTGGTCCTGCTTTGAGCAAGGGGTTGGACCAGATGACCTCCTAAGGTCCCTTCCAGCCCTGATATTCTGTAATTCTGTGAATGGTGTGACTGGTCAAAAGGCACCGGTTACATTCTGTGTTCCTGTCACATGGACGAAGAGTATAATCCAGCAGAAAAGACTATCTAAAAATGGTTCCTTTATTCTGCAAGGAAAGTAAGCACATCATGCCTTCACTAGTTTATTAGCATTGGCAACAACTTAATAGAAGGAGGCATGTCCTGCCACTCCAGCTGGTAGGTGGTTACTACAATGGTGGAGGCATCTGGGACATCATCTGTAATAAATAAGTTAGGGGTCTACAGAATGTCCAAGTGGCCATATGTGTCATTACAGACATGGTCCCATGCTCTGGGCTGGGGAATCGCACAGGGCTCGTCCAGCAGTGATTATAAAGGTCAGAATATTGATGAGATTTGGAAGCTTGGTTCTGGTGCTTTATCTGACATCCAAATTCTCATGTCTGCTGAGCTGAGTCTAGAAGTCATATCTGAACAGGCTTTCTCATTCCACGTCTTCATTTCCACTTAGCTCTGGAATCTTGAAGGGTAGGCACTGGGGGACATGGAAAGCTGAGGATGGGATGAAATTACCCTAAAAATAAAAAAAAATAAATCTTTTTTGATTGAATTTGGGACACAGGTTCAGAGGGAGAAGAGGCATGGTCTTGTTCTGGACCAGATTGTTCATTTTCCTGACTCCCAGGGTGCAACAGGAGCCTGCCATGTGATAGATCGGTTGTTAGAAAGAGAACATGATGTCAACAAAAATTGGATTCCAAACAAACCAAATGCCAGGGTCACTCGTTTTCTGGAGGATGTTTTACTTTACTCACCATGTTTTGGAAATAGTTACTGACCTAAAACCAGGTCAGGAAACTTTGGGAAAAACATGAACAGTGGCATTGGAACCGTTTGTGGAGTGGGAATACTGAAAGCCATTGAACCAAACTGTAAACCTTGTATGTGATGGAAACTACTTCAAGCCAGGGAGTGCTACCGCATCCCCAGACTCCTAGTTCCAGCATCCCTGCATATGAGATACCTTTGTGAGCAGTGTCCTTTTGGTTCTTCTAATTTTGTTTATTGCTTGTAAAACTCCCTGGAAGGAACAGCAGCTGGAGACTATTGCCAAGTTAGGGCCTGATTGCAGAAGGGGCTGGACAAACTTAGCATACCTGTCTGATTTGGCAGCATTTCACACCTACTTTGCACTAGTGGAAATAATAAATCAGGTGTACAGCAATGGTGAATCAGGCCTCTGCTGTCATGTTGGATTTACAGCTGGACAAATCCTGTTTTTTTTCATTCAATGGCAATTTTGAAAAGTTTTTTAAAAAACAATTTTTTAGGTTGAACAAAATATTGAGCATTTTTAAAAATATTTTTAATATTTTAATAAAATTGTAAGAAAATTTCAAAACCTTTCAAGTTTTGCAAATGTTCTTGGTTTTGTTTTTTCCAACAGCCAAAATAATTCATCCCTCTCTCGTTGGATAAACCCAGAAATCCTGCAATAAAACCCACCCTGGAGAGGGAGATTTGTGTCCAAACCTGAGTCTCTGGAGAACTTTTTCATTTGTCATTTTGCCCCTGGCTACCGTCCCTCTGAACTGCAGAAGCACCAAGAAATGTGAAAATACTTTGATCTATTTGGGGGGAAATGAAATCACTGAAACGTCACTGGGCTTAGCCTTTTTTCCCCTCTGTTCTCCAGAGGGTCCAGTTACAGCAGCAAAGTTCATTTCCTCCTTAAACCCAATATTGCTCACACTGAATCAAAACTTCCTCAGAGAAGTGGTGCAGCAAATGGGTGGGGATGTGGAATAATTAGCTGGGGGAAAAAAAGTAAGAGGGTGAACTGAGCTGATTATCTTGTTTCAGAGAAGCATGAAATTAAGCAATCGGGTTGAAGAAAATTAGGGGAAGTTTGCAGACCAAAATAAACAAACTCTCCAGTTTGGAGGAGAATGCTGGAACGTAGGGCTAAGAAATTCTTTAATCTTCTTCATTCCTGAAAGCACAAACAACCCTGACATGAGAAAGTGATGCTCCAAACAGACTCACTTAGATAGGGAGAATGAATGAAGGTCTTCCTGATGCTGTTAGTTTGAAAGAATTTGTCTTCAGAACATGCTTCTTATCAGTAAGGCTACAGAATAGAATTTCTTAGATCTTTCTCTTTTTCTATCTCTGTCTGTCTCTACCTCTCTTTCTTTGCTCTCATTTGTTTCCAACAGCTTGTGGAAAGTTTCTAATTTATGTTCTGAAATATATCCAATTTTTTCTGGTGTATGTAGCTATTGTATACGATGTGTGCCTATGTTGGTACTTTACGTCTATAGAATGGCCAGTACATCTTCCATATAAATCCTTTTAGGAAGCCTCTAAATTGGTTATTTTGATTATTATAGTTCAGATTCTGTCACCCTTACTCATGTAAAGCAGTGCTTTACTCTGTAAGTAACCCCATTAATTCCAATGGGATTTCATGTGGAGTAAAAGAATACAAAAGTCATAAATCAGCCTTTTTTTAAATCATTTTTTCATTGACTACCAAACATTTTCACAGCGCCCTATGTCTTCACAGGGCTTCCAGGCTCACTCTTTCAATGCTAAAGTCAATGTCACTGTGCCGTAACTCAGGGCTTGTCTTCATGTACGGTGCTGTGCTTTAGTGAAGATGGTACTACACCAACAGGTGAATTTCTCCCGCTGGCATAGTTAATCCACCTCCCCAAGAGGCAGTATCTAGGTCAATGGGAGAAGCTCTCCTGCTGATGTAGCGCTGTCTACACCAGGGCTTAGATCAGTATAACAAGGTCATTCAGAGGTGTGGATTTTTCATATGTTTCTAGTGTAGACCTGGCCTCCACATGGAAAACACAATTTCCCATTCCTCCAGTGAGATGGGCCTGAAATGGAATGGACTCGATCTCTTCTCTGAAATATGAGGCAGGTCAGGTCTGGATCTGAGCGCCAGGACTCAGCCTCCACTCTCTGCACAGAAGCAAGATACAACACTGCAGTTCCAGAAAGAGATGATGTGAATAGCATCAGAGAAGAGAGATTTTTAAGCAGGAGTCTGTAATCTTACTAATGGTAGTAAAGGGGAGAGAGGCTGACTATCTGGCTAGCAAAGAGCTTGTCTAGACAAACAGTAAGCATGCAGCAGGCTGGGGTGTAAATCTACCTCATGCTAGCCTGCCATGCACTCAGTGTCCGTGTGGACTGCGCAGCCCCCCACTAAAAGTTCCCTAGGGCTCTTTGATCTACTCCACTTTCAAAGGCAAGACTCTCTTTCAGCTCAGTCCGTATGTGTTTTGATTTTTAAAACATTCATACGTGGAACATCTGCCCCTTGCTCTGTGTGCCCCTGCCAATATTTAAAACATGGAATAATGAACTATTGCACAGGGCTTCTAACATTTATTGGTAGTCACTATTGCCATTTTGCAATTAACAAATTAATGTGTTGCCGTAAAATTGTAAGTGGCAGCCAAATGCTACAGGAAAGAGGCATTAAATTTTTGGAACATAGTCCGGGGCATGCCCCAAAGAAATTGTCCCCAATTTCCAACCTTCCTGGCTGGTTTCTGCTCCGAGCCTCTGTTAGAAGTGGAATGTTTAGGGAAAGGGACTGTCCCCGGGAAGGAAATCTTCATTCATCAACCAGCAAGGCCATCATAATGAACAGAATTTATTTGGTTAAACAATGCCCTCTCCCCACATGGAACCCCATCCCATTTCATGGCCTGGCATGCCCCTTGTCTATGGAAGGTGGCCATCCTGCAACAGAGCATGCTCTGGTAGTAAACTGACTTTAACAGAAGGGGACATTTCTCAGAGACTGACTGACAACATGAATGAGGCAGATCAACGTCAAATGTAAAGGCACTGGCTTTCCTCTGCTCAGATCACAGTCATACACCGGCTCTGAATCATGAGACTGGCAACCAGCAGGCATAAATTCATACTATACAGATGAGAGCAGTGCCTCGGAGACAGAACATCTATCTCTTTTGCACTTATCTGCCACCATGACACAAACAATCAGGGATGATTCTCTGGCACAACAAACAGCCAAGTATCTTCTTTGTCTTTGCCTCAAAGGAAACACCATAACACATATTTTTGCCCTATGCCTTTATGACTTACTTTTGTTCAATAATCTTCCTGCCCAGTGTATACCTCTGTGTTCCAGGGTTGGGCCATGTACATATATCTACCCTGTGCGTGGTGTCTGAGCAATACACAGCCAGATATTAAAAAGGGAGCAAGAACACATAGTCAGTCAGAGGGGCTTAAACAGTGCGCAGCAATCTAGGGTTCAGCCACAAATCTCCAGTTCCATCCAGGATTTACTCTTGATTTTTGGTCAGGGGAAGAGAGGAACCTTATATGCTATTTAGGAGTCTTACTCAGCGCTATATATATATATATACACACACACACACACACACATATATAATGTGTATTTATGTATATATATACACATATATATGTATGTGTGTGTATATGTGTATGTATGTGTGTGTATATGTGTATGTATATGTGTGTGTATATATGTGTATATATGTGTGTGTATATATGTATGTGTATGTATACACATATACATATATATGTATATGTGTATATACACACACACATATATATATATACACATATACATATATATGTATATGTGTATATACACACACACATATATATATACACATATACATATATGTATATACATATATGTACATATATATGTATATGTGTATACATATATATGTATGTGTATATATACATATATATACA
>ML677374.1:6369876-6404876 GCA_007922305.1 Dermatemys mawii
GTGTATTTTATATGTATTTTGTATTTTATATATATGTGTATATATATATGTGTGTGTATTCTATATATATATAATATATATTATATTGTATATATAAATTATATTATATATATATTATATATGTGTGTGTATTATGTGTATATATATATATATATAATACACACACAGAGAACCTCTCAGCTACATAAAAACAAACACACACACACACACTTCTATCTGAAACCATGTTGTATGTCTGTGCTGCCAAAATTTCTGAAAGGCTCAGTTCTACGCAAAGGTCACCAACCCTTCTGCTTACTCCTGCTACCATATATCATATGTCCCCGTTCACCTCGGAGCGTTGACTCTGAATCTTAACAATGGCCACTATGAAGAGCAGCACTGTTAAGTGTCTCCTCGTTGGTCATTTTACTAGAAATATGTAGCTGTTCTGGGATTGTAGAAGGAGCTTATGTTTGTGGGCAGAGTCTGAGTTGAGTCGTCTCTAGCCTTGTTCACAAATCTTAATTGAGTTGGCTGTGGCTTGATAGCATTTATGTAGTAAGGAAGAAGAATTTCCTCCAATGTTGGAATGAAATTCTCTGGCCACAAGGTGAGACTAGATAATCATAGTGGTCCCTTCTGGTCTTAAAATCGAAGGACCTGGTCTATGCACATTTTTTTTACTGCTATAACTATGTGGGTTAGGGGTGTGATTTGTTTTATTGAGATACTACACAACCATTAGTGTGGGCACCGTTATATTGGTTTAAAGGTGTCTTATACTTATTCCTCTTTCCATACAGAAAAAAACTATGCCAGTCTAAAGCACCATTATACCAACATAACAGTTCACACTAGAGGTTTGCACCAGTATTACTATACTGGGATAGTTAATGTAGTACAGCTTATAGACAAGGCCTTCTCCCAGTAGAAGCACTTTTATACCAGTATAACTGCATTCAGGGTTGTACCGCTTAAACTATACCAGTAAAATTGAAGCAGTGAAACTTTTGTGTCTAGCCAAGGCCGAAGAATGTTTGTAAGGAGCTTTGAGAGCCTTTGCATGGAAGATGTTATAAAGGAAAGTGTTTCTGTAATCGATCTATGCAAATAATATAATTAGAAATGGTGCCATCTGAGTCTTTAACAGCCCTAGACTTTTTATTTGCACAGTCTCTCCCTTCAAATTGAAGAAATATATCCCATACTACCATGCCTTATGGTTTGACATTATTTTTCAGGCATTAGTAACGTTCTCTCCCTTCCCTATTTCAAAAGGAAAAATGGAATCCAATTGTGCCTCGGATGCAGACTGTCCCTTGCACTATATTTTCTACACCTCCTCTCTAGATAAGCCACCTTTTAAGATGATGTATTGTACCACTTACCTTTTATAGTGTTCCACCTAGCGAGAAATGGTGAGATCCACTCTGTATTTAGTCACAAGTAAACTGATCCATTTAAAAAAGAAGTTGAATATATAGAGCAGATTAAAGTGGGGGCCAAGTTTTTTTTTGCTAAGGTTTCAACTCTGGAAGTATTATAATGTAGTGTTTAGCCCTTTTTAAAAAAAGAAAAGGAATGATGGTCTTCGTGTTTGTTGTATCATTTTTAGATTGACTTTCAATGTGCTACTAGCATTTTATATTTCCCCTTCAGCTGATTACGTGCATAGATTAAAAACACCTTATCTGTACAATCCCAGGTCTGCTCTCCATAAATCTAATCCAGAGGGACGCCATCATTTACATGATCTGATGATAATACTGAAATTTAAATCACTTGGGTTTGGGTTTTGTTTTGTATTGGGTAATTTTTTGATATTTGGGGACAAGAGGTTTAGTGCTGTTTATCTTGGCCTCTGTAATCTGTGTTAACAGTACAATGAGTATTCCCTTCTTTGCCATAAGGGCCTAACATGGCAAATCATTTGTTTCTAAAACACTGACTCCAGCAGGGGCTTGTGAACCGAGATGCAAATCATTCATCTGCATCCTTTATCTAAAATAAACGTTTGAGTTGCCATTTGAATTTTTTAAAAAGTCTATTGGAAGAGCAGGGGCAAAGATGATGAGCAATTATTCTTAGCATCCCCAAAATGGCATTCTCTCTCATTATGCTGTCCTTAGAGTCACTATTGTCTAAGAATGCACATTCCCTAAATTCCAAACCAAACATAGATGGGGTATCATTTCCTGACTTCACCAAATCGATGCCTTGATGGTCACTTAAAAACACTAGGCAGCTTTCCCAGGCTGAGTCCCTTGTACAAATGAAGTTGTCATTGACTTTTGGTGTATCTGGTCTGTGTGAGATCCTAATTAGGACAGGATCATAGCAACTGGGGAGATAATAGAACTATATCCTGCAACTGCAGGAGGACAGACTTGGGTCAAATCTGTCCTGCTGCAGTTGCAGGATATAGTTCTTTTGATACAGGATGTATTCTGTGTTGAATAGTAACCAGCCTAAATCTTAGGTTAATGTGGCTTACGATTAGTAATGTGCAAAACTAGTGAGAGAATTTCTAGGAAATTTCACATGAAAATGTTCACTGTTTTCTGGTATTTTCTTACCTCTTCAATTTCACTCTTCTGTGCGGTTTGAGTTTTGTGTTTAATGAGCATGGCAGAACAAATTCAAATTCAGAACTTTGAATTGCAAAGCCGCCTTTCACTGGGGAAAAGAGCTCAGTTTCAATGGGGACACAGCCTGGTGTTGAGTTTCCAAATCCGTGGACCTGTCAAAAATTCTCTGCAAATTTTCCATTTTTCAGGTTCATCACAACACGCAAAACACCCTCTTTCAGTTTCAAGTAATTTAGCCTTTCCATGTAAATACATTGCCAGAGTGTTGCAGTGTAACCGACCTGTTCCTAATTCCAGAGCTCAGTAAAGAAGTGAAAAGTCCAGGGATTCCTTCATGCTAACCAATAGCCAACCTCTGCACTGGCTCTATAGTACAGCCACTATCAAGAGCTCGCAACCAAAGAGCGTGGAAACCAGAAAGTTCAGAGAAATTCGCGAATAGTCCTCTGAACAGATTTCTATTGAGTTTTGGGCAAAGACCTAAATTTGTCTCAGATCCTACAATGAATTTGGAGGAGATGTTAAGGGGAACTGTGGGCGCAGAGTACATCTTAAAACCATGCTACTAATACCTAGGAACATTACTGCTGACATGTGCCTTATCTGCCATTGAATGGTTTCAAACTGTGGGGTTTTGCTTCACCTGTGGGTAGCACTCATTTGCAAAATGAGGATCCAGGTCTCGGTTCAGTGTCTACAGCTCCTTCCCCATCTCCCACTCCAAAGTTCAGAGATGTTCAATTTCAGGGTTGCCATTTAAGCCCTGATTAAGGGTCACTCTCCTTATCACTCATCCTGCTTTTCCTCTTGTATCCTGAGCTTTCCTCTTGTATCCTGAGCTTTAAGATCAAAGCACTAGGGAAAGTGGTGTCAGGGGAAAGACTGTTTATTTGCTCTGAAAGTGCAACAAGCCCTGGTCACAGGGAAAAGACTCTTTGATTAAAGTCTGCTGCTTCTTGGCACTGTTTGACGGAACAAGGCTGAGACACTCTATTTCACTGAGTCTGTCGTGCAATGTGTATTAGAGAGTCCTCAATTTCACACGTGCTTACTCCTGAGTGAGTTTCGCATAAAAGGATTAAGGAGAGAGGAAGTGCAGAGGAAATGGGATGTTAGACACCTTGTTAAACGGGCTGTCAGGGTTTCTGGAGCGTTCATTCTAACTCTATTCCACTCTACATACAGGGCATGCTATTACCTGGGAGATCAGAGAGAGCCCTTTTTCTGTAGTAGGAGTCAAGTTTTACTTCAAATAAAGCAGAGTCCAGGGAGGAAGGAATCTGGATATGATTAGCAGGGCCTGCAAACCCTGGAGACACCTGGGCTGCATTCTTCCTTGATAAAGCTCAGCGTGCATAAGATTTGGAAAATTGGTGGGAGCAAAGTTTATGATGAACCGGAGAGGGTGGGGGTGATATGACAGACCTGGGAACGAAACAAACAAAACAAAACATGACCAGAGATTAGAGCTGCAGCCTTGGTTTTTGTGCCTTTGCTTTATACAGCTTTATTAAGGGGCAAATCCTGCCTGCAAGTGCAGAGGGCCCCGAAATGCAGCTGTGCCAGCAAAGTTTTGTTGCATCAATATGGCAGGGAGAACTGTAGCAGCCGAGAGGCCATTCCATGAGGGCTGCCAGTGTGTCGTTGCATAGCATGAAGGGTTATTGGGTGGCAAATGGATCCACAGTTATACAGCTCCATCAACCATTGCTCCATCCTCCAGCCATTTGGAACAGCAACCTCTGGTTGGCTCTATGGCTGCTCCGTGGCCTGAAGAGAGGGATTCCTTCCCTGTTGCATTGACATCCTATCCACTCTTGCTGTTAGGCACTTGGACTAAGTCAGTACAATGCATATGAGTTTGCATTATTGTACACAGACCGTTCAGAAAGCTTTGCAATATTTCCTGAGTGCTCGGGCTGAGTGAAGTTGTGCCTAACCTCACACCCACTCAGACACTGTAAGTGCAGAATTTAGTCTCTGACTGTGATATGACAGGAGATCATGAGAGGTGGAAAGAAGAGACATTCAAATGAAAAATTACAGTGTGATAGACTGGGACCCCTGGGTTCTGTCCCCTGATCACTGTGCAGCCGTGGGCAAGTCACTTGACCACTCTGCCTCCACTTACTCGTGGATTTCACAGCACAGATTCAAGTTCCTTGGGGTGTTGTAGGGCTTGGCTGATGAGTACTTTGAGATTCCCAGATGAAAAAGATTCCCATAGGTGTTCAAAGTGTTATTGCACTGATATGAAATCTAAATGCTGTCTACAGAAGGGCTAGTCTTGAAGACATCTGTACCACACACGTGCCTCTGATTGCAATGAAGCTCCGGGGTGTCTCTTCGAGCGGCCATGTCTGTTGGTTAATGGGCCCTTTGGCTGCCTCAGGACAGGAAAAGGACTCTTCATTGGAGTCTGGGGCAGAACATTAGGGCTTTCCTCTCTGCTCCCCCGGGTCATAGGACTAACATGAGGACTGCATTGTTTCCAACCTTTCTAGGGAATGTTGTGTCCAGTAACAGCACAAACACATGCTGCCAGGCCATGGAAACTCGCAGAGCTGGTGAAATACCAATCAGCCGTCAGCTTTAAAGGCTCCCTAGGAAATCACTGAATACACTCACCCCTTTGCCAACTTACACAGTTCAGGAGACACCCCAGAGCTAAGTGTGTTACTGTGTCTTGTGCCCACATGTGTATTCTTTAAAACAGCTCTTCTCCCCTCGTCTCAGAGCAGCAGCCATCCCAGCTCTGACCATCTGACTGGCTAATTGGACAGTCTGATAGACCTTGTTGTTCTCAGATAGGGACAGTGCTTCTCAAGCAACCTTCCATGCCCCTTTACTGCCAGTAGTCTTCCTTCTACCCACCATGATGAGGTGGGAGCCTGGGAAAATGCTTTCAAGACAGGTTGGGATGGGAGATTTGACATGCGGTTTCAGTGGGCATTGATCCAGGCAGAGAGAGCGAGCACTTGGGCATCACCTCTCCAGAGCTGAAACCAAAGAAGTTGAGAAGCAAAGGCAAAACAGCTGCCTGCTGCAGCTTACAGTGATGAGGAGGATTGGGATGCTAAGTGTGGTGATGGAAGTGCCAGGCAGGCAGTCCAGCATCTTGTAACTCCATTTACATGCTGCCCACATATTTTAGCAATTCCTTCACACAGTCATGGCTCTCCTGAGGGCTGGTGGAAGTTTGCACAAGTAAAGATTTCTGCCCCAGAAAATCTACTTAGTGGTGATAAGCTAAAATAGTGGCCATGCCAGGGTGCCAAACACTAATAATGCAGTGGTGTCCAGCCAAAATGTCAGGTGCTGATTCTCCATTATCACTGGTGTAAATGAGGAGTAACTCCATTGATGCTACTTCATAGTAGTGTGTGAGTGGCAAATTAAGCCCATGGTATTTAGAGGTGTCTGATTTTCTATAGCTCCCAAGGCTCCTAAATTCCTTTGATTTAACCTTGCACCTGGCATGTGTTACAACTACATAGCACTTGTGTGCTCCTGTAGATTACCTGGTAATTGCAGATAGTAGCTCTGCAGAAGTAATTACCCTATCACCTGAGTGAGTCAAGAAACAAAATTCATTGGGTGTTTGCTCCATAGTTACATGGCACTTACCTTGTCAGTATATCACCTCCTCTTGGCATGGGCCATGTAACTGGAAGATCAGTAGAGCTGAATAAAGGGGACTGAATTAAATGCACTTTGTACAATAATGCATTAGCTATTTCACACTGGTTATGTCCACCTTCATGTTAAAGTAAGTACAAGCTTAACTGTTGCCTTGCACCCTATATGGTCATTTATGCCTATTTTGTAGAAGTCAAGTTTATAAGTAATGCGATTCTACATCAGGCTGTTTCCTAAAAGTCAGGTCCATTTTAAAAGTGGTGATGAAAGTGGGCTTCAGAATCAACTCTTTGAGCATCCAAATTAAAACCTAAATGGGATGTAGCTTTCAGTTTGGCTGTATCTTCATATGTCAACATTCATTATCTTCATATGTCAACACTCAGCATCTCTGCTCACCACAAACCACTGCTCTTATCTTTGCTGTATGCCAAAAACATGGCTTCCCCTCCTGTTTGCAGGGAACAGTCTCTCGCTGGCTAAGGGCTTGTTTAGATTCAGTGCTAATTGACTGAAGAGATTACAGAGTTTGTTCTACAGCTAGTGGAGAGCCAAGCTCAGGGAGACGCAGTTTAAGGTCAAGCGTACTTGTTCAGTAGCCTGGCTTTTCCAGTCACACACACCCATCCAAGCTCCAAGTTCTGCAGCAGCAGGTTATCAGGATAAGTGGTTTGGGTTTCCGAGGAAACAGGACTATGGATTCCTTTCCTCCGCCTCTGCCGCTGACTAGGACAAGTCACTTGACTTCTCTGAACATCTGTAAAATAGATACGAAAGTACATACCTCACAGGGCTAAATTTGTCCAGTGCTTTGAGATGCTTACAAGGAGAGTACTATGTAAATACAGTTATAATAGTTGTATCACCTGGAATTTGCTGCATAAATACATTGTAACAGAGCTATTGTCACTTCTGTCATGCCTTCTGGAGTTCATGGTGGCATGTAAGAAATGTAGGACTATTATCTTGAGATCCATACCACTTGAGACAAAGGAGATTCTCCTTTGTTAGCAGCAGCATTTGTCTTATGACACCCTAGGGCATTGTTTTGGATTCCAAACTAAGGCAAGTTCACTATATTTGTCTTTCACTTTGAAAATCCCGAGATTTTGCTGATGATGGGTGGCACAGGGGGAGCCAAGGAAACAAAGTCAAAACATCAGATGACTGCAGTATTATTTTGAGCCTCCTTTCTACAGATATACAGAGGAGTTAGATAACTTACCCTGAGTCATCCAGTAAATCAGTAGCAAAGCCAGGAATAGAACCAAGCTTCTAGTCCTGTGCTTTAACTACGAAACTGGACTTCCTCCTTCATGACTGCACACCTACTGTAGTACAAGTCAATCAAGAGAAGTTAGATAGCTTACCCTGGGTCATCCAGTAAATCAGTGGCAGGGCTGAGTAGGGTAGTAGAGCAACAGGGGAGCTCTTGGCAGACCACCGCCAGGCTGAGGTTCTGAAGCAAGGGCAGGGAAGGTGTTAGGGCTATGGGGGAAGTGGCCCAAGGAAAGTAGGAGTGGGAATAGGAGGAACGGCAGTAAGTGGCTGCCAGCTATAGGGTCCTGGGCCAAGACGCAGAGTAGCAGGCGGGTCTGGGTCTGTCCTACCCCCTTTACCTCAACTTGCCAATGAGGAGAGCGGCCTAAATCCAGACGGCAGTCTGCCCCTGAAGCCAGGGGCTAGACTAGAGACTGCAGTTGGACGCTGAGGCTTGTGGAAGGACTGAGGACTGCCTGTACCCCAGCAGCGGGGAGACAGCAGGCCGGAGAGCTGTGTCCCGAAGAGGACACTGTGATCTGGGGGTGACATGGATCCAGATGGTGGAGACAGTGGAGATAATGGTAATGACACCGCTAGTAAAAGGCTCCCCGGTGGTCCCAGAGAGCTAATTCCCAGCATGACCAGCAGGCGGCGTTGTGACGGCGGTTCTGCACAGCTATAATCAGGCTTTTAGATCTTCACATTCAGCCAATTGGGGTCTTGTCTGCCATGCTTTGTTAGCAGGTTTCATGCAACCTCGTCTGCATGTCTCAAGCAAGCCAATTTGGTGACCTGAAAGCGTTCACTACGCCGAAGTGGCGAGGCAATCCATCTGCGAAAACAGATCCCCCCACCTCTCTAGTCCCACAAGCCCTCACCATCTGCATACAAATGGAGTTCTTATAGGGAGGAAGGGGAGGAGAGAAAGTGCAGTTCTAATACTAAGTAGCTGGGTCCTTTAAGCCGTTTTGCCAGAACTTATCATTAAGAAGAAGAAAAAATAGTCTCTCTAGGATTGTTTGAGTCATTGCTCCTTATGTGTAAACAGAGAGAAGCAGCTTACATAGCACGCTCAGCCTGGAATAGCTTGAGGTGATTAACAGTTGTTTGATTCCTTGAAGATTCCACATGCTTATGCCAATCCAAATGGGAAAGGCAGAATAAATATTTTGAAATATGCCCCTTCTTTTGTAAATTGGGCATGATGAGTGCTGCTTAACTAGTTAGCTCCAAGTTACAGAATCAGTTTTATTTAGCAAACAGTAGCACAGGGCCAGAATCTAAGAAGAACGCTCTCTTTCTTTCTCGGTACCATTTTATAGAGCATGTACATGGTGTGTGTCTTTCTAGAGATCTTATTGTTCATGCCTGTTCGGGATCTCCGTGCTCTAAAGAGAGAGCTGCGTGCAAAAGCTGACCAATGGTTTTGTGAGAACAATATTTAGCATTTGTACCCACTTGGGATTTTCTTCTGCTGTCCTGAAAACAATGTGCAATGGTGACATAGTATTTATATCCCCATTTTACAGGTGGGGAAAGTGAAGCACAAAGAGATTAAATGATTGCCTAAGGTTACACTGCTGGCTTGTGGCAGAACCAAGATCAGAAACCTGGTCTCCTGACTCCCAGTTCTGTTCTCCAGCTACTGATGTTCTTCATATTAGTCTCCAGTTTCTAACATTAGCGATTCTGACACCCTAGGTATATACTCATTTCATATGTAAATTCAAATCCCGATTTGATTTGATCAGGTTAAGGTAATGTCAGACTGACCAACTGGTTAAAAAATGGGGATGGGTGAAGTGATTAAGAATATCCAGCCATGTTTCCGAACTAATCGCTAACTGACCCATCTTTGAAATTCTTAAAGCTTTGTTAACTAATTTATATGTTGTTGATGGTTTCCCCCTTTCTCACACTCAAGTTTTGGGCTGCAGGCAGGATCAGAAGAAAATATGTCAAAAGTAGAAACCAAACCAAAACCAGGTATCTGAACAAACACCCTGTCTTTGGGGTGTTTGAAAACCTGATTTGGAACTGAATTTTGTGTCTTGAACCCATCTCTGCTTCAAACCAAACTAATCAAATGCTGAAGAACTGACCAAAAATGGAAACCGCAGAAAGATTTTCCTTATGCTGATAGCCGAGTGTCACTCCTGTACTCATTCATAGTGATTATGTGCCAGGGTCTGTATATCTTCTTCCTCTCTCCTTACTACATGACCATAGTATCTGTTTCCCCAAACTACCAAGCTATCTGGAGCAAAAGGTTATACTTGACATGTATATTAAAGAAAAACTATTTCCTTAAGATAAATTGCAACATCCACAGGGTTTTTTTCCCCTCTTTTGTTTATTCTCAAGTTATGAGTTAACAAAATATAAGGAAATGCTGAATCACTTTAACCAGAGTAGTGGCTGCTTACTAGTCGGTGGGTTCACACCCCTGACAGACATCCACCTCAGAGTGCTTTACAGTAATTAATGGATGAAGCTGTACAAACCTCCTGTGGGACAGTAGTGTTTTATCTATCACCTTGTTATACTCTGGCCACTATTAAGTGATTTGACCAAGGTTACAACACAGGAGCTAAGATTTTATCAAGTGACCAGTGATTTTTGATGTCTGTTTTTAAGCCCCCAACTTGAAATGCCTTAAAAGGACTCAATCTTCCAAAGGATGGCAGCTCAGCACTTTCTGGAAACCGGGCTCTTTTCTTTTCAGGTGTCTCAAGTTGGACACCTAGAAGGCTCCCAAAATAATTATTAAAAACCTCAGCCAGACAGTCTGTGTCAGAGCCAGCATTGGCACCTATTTATTCTGGTTCTCAGTCCTGTGCTTTAACTTAAAGCTTGTCAGGAATTTTTTGATGAAACCAAATCATTTTATGGGAAAGGGTCGGCTTCAATGAATTTTTTTACTTCCGGGGGGGGTGGGAAATGTGATGATAAAAGTTTGAAAATTATCTAAATTTTCCATTTTTGCAGCTCAAAGTTTAAAAAAAACACAAAACTGTCGATCAAGGCAAAATGTTTGAAAATTATCCAAGCAAAATGTTTTGATTGATCCAAGTTGAATTTTTTTTTCAGATTTTCAGTTCACATAGTTTTTTGAGATTTCAACTTTTAGTCTTGGTTGAGGATGGGAAAAAAGATTGATGGTGGAAATTTTCATGTGACAGGAGAACTGTTTCCCTTCCAGCTCTACTTTATCCATCAGATTACGGGAGGTGGGGGGGGACATTGTTTATTACAGTTCTCTCTGGAACAACAGTTTACACACTTTTAGTTTTCTTAGAATTGCTCTTTCTTTATAACTTTTAAAATAATCAAGGAACTTTTGGACCATACTGTAGCAGAGATATTAAAGCTGAAGGGAAGTACTTTGTTTACCAGATAAATAGGCTTGGTGACACTCTGGATATGTAGAGAGTGGTGAATAATTTCTTCTGCCAGGGCTATGCATCCTCAGAGAACTCGATGAATTTTTCATCCTAGAAGATGTGTTCGGGTCATTAATTGCAGTTTGCCACAGGTCTGCTCCACTTTTGTTTGGGTATCTCCTATCTCCTTCAACATACAACTCATTTACCCTTTCTAATCTGTGTAACATTTGCATTGTAAATGGGTTAGCTTAACTTAATACATGAGTAACCTTAGCAAACCTTTTGGAAAGGATATTATGTGCATTGTTAAAAAAAAATTTAAAAAGTCTCCTTCTCTTTCATTTGCGTGCTCTGCCTTACCTAGAAGTTGCCAGGGCAGGATACAGGGATTCTACTCCCCACAATCACCATGTCCTCTGATATTTCAGTTTAGCTGGTCACCTTTTACCTCAGATAATTCTAATCCAGGGTTAAAACCAAATCACCGTGTATGCATTCTGACGAGTTACAGAAAAGCGTATGAAAGTTGCCATCATGCTATAGTATACGAAAGTCATGATATTTTATTCTGTCTGCCTACATGGGCTTTGCTGGTGGCACACGGCCACAGAGCAGTTTTCCGTATGCTGCCAACTTATTCACATAACTCTGCAGTGTTTGTTTTAGCCCCTTTTTCAAGTGCCTCACAGAGCATGCACAATTTCAAGAGGAGGGTGGGTACGTCTCCGTGTGCGTCTCTCCCTCTGCCCACATTGCAGGAACTGTCAGACAGGCTGAATGCCCTTGACCCCTGGGCACAGAAATTGTCCTCTTTACTTCTGAAGATAAATCCAGCTCTGAAAGAAATTAACAATTGTGCATCCAAAAACTAAATTAATGATGGCACATCCCGAACTCTGACCGCAGGCAGGCAAGGTTCATAATGGATTTCTATCTGGAAGTCCCATTGCTGGAAATCAACCTCTAAGCAGTGCACACTTGATGCACATACACAGTGCTTCATCTCTGGGCTTCTTCACTCGGAGCCATCTGTTAGGATGGCATGGTGCCCAAGCTGACGTTTTCCTGGAACTCTGCCTTAGGCACAGGTGCCAAGAAATGATGGTCTTCGATGGGCAGGTGCCACCGCCCTGCAAGTTTTGTGTCTCCTGTAGGAAGTCAGGACTGCCAGATTGTTCCCCCACCCATGCAGCTTTAAATGCAGGAATGTTTAGGGGTCAAAGGCTGAACTTGCCAGTGTCTCTTCCCACCCCCTCAGCTGTATATTTCTAACTGCAAATACCTGCTAAGTGGAGCACAAAAAAGAAGCACTTAGCACTAGAGGTGCTATTATTATTTCTTTAAATGAACAGCAACTCTGGAGTTTCCAGCTTTCCAGGTGCAATAGCTGAGAAGGAGGAGTTAAAATACGTAAGAATTGACTTGACCCCAGTGCCCAAGAACGAACTGAATATGAGCCACTCAGTGTCTTACCTCATTTTGGGGGGCTGTGCCAGGTGGAAAAGATGGTGCTTGTTTTCACTTCTCTGCATGGCTGCACTGTTTGGTTTCAGCAAGGATAGGAAGCTGGAGCTCCAGATTACCAGGACAAAAAGCTGTTCTCACAAGATTTCTGAGCCAAATGGAACAATGAGAAATCTTATGGAGGACCTTGTTCTCATCCAGTTGCCTACTTCCTAGACAGGGAAAGTTTGGAGGAATTTGGAAAAGCATTCAAGCTTTCAGCAGATTTCCCCAACCCTATTGTCTATGCGAGCAGGACGCATATGCAGCCGTGTCCTGTTCTTGACCTTCAAATTGTAATCACAAAATGACTAATGGCTGTCAGTGGAGGGCCCTCACTCTGGAGTTCTTTGCCAACAAAGAGCGGGATGAGTTTGTTACGCCTCCCTTTGTGGCCCGGGGCCCAATCTAAGGCCTCTCTGAAATTATGGGAAAAGATTCCCATTGACTTCATTGGGTTTGGGATCAGAGCTGTGGAACGTGAAATTGTTTGATGAGCCTTTCCTCAACAAAGGAAGCTACTAAGTGCCTGGTGTATTATTTTCCTCCCTTAGATATTTTCTTCCTAGAATAATCCATAAGAATAAAACCCTTAGTCATGGAGCAGCAGAGAATGGTCCACTCTTCCACAGCAATTCTACTTCATTTAAATGCTGTGCTTCGTGCCTAGATACCATGATGAGGGGTGCACTAGAAACACGAAACATAGGTGCCCATTCCCGAATTACCTGCTTATGTATTTAGATAAAGAACTCTTGTGAGAATTGGCAGATTTCTATATTTTTATGAAAATTGACACCTTTGCCTTCCTGGCGGTGGGTTCCATTAATCTCCTCAGTGAGAAAAGATAAAAGGATGGGGGAAGTGATCTGATAGACCTAGGGATAATAGTTTGCATTCTGTGGCTTCAGATAACAAATTGCAATGGTAAAGAAAGTAATCTGTGCAGGAGAATGTATTGTGCGCAGAGGAATAGTGTGGTATCTGGAGAGGGCAGTTCTCCACCTGGTTGTCAATCCTGTAGAATCACACAGAATGGTTATTGCCATTCTCGCTGGTACCTTTTGCTCTAATGAACTCAGGTGTATCCATTCTACTCGGTGCAAGAATCCTGTGCCTCATTCCAGCCCTGAAACAGAGAAGATGGCCAGCACCCCCAACTCATTTATTGTTTCAGTCTTTAGCTACAGACCCTTCCCTTCTGCCGTGCGCTGGGTGTCAGTGACAGAACAATTCTAAATGTGCTATCCCATGTTGCCACTGGTTTAGTTTGTCCCAGTGCTCACTGACCTGTCTCCTGTCTTCCCATTCCTGCTCCCCAACTGTTCACGGGTATAAAGATGCCATAGAAAATCCCATGATGGAGTAAAATGCACTTGAACCTGATCATTAAAATTAAGCCTTAGCCCAATATGCTTGTTTCTCTGCTCACTCAGCCCCTGATGCTCAAGAGAAAAACAAAAGTGCCCAAACTGAGTAACTGGCAACCAGCTTCCCATATGTCCTCACTCATGTGGAGGTTACCACCAGGTTTTGAGGTGTCTCCCTGAATGCTGCTGCTGAAGAAATGTCATCCTCTTGGAGATACTCCTGCTCCCAGTGAAGCTAGTGGCAAGACCCACACTGTGCCATTAACGTCAATGAGATTAGGACCTGTGTTCACTAGTCAGCCTTGTCCGAAACTGCAAAGTCATTTCCAGAACAAGAGTGTCTCTTCCCTGGTTGCACGCTCAGTAAACTGGCTCATGCCCGTGTTACGTTGAGCTCTTTGGTAGACAGTGAAGAACGCCTGAAACTCATGTCACTGACCCAGTGCGTCAGACAGCTCAGAAAGCCATGGACCTTGCAGGTCGGTGAGGGAATTGTCCAAATGACATCAGCTGGGCACCAGGGTGTTCTTAAAGATGACAGAAAGGGGCCACTCTAGGTATGAAGCTGATTCAATCTCTATGACCTATTAATTCCTTCAGCAACAAACAAGTGGACATTTCTACTTGACCTGAAGGAGTAACTCAATCAGTTGGTTGCCAGAGTAGACCCTTAATCTTTTATATGCACCATCAGCTAGAGTGGGGCAAAGGCCCACATTCTCCTTGACCACTGACTCATTTCACATATAGTGACTGGCTGTCAAAGAACAGTTGCTTCTATTCACTACCCGGCATCAGATTCAAACCAGTGACTCTCAAACAGGTCCCATCTGCCATTACCAATCCACTGAGTTGTCCATTTCTTGCTTGAATGTGTTCTAGCCATGGCTTGTTCCCTTGCACTCCGTTCTGATCTCTGATTAAATGGACGTGTTTTCATCACACATCGAGTAAAACCAGATACAGTCTTTTTACTACATATCCCAAAACACCCTCTCTAGCTGAGAAAACTGGACCTGCTGCAGCGTGATGCAGAAGAGGAAGAACATACAGTGCTTTGATGGGCTCAGTTTGCCAGCATTCGTCTCTCCTCACCTGATTTTACTGAAGCTCAGAGCCTGGAAGAATCTTCCCTTTCCTCAAAAGACCGGAGCCCCCAGAGTCTGGTTGCTTTGGTCTTGTTTACAGTTATAGCAGCCCTATTTGTTCTTTAATGTTAAAACTTTTGGCTTGGTGTGAGTTGGTGGTGCAGATTTTCACTCTTATAATCCCCCGCTCCTCACGATAGGCCAATGAAAGCCAGATAGCAAGCACAGCTGAGCTCTATACAGCTTGGGCCGTACGTCAGTTTAAATGAGCCTTATAGCTCCCATACCTAAAATCTTTGAAATATGCTGCAAGGAGAAAACTTAATGAGCATCAAGGCAAATCCTAGGAGAGCTGTAATATTCTCAGTGTGTACAAATCACTGTTTAGGATGTCTCCGCCTGAAAGTCCTTTTTCACCTAGATCATTACACGGTATTAGTCTCCAGCAAGAAGTGCATAGTTTGCATGCTATTCTATTTCGTCCGGGGCTGGAGACGCATTCAAGTCAGTCCTATAAATTATGTGAAAAGCATGGATTTATGGCACCAAAATCTCCTACATATCTTTTTAAAGTTTCTTTTTAAGAACACAAACCATCTGAAAATACAGAGATTGTGGCATGCAATAACTGGGGAGGGAAGGGTAACTGCCTTCCTTTACTGCCTTAAACCTCAGGCTGTCGCACAAAGCAGTGGGAAACGTATAACACATCTCTCAATCTAGAGATTGACATCCAGCCCAAATAAGGACACGATACTTTGCTTCCTAAATATTGATTTGAATCAACTACTGCGTGCCCTTCTGTAGCACTTCTTTTACTATTTTCCTCAGAAGCTTTGTCTGGGGTATGGAATAGAATATGCAGCCTAATCCCCACATCTCTTGATGACATTAAGGATTCAGCACAGTTTGATAGGGTCCTCTCTCTGATATGAAAATATTGCTGAGGTGTGTTTCTGAAGCTGTTTCCATCCAAGCTCTCATGGTGGTTCTACAAATATGAATTAAGCTTCCCAACAGCTTTGTGATTTTTATATACCTTTGTAAACTGAGGCAGAGAGATTATAAATGACTTGCCAAGATCATGCAGTAAACCTGCGGTAGAACCTGGAACAATTTTGACTTCTATTCTCTATTCTAACCACTTAAAAAAAAAGCTACAATCCATGTAACCAACAAAGCGATGCCAATTCTTCATCGTATTTGTTTGTGTTGTATCCCCATCAGGCAGGGGTGCTGGACCTATGTGCACAGTGGGGTGCTGAGAGCCACTGAACCAAACTGTAAACCCTGTATCTAATGGAAACCACTTCAAGCCAGGGAGTGAGGCAGCACTCCCAGCTCCAGCACCTGTGCCTTTGTCTCTCTTTGTCTTGAGGTTCAGGCAAGGATTGTGTGTCTTGTGTAAGAGTACAGCACCCAGCACAAGGTGGCCCTGATCCTGATGGGGGCTTTGGGGACTACCATAATATACATTTTTACTACTAATAAATGTGACCTGTCTCAGCGTGAAACTCAGGCACTGTGTGTGTGTGTGTGTGTGTGTGTGCGCGCGTGCATGCACACGCACGCAGTGTGCAATCTTGTTGACAAGCAAAGGGTGGAAACTTCTCTCTGTGAACTCAGACTGCTTTCAGGATTATTCATGTTTTAGTACCTTGAACCTTTCTTTCTAATCCACTATTAATCACCCTCCGATTTTTGTGTTTTGATTGTTGTTGGGATTTTTTAGGGGGTAGGAGGATGTGTGTTAAATAGCACATTTTGCTGAATAAATCAGAGAGGTTGCCGGCAGCCTGCCACAGTAAATATGCATGTTAAATCAAATCAGATCTGCAGCAATAGTAAAGATTTAATGGTTGGGGTTTGTTTTCTCCCTCCCATAAACATGAAGATGTGAGCACTTCACGTTGAGAACATCTGTGGACTGGGCAGGAGGTGTCAGGAGCTGGATCTACCATGCAAGGCTTCTCTTCTGTGGCCAATTAAACAAATTGCAGCAAAACAGCATTTTATTAGTATTTGCCCATAGCAGTCACCTGCTGCAATAAATTTCCTTCAGGCACACTCGAGAAAGGGGAGAAAAAATTGGCACGTTAACTAGTGAATGGTGGAAAGAGAGCACCGTGGCATAGCCTCTGGGGCTACTGAATATCAAAGTGCCTGTCTCCAAAAACAACTGCTCTGCTTTATCATAAACATGGTGAGTTATGAGATGCTGCACTGCATCTCATGCACAAATAATAATAATGAGGAGGAGCAGGGAGAGTTGGTTTCCCCAGGCAGGGTGGATGTTCAGAGAAGACTTAATAACAGAACTTACCCTGATTATTCTCCTCTTTACTGTAAATTCTGCCATTATTCTTTAAAACTCTTTAACAGGTTTTTTTTCCCCTCCCTTTTTTCTTTGTGCTTTTATTTTTAGCACAAGTTTGGGGTTTTTTTTTTCTTTTTTAACAGCTTAACCTGCTCTCCACAAGTAGCCACATTGGGGGCCGAATTCATCCCAGAAGTAGATTTGTTGAAATCAAGTAAGGGTTTCAGTGGACTACTCAAGTGCTTCTAGATAAGCACATGTTTTCACATGCCTGGCTGCGAGGAGAGGGTGATATGTATTAACACAATGAAGTTATGGAGCCGTGTCCCCTCGGAGCGCGAGATGTCATGGTGATTCAGAACCAGCACGCTCCCACCTTGTATTGTTTGAATGATCAGTCCAAGAACTGAAACAGGAAAGTAATGGCCTCTTTTTCTCACACTGTTCTCTTTCCTGGTCCAGCACATCACCATCATGTTGATTGATACACCATCACTATTGAAAACTGGCTTTCTTGTACTACATGTGCACAAAGTTAGGATGCACTTGAGATCAAGCTGTCCTCTCCAGAGAGGTCCTGGGACAGTAGAAAGTATCAATAAATACCCAAAATAGCTGACGTTAAGGCTAACAGATGGCGTTCGTGCCACACAAATACCGTCTGCTTGTGAAATGTTGCAACAAGAAATCGCCTATTTGTTCCTTGGTTATCTCCATATTTTACATTTTAAGTGCTATCCATATCTAGATAGTGTCACTCGTTAGCCTGGTGATTCCTCATTTTCAGAAGCAATTATTGACATCTTCCTGTTTCACAGAGTGCCTCTATTGTTGTGAGTTCTCCCCCCACCCCGGCTTTTTTAAAGCTTCTCAGATAAAGGGATAAATAACTCTAACAGCATTTCTGATTGATAGCAAATTAATGCTCAACTATCACGCCTTTTAAACTATGTCACTTTAGACTGCCTAAAAATTGTATTTTCTTTTTTCCAAGAACAACAAAATCAAGGCAGTTTATTATTACCAGACATTAATTATCTGATTGTAATGAAGTAGCTGACCAGATTGGCTGTTGATGGATTATACCTGTGAAATTGTATTGCCGTTGATACATAGAATATGTTTAGATGGCATCAACCTTTTGACTTAAGCACGGATTTGATTTATACCTTATTAACATAATTCCCAACACGTTGCTGCTTTGAAAAAGAAAATGAGTGTCTAACCAGAAGCTAACAAGTTTAATGGCTTGCTTGAAGGAAAACATAGCCATTGACTGAGCATAACTAACTACAGGCATTAATGTGGTAATGTTTCATTATAAATATATATTTAAAAGGAAAAGTTTATATAAAGCTGCCATAGGCTGTGGCTACTTATAAAAGCACTACACTAAAAGGCTACATGTGCTTTTGGCATCATGAGCTCCTTCAATACTTAGTGATGCAGAAGTTGATGCACAATAGCCTGTTTATGAAACTATCTGTATTAAGAGTTGGGAGACATGAGCATGGGAGTGAAAATTAGATTTGGAGGGTTTCAAGTCTACCTGATTCTCGGGGATATTGCCAGTGGTTTGCAGGGCTTTGCTCATCTAAAGAGGGGAGAGGACTTGATGTGGACAGTCAACCACTTCTACAGCATTCTGCATCATCTGTTCTCAAAGCGCTTTACAAAGGAGCTCAGTATTGATACCCTCATTTTGCAGAAGAGAAACCTGAGGCAAAGTGACCCTCCCAAGACCAGCCAGCAGAGCAGTAACAGAGCCGTGAATGGAACCCAGGGCTCCTGGGTTCTAGTCCAGTGCTCTGGAATGTCACTTTGAAATAAGTGAGTGTAAAGACCCGGGGCATATGGGCCAGGAGCTGTCTCTTTGTTCTGTGTACGTGCAGTGCCTAGCACAGTGGTGGGATCCGAGTCCATAACTGGGGCTTCTAGCCACTACGATAATACAAAGAATGAAGCAGCAGCATGAAGCTATAGACATGTTCAGGCTGAACAACATGGCTCCCATTGACTCCCATTTTGCAAATGTTGGGTTACTAATGGTAGCTAGGACCCGTCTGGTAGAAAATTTAGCAAAGTGACTGGCAGATCTTCCTCTCAAAAGATGAATAGTCCCATTGTGTCCTTTAAATCCTGTTGCGTTCTATCATGTCAGCAGGCAAACAAAGGTAAAATACCTGAACACTTGTCCATCTCTGTGAGTACAGGTACGAAACTAGCTCAGCTAGTGGAAATGCGGGAATAAACGAGAAGTGGAAGTACCAGAAGGTAGGGGGTGTGAGAGAGAGGGAGGAAGTATTGAGGTATTGCAATCATAAAACCAACACTCTGTTGAAAGCAAGAAGTAGTAACCCCACTTTGAAATCATCTGGGGTCCAAGTTCTGCACTGGGATCCCTGCACAGCGGACTCACACCCACTGGGTCCTTAAGAGGAGGTTCTGCAACATGCTTCCTCCTTCTAAGGAGAGAGCTTCTCTTCGAATGCTTTCTCCACAGCTCTGAATGTTGTGATCAGACGAAATGTGTATGGGGAGGGGAGTGTTCATACTTCACCGTGTGGATTATGGACGTCCTACTGAAAAGTATAAGGGATTCCCTTTACAGGAGGCAGAACTACACTTTCAGTGCGCGCTTAGTCCGCTAGATTAAATTACTCCGAATACACTAGTACAGTCACTTCAGTATGGCCATGCTGCGTGGATACACCAAAGTGCCTCTGTGAAAAGCAGTGGGGGCTGGGCTGACAATGATGAGCCATTTCTCCCTGTCACTGCTGCTGCAATTGTTTCCTTGCTCAGCGTGGAGACGCGTCCCGGTTGTTTTTCCTTTGAGCCAGTACAAGCTTTGCAAGCCTTGCCCTCCAAGCTATGGCCCTGAGCACCCCATCAGCTTGCAGCTCGAATCCACCTCCCTCTCATGGGCTGAGCCTCAATCCCAAAACTCCAAACTTTAGGCAGGTTCTAGTATGGATCATGGACCCTCAACTTGGGGATTTTTCTGAGCCAGACTTTGACTGAAATACGAAGCTTGGTTCTAGACTCAGCTTTGCTCTGAACGTTGAGTTGGGCCCATCTCTTCCTGGCCTGAGCTTTAGAATGCTGCAAAACTCCCTGATAACTCTCCTGAGAGCTGGGGTTCGTCATTTTTAAAAAGCTTGGGCCTGGCCCTGTAGTCCTTACTCGGGCAAAACTCCCATTGTTTCTTTCCTGCTCTGCATGATGGTTTTGTCTCCGTTCCCAGTGTCTGGGGTGTCCTCCTGCCTAGCACTTTGACACCTTGGGCTTTGATTAATGAGGCACTGTCCCCTGCCCTATATGAATCCCAGTTAGGTTTGGTGCTTATTAATTACAGCACAGCGCTGTCAGCACATTTAGAACTGGGGGTCCTGTTTTTCTAATTCCCTCTTTTTATTTCCTGTTGCTTTCATTGGCTTTTCTGCCCTTTGTCTCTCCTCCTCCTCCTGGTCACTGATAGATGAGGTTTCAGCGGCAGTAGATGCCATGCTGGCCGAGCCAAAGGTCAGTGCTGGTAATGACTCCAGAAAAAGCAGCTGTTCAGCAATTCACCACTTTCCCGGTGTGTCCCCAGTTTCTCTCACCTTCTTATCTGCTTCCACTTCCCCAGAGCTGTGTCTCATGCTTGCTCCTAAGCCCACACTTCTGAGGCTGCCCCAGGAGAATCTCTCCCCTTTTCCTGTGTATATAAGCAGCTGACACCCCTGTTTCCTGCACTCAGCCTTGATTTTATAAAGGCTTTTACAGCTCAGTTGGAAACTGTATCCCCTGGGATTTATCAGAAATTAGGGGTATGTTAAACTGCAGGCACATTTTGGGGTTATTTTCTTTGCTTTTGTGTTTGCTTCTTCATTGTATGTTGATTTATTAAAATCTTCAAAAAATATTTTTAAAGAAATAAAGATCTCTTATGGATAATCTAGCTATTGTTCTCATTTACATTATAGTACTGCTTGGATGTCTGAATTGAGAGCAGGGCTTCATTGTCCTAAGCACCACACAAACACACAGTGAGAGAGAGTCCCTGCCCTGAAGATTTTATAGTCTAACTAGACAAGCAAAGCAAGGGCGGGATAGGCTCAGAGCGGGGAAGTGACTTGCCTGAGGTCACACAGCAAGTCAGTGGCAGAGTTGGAAAGAGAATCTAGGTCTCCTGATTCCAAGTCTAGTGCCCTATCCCCTAAATTAGATTGATCTTGCAACCACTGAAGTAAATGGGAGATTTATCATTGATTTCAGTGGCCACAGGGTGAGACTCTGGGTTCTCATCTATTGCAAGCCCCAGCCAGGTTGCTTCTATACCATGTGTGCAATTCAATATGCTGTTGATGATCTATAAAGTCCCATATAGTCTGAGCCCTCTGGGTCCAGTCTGCCTCTTCTTTGACTTCCATGTGTGACACGGGCAGAGCAGAGTGGAGAAGTTCTTATTGGACGGAGAATGTTGCCATACCTGTGTTGCCAGGCGCTGATCCACCAATGCCCATTCAGCGTGTGCGCCATTTGAAAGTAGAACCCAAAATGTCAATGAACACAGCGGAGGCAGTGAGCTTCAATTGAAAAGCCTTGCTTCAGTTAGGAAGGAACAGTTTTGGGGATGTTATCACTGGGCCAGAACAGAGAGAACATGCACTCCTACTTAGAAACGCAGGCACATCATATGCAATGCAGCCTCTGCTATAAGCACACAAGTGGGTTTTTACCCTTTTGCTAGTCCCTGGCTTCACCTCACATGCAAAGATGGGGGCCACTAATAACAGGCAACTACACAAATCTCTGCCTGATTTTCCCTTACCTGATAAACACCTGGCTGGAAAGGGGCAGACATGATAACAAGGGGAATATCATCCCTCTTAATCTGGTTTTAAAATTTCTTGCCGATAACAGGATTGCATTTTTGTTGGCAGTCACTGTTCAGCTCCTTTGCACGATGGCGGTAAACCCTATTATGATTTACACTGCCCTCCTGCATCAACTTCTTTCTGTTTTACGTACATCTTGCCTCACAAATAATAAGGCAGCTCATTTGTTCCCTAATGACAGGGGTTTCCATACTGAGCAGATTAAGAAGGAAGAGATTAGAAGATTATACATCAGGCAGGATTCACAGGTTCACAGTTTTGTTGGGCTTTGGAGAGCCAACGATTAATATGTTTTATAAATGAAACTTTTCTTCTTGCGATGGTGCTGGTGGTGTCATTGAATTTAGCCTTTTCATTGTTAATTGTGCATTTACATAGTGATTTTAACTTGAGCACTCAGAGTGCTCTAAAAAGATGGGTAACTAGTATGATCCCCTTTTTTCTGATGGATTCATAGATTTTCCCAAGGTCACACAATGTTCTCGGTCCTTATCCACTGGGCCACCTCATCTCAACGGACTTGTGACCCCATACGACCTCCCTGCTATATGATTTGAGTGAAAGGACATCAGTTTGTTTCAGTGTTCCCCCACTAACATGCTGTAGGTCAGGTACAGCCTGTAGGCATGAGAGGGATACATTATGAAATGAAAGATCGAAACGGTGAAAATGCTAAAACAAAATGTTTCAACATTTTAGAAGATTTTTTTTCCAGCTGAAACTAGTTGCTGAATTTGATAAGAGTTTGTGAAAAGTTTTGATCTACCCAAAATGGATTTTTTTTAAGTGGAAAAAAAAATTAGTCTGAAAAATTTCATCCAGCGCCACTCAGAATATTTAATGTGTTAATGTTTATAACATGCATGTGAGGGAGGAGAGTGCTATTATCCCCATTTTACAGATGTGGAATGAAGTGCACTGAGATTAAGTGACTTACCAAAGGTCACACAAGAGGTCTGTGGCAGAGCAGGGGGCTCAAATTCAGGTGTCCCTTCATCTGAAAAGGGGAAGCACATTGTTCAGAGCAACAAGTGTGGGAGCTGTCCCTGCATCAGCTGCCAAAGGTGGTCCATCTGGCATCTTTCCCCAGCACTACTTTCATTTTGAAACACCCATTTCAAACAAGCCACCTTCTGGGCCTTTGGAAAGAGGGGTGTTCGGATAGCCAAAGATACCTGCAGAAACACAGACATAAAAAAGAACTATTGGGGTTTTCGGTCACCCAGCTGATCAGCGTGTTGCATAGCCCAGCATTCCCCAGATCCAGTGAGTCCCTTAAAGAGGAGGGGGAAAGGGAGCCTCCTCTGCACCTTACTTACAGAGGTGGTCGTTCAGAGTCGAGTTAATCGACTTTGGCTCCTCTAACAATACTCCTAGCCTGCCAAAAACAAAACAATGCAAAGGGGACTGTTGTACTAAAAGGAAAGAAGAAAAGAGAGAGAGAGAGATTCCTGGCAGCCTGGATTACATTAAAATTTAGGAGTTAATTAAATTACAATTTGCTGTGCTGCCAGTTCACACGAAGCTGCAACATCTGGGGCTAGATGAGAGAGCTGGGCAGAAAGATGCAACTAAACCTGGAACACTCAAAAATCATGAGCATTTTAAAATAACAAATTTGATTCTTTTTTTATTCACCTTGTGACATTTGAGCCATTAAGTCTCCTTTTTAAAAGCTTTCCTCCACCACCAGAAAGGATAGAAACTTTTTCTTTTCTTTTTTCACATGCAAGCTCAGATTCTCACGTACTCACCTGACTCAGGAGCTGTGTTTAACAAAAACACCAACGATCACCAGGCTCATGATACAATCATGAGAGTTGCCCACACTCTTATTACCGATCATCCTTTCACCCCTGGAGGTGGGCTTTACTAAAATAGGTTTGAAGGCACGTTGGAAGGATAGTGAAGGAGAAGTTTGCATTGCTTCTGCCTGTTCTTGTAACTATTTTGCAGACGGAAGATTTCTGAGGCTGTAAGATCTTTAAATCCAGCTGTCTGTCTCTAATCTTCCTAATGATTTTAATTTTTTTAACTGTCTATTTCCTGACCGTAGCCAATTTTTGCAGCCAAGTTATTAAAGCCTGAAGATAGGAGATTTCAATAAAGAGACGTGCGGACACGTGCACACAACCTGAAGAGTAGTCGGCAAACAGCTCTGCGGTAATGAGCTCCATGCTGTGCTTAAAAAGGGCACTTAATTTTTCATTCTTAAATGCTGTGATGCTCTTGTCTTCCAGCTTCACCAAAACTCCTACATGGAGATGGATGGGCCATGCTGAACACAGTCATCAGAAAGATTAAGCCAGGACTTGTCATTTTTTTATATCACTGAGCAGTCGGGTTGACAAGTGATGTCCTCTTAGCTCCTGGGATGCGTCCAGCACCTTTAGTGCCAGTAGTAAAAAGGACTATAAAAAATACCATAGAAGAAAGGGTAATGATGAAATTTAACTGCTCCCTAGCACACACCTGGGGTCTAGTAATCTGGAAACAGGGGAGTTCAGGTGCTTCATCTTTTACTGCCTTGTCCTTGTCTGTGAGTTTAAGGTCCTTCCACTGAACCAGAACATATTGTGGTCAGTGCTGAGAGCCCGTCCTTTGCCCCTCTGAGGACTATAGCCCGTGAAGAAGAAGGAGGAGATGTCATTGCAGGCCCAGGGGAAGCTGAGCACTTGGCCACTGGCAGCCTGGAGGAAGTAAACATTCCGATTGGGGGGTATCTTGTCCCTTGGTCGTGGTGCTTGCAACAGGGCCCTCATTCCATGATCGCTCTCCTCTCACCCATCTCAGATCCAGTCCTGTGCCGAGGGAATGTTCTCATCTCTCTGAGACACCGTCTGGAGTCACACTGAATAGAGAAGGGGGACTCTGAAGTCCTCCCTCTCCTGTCTCTTGTTCTGGTTCAGCTTTCATCACTCTGAAGAGGCACAGAACACTGGGGCCCAGGCTGCTTTCATGAAACTCATAGTGATCTTCAAAGAACGGAGTATGAACGTGCTCTGAAACTATTACCGTCCTGTTCTACACTCCCTAGGTAGCCACCTCTGCAGAGGAAGCAACCAAGTGCCCTGGCAATCCAGATGCAATAGAATAACAGTAGATTTCTAGGCATCTTTTGACTGTAGTGCCTTGTTTATGCCATGTGAACATCACTTTGAAATCTCTTGTACCTGGCAAGATGTTCTTACTTGCATTCTTTAACTGCACTTCTTCAGGGAACCACAGAGGCTCACCACAATGACAAGACGAAACGTTATCTGAACACTTTTGAATGTCAAATATGGTTCCATTAACTTCAGGTCTATTTTGGGAGCAAGATCTAGGTCAATTCTTGAAGATCCAAAGTAGTTTGCTGGAGGATGTTCTGCTAAGCCGTCTGCACTCTATTTTTTCCGTTAATTTCCTCATCCAACGGGGAAACATTTAAAAGAATTTCTTTCTATTATTAGAAGTGAATATTTCTGGTAGCATCCAAAGGCTCTAGTTAGGATGGATGGTGTCCGGTGCTGAACAAATATAGAAGTAGACTTGTTCCCTATTACAATCTAAGACAACAAGCACTATTCAAGCACTATACAGAAGGTTTCTTGCCTTGTTTCCTCCATGCCACTTCTCTCCCTTCCCATCCCCATGCCAACCACCGTTGTCCTTACAGATCTTTCATCCTGGCTACTACCAGGGTATCATAATGGTGGTTAAAATCCCTCAGAGCAGTGAGAACAACTCACAATAGAGGGAGAGTTTATCACAGTCAGAGGAGTGGACTAATACTTGGAACTCCAAACCTACATTCTGTAGCTGCTGATCTGCTGGGTTGTCATGAAAATGTCATTGTATTGCTCTGTGCCTTGATTTCCCATCTGCAAAATAGGGGTGTTGATGTTCTCACCTCGCAGAGGAGCTGGTTAATGTTTGCATGGTGCCTTGTGATCCTTGGCTGAAAGGTGCCATTGGTGTGCAAATTCATGTTTATGACCATTAGCTTCGCTTATGACAGGAGGGAGGGGATAACTCATGAGTGGCACAATCCCCACTGTCTAAATTATTCCTCCTCCTCCTCCACAAATGTCATAGCAGAGATTAGCCATCATGTGTTCTTAAGTATCCCATTTATCCCAAATGACTATGAGCATGTTAACTGCATTTAGATTAAAATGAGCCTTTATGCTATGTGCAGACTTCCTTTTCTGGTTCAGCCCCTTTACTGCCCCTAGTTTTAAGAATTGTGGAAGACATCCAGCTTCAGGGCTAGAGCAAAGAAATAGAACTAAGTATTTTTGTGTGCATCAGCAAACCAGCAATTTCATTTCCCCAGGTAAATATTTTTCACCCCACTCTTCCAGGACAACTCTAATTCCTACAAAATTATCTTGATATCGGTTGCCACTCATGGATTCCTTTCCAATTAACCTAAAAAAACACCAATTAAAGAAGAGAGGGCAGCCATCACATAAGAATATGATGCACCAAACCCTTCAGAAATGCTTTAGCACCAGAGATCTAATGACCAAGGTCAAAAGTGGACTGCACTACAGAGTTAGTTTTTCATGGAATCCCCTGAGTTAATGTAAGATTGAGCCCACAAAGTCTTCTGAAAATTTGAGCTAGATTTAGTTAAGCTTCTAATTACCCAGTTAAATTTGTCTCTGATTTGGATAGAGAGTTTCAAACCTGCTTGATCACAGATTCACGACAGGGAAGAGGGATGCCTGGACATAGAAAAGAAATGGAGCAGGGTGGCAGGGTAGCTTTTCTCACAAGACTTTCTCTGTCATAATTCTACCCAGGTTAGGAGATACTATCAGACTAGCCCTTTCTCTTGGTGTTGGCTTGTTAGCTCCTGTGTTTGCTGGTTCCAACTCAAACCAGGGGCCTAATGCTCCCATCTTAGGATAGAGGCAACATCCAGTTCTCTCCCCGCAGGGGACGAGAATTGAATGGGAATTACACTCATAAACTGCTGTAGGAGAAGAGAGCCTCCTACAAGAAGAGGTGCATACAAAATGGAGAGAGAGGGAGGGTTCATCAAAACTTTTGAGCTTAATACATTTAAATTTTAGGCAAAGGTTCTGCAATTGGTTCTAGTGGGCCTAAGCCACAAAATTCAGATCTGGATTCAAATTCCCCAAAGTGTGTGTGCGGGGGGTGCAGGATTTATACCCTGGGGGTGGTTTCAACCTACTGTGGAGAGAGATGTCAGAGTCTCTGAGCAGAGCTAGACACAAAGACACTGGTAAAAATGCCCATAGTGCTCTAGATTAGTGCTTCTGGCAATGCTGCTAGCACTTATGGGAATTTTTAAGAGGAAAAAGTCCAGTGCAGAGACATCCTTGCAGCGTAATTTTGTGTCCCTATCATCCTCCCTTTTTGTTGTTGTTTAGTAAGTGCTGTAAAGTCACTTTCTCCCAAGACACTGCAGCCTTTTGAAAAGCAGTGCTGTTCCAAAGAGTATCTGGCAAAAGAAAAAGCAGTTAGGGAACCCTGAAAACACACGTCTTTCCGAGCCCAGTGTCACCAGCGAGAGAACGGAAGGCAACAGGAAATCTTTCTGAATTTGAGACAGTCTGGACAAAGCTTCCAGAAAGCCAAACACATAGATTTGTGAGAAATCCAGCCAGGGCTGGGGGGTACATTGTGTGCTTGGCCCCACCCAGCAGGGTGACCAGATGTCCCGATTTTACAGGGACAGTCCCGATTTTGTGGTCTTTCCCTTATAGAGGCTCCTATTACCCCTCCATCCCCACCCCTGTCCCAATTTTTCACACTTGCTGTCTGGTCATCCTATCACCCAGAAGTCCAGTGAATTAGCATGAATCTCTGTGTGCTTGAGATCCCAGTTCCCAAATGTGTGTCTATTGCATCATGCGAGATGCTGAAGCAAATCTGTACCTATTTACTCTGGATCTGATAAAGCGATTATCACATGGGGGAAAAGTCAGCTGACTAGTTAAAGCGTATTTATCTAGGATCATAGGAATGGCCACAACAGCTGAGCCCACTGAATCCATCAATTCCAGTAGCCTGCCTTTGGCCCTGGCAATTGCCTGAGGCTTCTGAGGCATAAAAATGCTCTGACAAAACCCACCTGGCTAATTCATTTTTATTTATAGTTGGGCATCAGAATATACTGGGCATTGTACACAGTCCAAATTACAGATGGTCCCTTTCCCAAATAGCCTATGAGGAAAGATCAAGGCGATGAGAACCCCACTGGCGGGAAGAGCAAAGATATTTTTTAAGTGTCTGTTTTAATCATATCATTGTCGCCACAAACGTAACAAGCCTCTGGGAAAGGGATCGGAAGACGGCAGTGGGGAGAAAACCTCACTGCCTGGAAATAGCTGTTAGAGAAGAGGAACCAGGAAGCAGTGAGGCTGGCACTGTTGATAGAAGAGGAGTGCAGGAAGATAGAAAGTCCACAGTGTAGGGCAGAGTCATGCTGGCCTTTGAAAGTGAAGGCAGTAAGTTGAGACGAGGGCAAAGTCTTCATCACCAAGTTAGCTCAGGTTCTGACACTCCAGTGAACTCCTCTCCAGTTAACCTCCCTCTAGTGAGAGCGGCTAGTCTGCAAAATAACACTCAAGCTGCACTGAGTGATTGTGTTAGCAGCACAGTGGTTGGGTAGGGAGCTGATGAGTGGAGCTATCTTGTGCTGTTGCTCATCCTCCCTGATGGGCCAGCCAACTTGAGTTAAAAGTGCCACCCCACTCAAGTGAAGGGTGTTTGCGTGTAGACGGGACTCACGTTCAGGGCAACACTCAAGCGAACTCAGCAGTGAAGACAAGCTGTAGACACGATGGAGGAGGGTGAGCCAAAGGAGAGGGCTGGTGCTCTCTCTGGGACGACAGGGAATTCTTTCCTGACCTCAAGAGAGATCTGCTGAGGCCATGAAGCATGTCGTGCTCCAGATGTCAGTCATGGAAGTATCCACCCTCTGCTTAAATCCAGCTATGCCTGACATTTCAAGGGCAGTTAGCAGTGAAACCAAAACCCATTAAACTTCAGAGAAATAGCCTCTCCCAGCCAGCTACCGGGCAGTTCGAAAGTCCGGCGCACATGTGCTTGAAAGCTTGAGTCCCATTCTCTTTGCAGGTGCCCCATTTTCCCTTGCCAACCAAGCCCTTAATTCCTCAGCTTGCCCTTTGGTGGCCCTCCCGAAGGCACGGAGACTTAAGTGGATATAAAACGGTGACGTTTCTGATTGAGGCAGCTGATTAGGTTTGGCAACTTCAATGTTCTGCTTGTCTAGCTGAGTCACTAGCACTTTAATAGCAAGTTAAAAAGAAACAGGTTAGCATATCTTAACATGACAGAACTTTGAGAAGATTGGGCTGCTTTTCTCCTCTCGTTAATGTCCCCCGGGGCCCAGAGTCTCTTTAGTACTAACACAGTAACGAAGGCCACAGCCTATTAATTGCGGTGACAATGATAAAGGAAGAGTCAGAAGCAGCTATTTGTCTTTCATGTAACCTCGTGCATCATCACAAGATAAATGAAAACTCATTTTCTGCTTTGATTCAGTCTAATTTTTCAGGGCCCCCGAGGCAGGTTGCAGGAACTGTGCGGCTTCATCCCCATAAAAGTGCTGGCCCCTAAGTTCAAAGGTCAGCCAAAGTGCAAGCCGCCCGTGAAAGCCTGTCTCTCCGCAGCATCCCAGGGGTGACGTATAAGCAGGAAGGGGTCCGCTGCTCATCATCATTAAATCCCCATTGAAAGGTGTTGTCCAGGCCCTGATAGATGACACACATGGCAGAGCTACTCCTTGTCTTCCATTGCCCCTGGTCACCTTCCCCAAGGGACCTCAGCCAGACCAGCAATTTGCAACCTCTCTGTGAACGCATACAGAGACAGATTAACTTTTAGGAGGAATTATTAGGGAAATCTGCCTCCTCCTAACCCTATAGTCAAAATGATCACTGTATCTTCAGGTAGGTAAAACTCCCTGCACTTTGTCTACTAAGGGATTGTGGGGAAAAGATGTGGGGAAAATAATAGCGCATTTAGTTCACTTGCTTTGAGTTCACTAATGTTTTGAAAATAGAATTCACTGAAAGTACTTTACATTGTCTTAATTTATATTAAATTAAATTCATTTATATCAACAACTTTTTTTTTTAATCTCCATGGAGACCTGTTTAATGGTACTGGGCTAAATCTCTACTGGGGTAAAAGGCTAAACTCCACTGAAATCAATTTATTAATACTATTATCGTATTCTCATTGCACCTAGAAGACTCCATCACGGGGCAGGACCCCATTGTGGTAGGTGCTCTACAGACGCACAACAAAACCCCAGTGCCTGCCCCAGTGGAGTGGCACCAATTAATGCCGGTAGAGAATATAGCTTACTGCTCTCCCCATTGGTCATTCTGTAGTCCAAATGTCCGTCATACTGAACAATCTCCATCTGAATCTCCCACTGTTATGAGGCCCAATCCTGCAGACGCTACCATGAATAATCCTGTTGACGTCACTGAGACTACTTGCTGTACCAAGCACTATGCCCAGGAGCCAGTGTGTGCAGGATCACACCCTCCATTTTCTAACAGTTTTCACTAGTTGTGTGGGGGGGTTGTAAATAGCTTTTCCCATGCAAAACATGCCATTGCATTAAAAGCAAAGCTCATCACACACCTCTGGTAACTGCATGTATAGTTAATGGTACATTTCATACACAATTAGCCTCTTGTGGTCAGTAGGAAGAAAGTTTTGCATGTGTACATTGTATACACATTTTTGACAATGTAGTGTACAAGGTACAGTACATTAACTTTATTAATCAACCTGTAATCTTTGCACTCTGCACAGACGGGTTTTCCACAAACACCTAAAACAGATTAAAAAATTATACAATATGAAAAGTACTAGATTAGCTGGAAATAAATGCAGGCCCAGAAATAGATTAGCGTAACAAATAGACCCCTGATCCTGTAGCCCTATTGGCTCTGCTCCGGCAATGCGATGGGGCAAAGCCTGCATTTAAATCACAAGCCTGGGATCGAACTGTACAAATGTTATTGCAAAGTAAGAAACTATCAGCACAATCCAATGCCCAGTGGAAATCAGTGGAGAGGCTCCTATTAAGTCAATAGCCACCGGATATGGGCCTATGGGAGTAAGGCTACTGCCTTTTTTTAGTGGGACCACTTAAGTGACTAAGTAAAAGCAGCAGGATCAGAATCTAAATTGGCTTTTATGTATTAATTAATTTTAAATTATAAACAAGGAAAATGGAACTAAGGAGCTGGGAGCAGTAGCTGATATTAGACGGCTAGGTGTTCACATACTGCCGTACACCTTGAAGACATGTTTGTGAAACTGCTCTGAAAGAGTTACTGCCACAACTGGTACACCCGCATGTTTTTATTGCCAATGTGTTGCAGTTTTGCACAGATACAGCAGAGAGGTGTAAGACTACACAACAATAAGAAGGCTAAATCCGTCCCCAAAAGGCTGATGGAGGAATGCTAAAAGTAAGTTTGGATTTTAATGAAAAGATCACTTGCTTCCTAAATGCTGGATAAGACAATACCACCAGGGCATTTTCCCCAGTGAAGATTTACTAGCGTCTGCTCCAGATGAGGCCAGCAAGAATCCTAATCCAGGGGAGATTTGAATGTTATTAGAATTCATTAATGCCTTGCTGATTTTCCTCTCCCATTCTTTTGGGGGGGAAAAGCCCCAAAACTTAAACAAACCAACCAGAAGTTTGGGTCTTTGGAAGTATCAGTGGAAGTTCTGGGTGTTTGGCATCTCTGAAAAATCAAACTTTAGGGCCCCAATTCTGCGTTGATGCAAGCAGTCTCCTGTGACTGTACACAGCCTGTGTGAAACCAGTGGGACTACACCTGGACACAGATCTGTGGCTATGCAGAGGTCATTGCATGATCAGGCTTATGCATCTCAAGTTGGGACAGTCAAAATTCATAGCCATTTTTGAAAATACTGACCAAGGGGATACATGGCCCAGTGATATGGTGGCCATGTGTTGAGCCTTGTTCAGCAAGAAGGCATCTCTGGTAAGACCTGCAAAAGAAGTTGTTTGTGACCCTACTGGGCTGGAAAGATGTGGCATGGCACCTCCAGGACGGAGATAAATGTGGGGAGATCTAGTGAATCACTAGCCTTTGAGAAAGGCTCAGAGGATCTCCGAGATGGTTGTGAGGCATAAAAGAAGAGAATTAGTATGAACATTCAATGCTAATATTTAGCCAAATGAAATGGAAATGTAAACATCACTCTTATGGTGACTTCCCCCATCCTGAGGGACAAGCTGTGACTGGTATTTAACACAATTATTGCCTGTATTAAATAGGAAGACACTATAGATTTAACTGTTTAAGCCTGTATCACAGACAAGCAGATTGAATCAGAGGCATGATGATAGCAGATTGCTGTCAGGGCAAACCAGTCTGTCACGTCAGTGCATGGCCAGTTGTATTTATTTATTTTTAAATCCTATCTCGGTAACTTATTTGACACTGTGGCATGTGTTTAGCTATTGGGCAACTGTTACTCTTTTGAAAAGCTGGCTTTTAATCATTCTTCCCCTCCTTCAGGGGGAAGTTAGTCATTTAAAGCTTCTTAAGTCCTGTCCCATGCAGCGCTCCACTGAAGAGCAGTAATAATAATAATACCTGTCGCTTAAGTGGATCACAAAACACTTTACGAAAGGAAGTCAGTAACATTATCTCTATTGTACAGATGAGGAAACTGAGGCTCAGGATCAGGGCCTTAACTTGAGGATCAAGGTCTTAAGCAATAGCCCATGGATCGTCTCTCATTTGCACTGCAGGCCATTACATCACATTGGGTGAAACCCTGGCCCCATGAAGTTACTGAGAGTTTTGCCATCAACTTCAATGAGCCCAGGATGTGTCTCTTATTTTTTAGGGTAAGGACTGGAGGGAGGAACTAGTTTTGCTGCTGAATGGCATGAATTAAGGACCTTTTAAAAACGTGCCTGCACAAAGCAGGCAGCCAACAGGGAGCACACAATAAGATTCCAACCAGCCTGTTTATAAATCAGATGCCATGAAGCTCTCAAGCCTGGTTAGATGGAAGTGCAGGGTCAGAGCCCATAAAGATCCTGCATTGTTAAAGCAAAAGCAACTCACTGATTTTAAACCCTTTTTGCTTACGGGAATAAGTAAAACACTCAGCCCAGTTGGGGGAACTGTTTTCCTATATGGCAGTGCCCACATAAGTCTGTTAATCTCTCTGGTCTGTTGCCATATCCATCCATATTCCACCCCTTTTGGGGGAGAATGATTATGGATTTATTACACTCGCCTTAGTGAAGCAGGGTTCTTAAATACAGCTCCTAAGAAGAACAGAGAGAGTATTTTATATACAAGGCTTGTTGCTACTGAAATCTACTAACACTTTTGTCTATAGACACACTAATTTCCCACATTGGCATTTCCTGGATTGATTGTATTTCTTTAAAGAACTTTGGCTTTGCTCCCTCTTTTTGAAGTTCGTTATTTATAAAGGTTCTGAGGGTTTCTTAACTGTAGTTCTCCAAAGCACAAACCAAAAGACACATTTAAATAGAGCAAGCATAGCTGATGGTTTTTTAATTTTTATTTAAAGAAATAAAGAGAGAGAGATAAAGTGGGTCAGGAAGAAAGGGAATTCAAGAGCAAAATGAGAAGTAAAGACAAAATAAACACACTATTCTTTAGGGGCAGAATAGCAGTTGTGTCTCTCTTCAGTTTTCTGCTGTTCAAGGGGAGGAAAAAAAAGAGGCTTTGCTAACACATTCAAATGAATTTGATATTCAATCAATGAAGATTAACTTGCCCAAGGTAAGATGGTTTTTACATTCATAAGGAAGTCAAATACGATTATGCATATGAGGAAATTATACAGAGATGAGTAGAGTATAATATATGATAATTATTTGAAAGGGTATACTTACACACTGATTAGCATATCTTGAAGACCAGACAGAGATGGAAGAATAGAAGAAGGTAAAGAGATTCCTCAAGATGAACAAACTGTAAAAAACTCACCCCGGGCCCCCTAAAACCCCTGAATCGCACCCTGAAAAACAAACCCCTCACCATTTCACCTTTTGCCTAGAAATAAAAAAAAATCAGATTAAGAATATAAAACTTTCCTAGCCATATCCTTCCAAAAGAGAGGTGCACAGAAAGAGAGGAAGAGGAAAGAGACTTAAACCCTGATTCACCAGAGGAGTTAAGCATTGCCTAACTGAAAGCACAGTGAGTAGCCCCATTGAAGTACTTTGCTGAGCAGGGGCCTGCATTCAATTCAAGCTCTTGTTTCTACTTAACATTGTATTCTCTTTGGGGCAGGGCCTGCCTTTTTGTTCTGTGTTTGTTTGTACAGTGCCTAACACAATGGGAGGCTTGCTCCACAACTGGGGCTCCTAAGCGCTACCACAATGCAGATGTTTAATAATAAAGCATTTTGCATAATAGCTTTTCTTAATGTGCTCTCCGTTTCTTTAGGCCAGAATTTTGCCTGGATGAACAGGCCAGTTTGTAGGACCGGTTGCAGCTCCAGCTGCTTCACTGGAGTGACACTGCTTTATATCAGATGAGGGGCTGGCCCAGTGCGTGGTTTTGTCTTGTTTTTTCTTTCCAGCAATTCATAGGGAAAAGGCTCGTTTCAGTATCCAGAATATTTATCTGTTCTCAAAAAAAGAAAAGAAAAAAAAATCTGCCAGCCAAATTTGCCAGTGGGGCCCTTGGTGCATGTCTGTGAAGCAAGAACAGCTGAGCTGCGTTTTGTGTTGAGTACAGTAGAAATATTGTATCTGTTTCAGTGAAGACAAAACAATGAACACAGTTCTGTTAATGAACTGGCTGAACTCCCACTGAGCAGGAGGAGTGATTAGAATCGGCTTTCTCACTTTTGACAGCGCTTTGGAGCAAGCGGGATCCTCCGGATGGATGGCAAAGTGTGGCTTGAGCCTTTCAGCAGGCCAGTGCCCAAAGGGCAGGGCAG
>ML677374.1:6407376-6433645 GCA_007922305.1 Dermatemys mawii
GGCTTTGCTTCCGAACTGATACAATATGAGAAACCAGATCTCTCTACATTCTAATTAGTCACTTCATGTTTATTTTAACAGGCAGCGAGGTGCAGCATAAACAGGGTAAATATCTCGAAGGAGGGTGAAGAGTTTGCGGCAGGAGATGCCTGCTGGTGAACCGAACAGTCTTTTTCCACTTTGGGTCCTTCTGCATTAGGAAAATGACTGTCATCCATGGGTACCCCTGAAGGGGGGGCTGAAAATGGTTTGTTATTGGTATTGCAGTAACATCCCAGAGCCCCAGTCACTGACCGGAACCCCGTTATGCTAGGCACTGTACGAACACAGAACAAAGGGCAGATGGAATATGACTGTTTTCGGCATTGTTACATCTTACCTTACATCTCTGCTAGGTCCCAATCCTGCTTTCTGCAGTGATCGCGACACAGCAGCGCTGACCCAGCTGCACTGGCAGATCCATTGCTGGCCACCCTGGTCTTTTTCACCATTTTGGCAGAGAAAGTTTGGGTTAAAAGCAGTGATGGGATAGACACTGAAAAGAAGCTGCAGGACAAGTATTTCTTACAGTAATGCATAGAAGCTCTATCCAGGGTCAGGGCTCCATTGTGCTGGGGACGGTACAAACATATAATCAGAGTCCGTCTCAGAGAGTTTATGATCTAAATAGATAAAACTAGCAAAGGGCTTGAGCAGAAAGAGAGACAAAGTAACTAGCCCTTAAATGGCTGTAGCCTAGGCCTTTAGGGGTTATTGATTATTATTGCTTTCCAATTAATTCTAATTTACAGAGCTGGGGGATTGTAGGGTTCTAACCCCAGAAACAGGCATAATGGTTCCAGGACCATTCCTTGCATACATACTCATATCCTCACACCCTACCTAGGGATGAGAGACAAAGAACCAGCTCTGTCCCTAGCATGCCAAATGAGGCCAGCCCCACATTGGCTGATGACCTCTTTACATGGTGATCTGGCCTATTATAGGGTCTAGGGGCTGTCCTGACTGCTCAGTCTCCCTTCTCCATATCTAACTTCCTCACCCAAATAATGTTTGGGTGCCTTTTGTCCTACAAATTAGCATATTCATGATTTTAGCTTCTTACCATATGCGTCAATTTGTTGCTAGCGCAAATTCGTGGTTAAGCATCTGTCAAAAGTCTATCCTAAAATATCCAAGCCTAACATCATATCAATGTTCCGGTAGTTACCTGATAACATTTTAAACAAACCCTCCCTAAGCACACTATTCTCAATTCCCCGAAACTCAGGATCACTGTTGACTATTTATCTATGCCAGAGTTCACAGGCCTCGGGGTCTTACGCTAACCTATATCTTATGCTAACTGCTTAAACTAATATCTTACAGGCTACAGGCCTGTAGGGTCCTTGCCTTACAGCCACCTAAAATAAAATGCTAAAGCTAGCTCTATAGGCTGCATGGCAAAGCTAGGAATAGAATCTAGACTGGTAGGTAACTATACTATTGCAGGTAATCCATGTGTCTGTGGTATCTCGCACTCTCTCCTATCAGTCTCATGGGTGGGCCCTGAATCTAGAAAAGACTTAATTGTGCGTGTTAAGTGTCTTGCTGAGTCTCATGTTAGCATGTACTGAAAGCTGAGCATCTTTCCTGAATCGGAAAGTTTTCCTTAACCAGAGCTTTAGGCAAAGCTTAATCAGAGCAGAGCTTGATCAAAGCTCGTGAAAGAGCAGAGGCGAGATCTTCAGGTCTTGCTGATTCTCCTCTCAACTATTTCATGACACACATCAGAAACAATTCCAGTGAAGTCAGTAGAGTTAGACTGTTGTAAAAAAAAAAAAAAAGAACCCGTGTAGGTGAGAGAAGAACTTGCACCTAATTATGTATATTGGATCAGGGACCATTTCAAAGGAAAATTTACCTGGCAAGCCAGATCCATTTTTAAAATATGTGCCAAAATTCCCTTGCTTAGAGGCTTGGGACAAAGTCAACCGAGAGGAAAATTTAGGCTCTCGAAACCTGAGTAAGTCAAATGATGAGCTATACGATCGTCTGACATAGCAGGGGGTTGTTTCCATATTACTACTCACCCGTTACATGCCTCTTCTCCCCGTCTCTGTCGGCTTGGCATGCTTTGGAGTTGTACGTAATGTCCACAATACCTAGCAAAATGGAATGTTTTCAGCGATTAATAATTATTTAAAAAGCATGTCCAAGGAAGTGTGGATGCTGATTTGAGATCAGCTCTTAAATTAAGAGGCCTGTGGTCACTGGTGTACCTTAAATAAAGTAAATAGAGATCAGGGGAGTGGGTGGATGATTATACCTGCTGAAAGAGAAAAGACTGAACATGAGAGAAACATCAAAGCAAAAATAAAAAGACCTCTTTCTTCCAGAGATGAAAACCATGTTTACCGGAAGTGGTTTTAAATGGAGGTTCCACTCAGCTCCGCTCGTTCTTTCACACCAACAGCTTTTCTGCTTGTAAAGGGCATCTCTGAGGGAAGAAACAAGCTTAGGTTAAAGGACGGGAAGAAGCTGTAGGGGATGAGTTGAAATAAGAGATGGCCTTGGAAATTGAGGATGGTTGAAGGGGTGGGATGAGAGGGGGTATGGCTAGGCAGGGTGGGTTTGTAGTCAGTTTCATAGACAAATTTTGGAATTATCTGGCATGAAATTGGGCACGAATGCAGGCCCCTTGGAATACCCAATCAGTTGATTCACTCGACCATTTTGAGAAATTTGGAGGGGCGGAGGGAGAAGTGTTTTTTTTAAGTGTCCACGCTCTGTTTGTTTTGAGTGCAGATGGAGTCAGAATGGCAGGGGGAAAAGTTGCATCTCCCCCTCCCTCTTTTTCCCCTCCCTGGCCCCTTCACAGACAGACACAAGTGGGGAGGAGAATGTCTGTTTGAATGAAAGGCCCTAAAGGGAGAGTGAGAGAGCCATCACTCGCAGGTTCCTTGAATGGCAGCCTCTCGAGTGAGGCACCATATGCCGGCTCATGCCTCCCTATCAGGAGTGTTTTCAATGGGTACTGGATGCACAAACTGGCACAATTCAGCTCTAGAGCTCCTCAGCTGGTCTCCACACCCCACTTGACATGAAAATGACCTCTCCTTTGTGGGTTTCCAGGAAGGGGAGGGAGTGGGGGGAGGAAAGGAGGGGGAAACCCTGACATGGTGTCAAATGAATTGGAGGCTGCTCTACATCACATTCAGATGGTCCTTTTGAAAAGGAGGAGCTAGGGAGAGGAGCAAAGGTAGCAAATTAAATACACAGTCATGCTCAATATCAAGTAAACAGCTTATGTACACCTGGGCCTGACTTAGTTAAAATGTATATCTTACAGCTCACACTGGGGCCCAAACCACAGCCCTGAATCTGAAAACTCTCATACTTTGGAGAAATTCTGGGTCTTTGAACCAGAGGGTTTGGTTCTGGTTAAAGCCTGTTGGAAAATACGTTCATTTTATGGCTTGTTTGGGGCTTTTTAGTTGATTTTTCATCTTAAAAGCTCAACTGCTGACACTTTCAGCTGAAAATTTTTTAGTTTGGGAGTGTTTGGTGTTTCAGCAAAAAAAAAAAATCAAAATTTGCCTTGGATAGCAGAGCCTTTTAATGAACAAATTCATTTAATTGAAAACCCAATTTTCTGTTGAAAAAATAGCTTTAGCAGAAAGTTTTCAACTAGCCCTCATTCTGGTCCCATTTCTGTTAAAAGCAATAGAGACCTACTGGCGCTAATTTGCCACTGATGTTAAGTGACGCTGCATCACTAGCTTCAGTGCAGTGGTGACAATTTACACTTGCCAGATCCAAGTTGAGGCCTTTGGGTGCTACCGTGACACACATGTAAAATACACCATAACTGTTGTGTGCTAAAATGTTTGGCATGCTGCTTTCAGTACCAGTTATCTGGCTGGGTGGAATTGGTTTAGAATAAACAATGTCAAGATGTATCATGCAACTTACACAACAGCAAAAAATTATAATCAATACTCTTTAGATTGGTAAAGTAATAGAATTTTTTCAGACCGAATTTGTTTTACACCATACTGTTTGCCTTGCTGTAGTTCACTCCCATTGGGATGGAAATGGACTGTCCAATTTCACTGGGTGTTTCTGTCTCTCTGGTAGCGGGGGATGTTGCAGTACTGGATGATGAAGAATTTTCCATTCCAGCTGCTATTACCATCTGGGGAAATCCAGAAGGGGGACCGGATCAGCTGGTCAAATTAAAAATGTGAAACTTGTTTCAGATGAGTTGTCCAATATATTCAGCTAAAGGTACATCAGCTATTGGCTCCCCCTCCCTCCCCTTTGGAAAGGGAACATTCTTTTTAAATCTGTTACACAATAGAAATGCCCCATGGGGCCTGATAAGCCTACTCATTTAATTATCCCTAAGGCTCCTGTGATGTTGGTTGAAAACTCTCTCTTCATTTGGCTCTTCCTAGTATTGTCCTGGCCTGTCTAGTGTGTCAGGACAATGAGTCCAAAGGAATAGAAATGTAGGAGACAAGAAGGACATAGATCCATCGACAACCCTGCAGTCTCAGGAAACTGATCAGGCGGGAGAGGATTGGTTCATTGATCGTTCTAGCATTAATTATTTCATGGTGTAATTGTAATAATCTGTTTAAAAAGCTCAATCTCCCAAATGGCTGCATGTTGTGAAAGAGATGATCCAGAGAGTCTATTTACAGGAGTGTGTGTGGTGTGGAGGGGTCTGATGGGAAGATCTAACATCTCTAAAACTATTTCCAAAGCCACCACTTTCAAAAGCTGTTTTAAATGATATACAAATAAGGAATGGTCTCTAGGATCACAGCACAGGAATAAGGGGGTCATTCTCACTGGCCTGCTGTGTGGCCTTCTGTTAGTCATTTTTGTGCCTCGGTTTCCCTCTCTGTAAAATGGGATGGAGTGAGGTTTAATAATTCAGGGGTGTTTCTAAAGCACTTTCCTTGGATGAAAGAGGTTGTAGAAGAGAAGAGCAGTATTGCATCTAAACAAGTTATTGGAACTAAATGCTTCTAATTATCAGAATGTCAGGGATTTATTTGCATTGCCTTAGAAACATAGTTCAGGATCTTGTCTCTAATATTGGCCAGTACCAGCTGCTTCAGATGAAGGTGCAAGAATCTGATAATGTAGGCAAAAAAATCTGACTAGGCCTGAAGGTTTGTTCATGTTTTCTTTGTTATGGGGGTTTTCAATCACCCCTAACACGTAGCTTTCTTTGAAACTGAGTTCTGAGCGCCAAAGTGAATCTAATGTTGCTAATCAATTTGGAGGGGAGGGGAAATCAGTTTGGCCATTTAAACATTTTTCCAAAAAACTATAGACATTCTCGGTTGTGGCCTTTGCTGCATGTTCCTACTTCACAGAGATGGTTTTGATTTTAAATATGCAATTTCTCCAGCAATTAGAGATTGGTTCTGCTCCCCATACACACATGTAACTCCTATTCATGTCACCAGTGCCCATGACGTCCATTGATTCCACCCGTGCCGGATTGAGCCTTGGATTTCAAACACCTTTATGGCAAGCACGGCACGCATCCAAACTATGTAATTACATGATAGGCTGGAGGGACTATTCTGGTTTGTAGCATAAATGTGTCTTTTTTTTTTAAGAAGTGTTTATGAAAATGTATTTAATTTAAAGATCAACCCCGCCTCCTTCTAGTGAATAGAATAACAGAGGGGGTTTTTCTGAACCTACCTGAACAGTGGACACTGGTGAAGCAGAATGTGGCTCCAATGTCTCACGTCAGCAGGTCGATAAGATGTTTTAAAAAATTTATTATTGTTGTTATTTTAATCTCCGTCGTCCCGTACTCAATCAAGAGGGTCTCAAAGGACCAATCTGATCGCTTGGTATGGTTAATGCTCTTTTGAAAGGGAAATTAAATACAGAAAGGTAGGGTATGTCTGTGTTATAACTTAAATGCCAGAAACTCCATCCTGGGCTCAAAACAGCAGCCTTGGTGGTGAATGACAGAATTCTGACTTAATTTTCTGGGTTTTGCCTATTTTATGTGCAGTCTCTGAAGTTTTTGGGAGCTGATCCTGGGTGGTATTAAGCAGCGTCATCTCTTTCCAGAGAGCAAATACTTTTTTGTTTCTCCGTTCACAAGGAATCTAAATGACACTCTGGGTCCCTCTCTCTCCTCTGGACAGTCTACGCCGGACTGAACACAAAATGTCTGCCACTCCCTGCAGACAACAGGGTCCTATGATCGTAACAATGCAGTGAAGAGGGGCATAAGCGTAACTAAACAAACTGCACCCTGGAAGACAATGAGAGTTGAGGGGGTGAGGTACCTATCAAGATTGGTTCTAAATCTGTGTGGTTTATATGCATGTCGTGCAGGTTTTCCCTTGATAATGCAATTAAATTATTGCCTATCTGGGAACCTTGAGGGTATGTGCCAGCACATGCGTGTGCCACGTTCCCATGTGATCTTAGCTGAAATGTTGTATTATCCTGGTCGGCTGCATGTGGAAACATAAGTGTGTGTTCAGACGTCCACTGCACTGTGTCTCTTGGGAAATTTTGGTCTTTCTTTTTATTCCCCCACATCCACCTAAGGGTTGATCAATAAATTGACAGTAAGCGCCACAACAGGAGAAGGGCCGGTTCTTCTGACTTATGGGTAATTTATTTATTTAAGCATATTGGGGGCCTTACACGCTTCTGTCCCAAGAGGTGTGCATTGAAGGGAAAAAAATATCCTCTCGAGCAAGCCAATTTTAGTGAAAATTCTCCCCAGGGGCTCAGATGAGCAGGTGCTAGAACCCAGACAATAGCTTTGTGCCAAATGACAACATTTGCACAAAGAGAGAGAGGTCTCAATTTTGGTGGGAGCTCTTGTATCATGGACATGATTGGGCCAGGTTCCAGGCCCCCCAAGACCCATTTACACCTCTGCAGTGGCATACAAAGGCCGGAAAGGCCTCCAGTGAAAGGATAGCATAGGCGTTGCATATGCAGCCCTATTGTGCTCTTACCCTTGCAGTCCCCCAGGGCAGGGGTAAGCCCAAGGTAAGAAGAGGTGTGTCAGGGACAGGATAGGTCGGGGAGGGGGGCAACCTGAGCCTGAGAAGGAGCCAGAATTTACCAATGTACGTTGCCAAAGAGCCACAGTAATACATCAGCAGCCCCCCAACAACTCCCCCACCCTGCTCCCAGCACCCCCCATCCACCAGCAGCCTCACCGATCAGCACTCCAGGCACCCCCCCACCAGCTGTTTTGTGAGGTGCGGGAGACTCGTGGAGGCGCAAGGGCAAGGCATGCTCAAGGGAGGAGGTGGGAAGGGGTGGAGTAGGGGCAGGGCCTGTGGCAGAGCCAAGGGTTGAGCAGTGAGCAACCCCCCGGCACATTGGAAAGTTGGCGCCTGTAGCTCCAGCCCCAGAGTCGGTGCCTATACAAGGAGCCGCATATTAACTTCTGAAGAGCCGCATGTGGCTCCAGAGCCCGAGGTTGGCCACCCCTGGGATAGGGAGTGCTCCATAATTCTGGGATGCTGAGCATGAGTTAGAGCAGCCCTGAGAGGGACAGCATAGCATGTGGTCCCAATGCATCTGTGCATGTATTTATAGGGAGTTATGTGATGGGAAGCCCTCAGCGCGATTACAATAACACACACCTGCCTATTAGCTCTCGAAATTCCATGGGCTGATGTATAAAATGTCCAGCTATTTCTTACAAAGCTGCTTCTTGCGGGGCGTTGGCGTATATGCAATAACCATTGTACCATCGCAAGACAGCGGCTTATTGTAACTTGGCCAGGCCAGTATAACTGGCGCCGCGCTTGTGATGGAATATGTCAGATCGGGTGGTAAAAAGCATGAGCCAAAACTTATAGCCAGAACTTAGAAAGACCCCCACAAAAACCCTCCCTCTCTTCACCTTAACTTCCATCTCTGTAATGACCTACATGCCAGCCGATCCGTCACCTCTTCACAAACAGCTTGCGGATCCTATATTCCTTGTGGTGGTGTGTTTTCAGTTTGATACCCAGACAGGAACCCCACAGACAATTTCAAGTACCAATAAAATAACAATAGTAATTAATAATACAATGACTTTAGAAATGGTATATTACCTTCCTCAATTTAATTCTTCTCTGGTTTTAATAGGTGTAAATTTCAGGGCAGCCATGAACTTGCTGCAGTTATTGAAAGAAGTGCTGCTGCTTATCTCATAATCTGTTCCTCCCTCTCACTTTGGGAACGGGCATTTAACTTCTGGCCTGTTGTTTCTATATTGTGGACCTGAAACCACGTCATCTTTGATAACACGGGAGCGGCCTGACAGTGGCAAACGGCTGGGAAGAAAGCACCGCTTGTATTTGGATCTGATGAGGTTCAACACAGTAAAATCCTTGGTCCCACTACTTTTATGACTAAATCAGGCCTTGGTGTTTTGATCAGACAAAGGCTGTTGCTAGATATGTGGCATCTGTTAACAGACTACCGCTGTCATTAGCTGCAACTAGGCATCTGCTGCTAAAACCAAACACATAACAGATGCCAGTTTAGAAGAGGGGTGGGGGAAAAACCCCAAAGCACTAATATTTCACTTCTCCATAGACATCCCTTCATTGTTGGCAAAGGGTCCGGGTGTATTTCAGCAACTGTGGCATTAAATTTAAATCTGCCCCTTTTACAAATACCTCTCCATATCCTTGTTCTGAGATACCCTTTTTCTATTTCCATCCGACTGTGTGAGCTGCATTCGAGTTTGTTTGCTCCGTTATTTCATACGGACACTGCACAAATCCCTGAGCTTACTTGGGCATGTGGTACTCGGCAGTGCGGCTGGCGCTGCTTATTCCCAGCTACCAGCCAAGAGTTGGAACTGTCCTCCTGCCAGGGTTTAGAGAAGGAATTACCCCAGTGAATGTTAACTATAACACGGCCGGTGGGGCTCAGAGAAGGGGTTGTGCTGTATAGGCTCTCTGGGACAGAGTCTGTGTGGATGCAGTGTCTAGCACTATGGAGTTTTAATTGGGGGCCTGCAGGAGCTAATGTAATCTAAATAACTCAAGTGATAACCTATGAGCAAATGGCACCATAGATTTAAATCCACAGACCTGATTTCCATGCTCTCCAAGCGTTTTGGAGGTGGCAGAGGAGAAAGGGAGAAAGAACCTGCATTTCTTTTTTTATTTTAGTGCCATGTGGACGGGAAGATGAGGCGGCTGTGCTGATGGATAATGGGAAGGTATCAACGTGATGTGTTGTTAGTACCGTACCAAATAGGCTTTTAATTTTCTGGGGAGGTGTGGGGCGTCTCTGCAGTGCCGGCATCAATCATCATCATGAGGTTTCAGGTCCCGACTCCCCAGGGACCTTTCACTGTAAAGGATTCCCTCTCCCTCTCTGACTAGGGGCTGTTCTCCCTCCACGGCGATGCCTCGCACAGACTAATTGCTGACTTGTTCCTCTTATGATGATAAAACTTGGTGTCACCGTGAAATAGAACATTAGGATAAAGTCTTTAAAGTGGCTGTGCAGCTGGGAAACTCATTTCGAGCCCCCGGTTTAAAACAAACAAACAAACAAAAACCTGGTGGTGGTGGTAGCAGATATTTTTTCTGTCCATTAACTGCAGGAAATGAATATGAGTTTGGTTCTAAGGCTGCTAAACAACACATTGAGTCAGTATCTTGGTCCTACCCTCAAACACACACACAGCATCCTTTGTAGCTATCTTTACTTCTAAGGGCTTTTGTCTTAATACAGTTTTGGGTGAATTCTGATGCTCAGGAGAGGGAGGAGATCAATGTTTGGCTCTAGCCAGATGTGATGGGGGCGGAGGATGAGTGGTGGTGTATTAATTGAGATGGAATATATAGACCCAAAGAGTCAAAGATGTTTAGACCCTCACACTGTCCAACATTAGACAGTTTTAAACAAGGTTCAGAGTTTGGTGACCTTAGCTTGCTTAGTTCTATGGCAAACATACCATTAAAAAAATCCTTTTAAACTTTTTATTAAAGATACAGAAAAGAAGAAAAAACAGTTGAAGGATTTGAAATGTTCAGTATTAGGGAAGGCTTTCGTTTTAACAGCCTCCCTCGTTCCCTTTCTGATTTGCTGGAAAGAGGCTTTAGAAGGAAAACCCCCTTGTTTGACAGTCTCTTAAATAGTATCAAAGATGGTAATAACTTTTTTTTGCGGGGGTGGGGGGCAAAGGAGTTAGTTGAGCTGGACTGAAGCTGTTATTGTTAAAGCCTGATTCCATTCCCTAGAAGACAAAACAACACACACACACACACACACACACACACACACACACACACACACACGAAGAGAAAAGAACAGCAAAGAGAGAAATTGCAGCTTCTGTCTCTGGAGTTGACTTTCACTTGCAGCCTCCTTGCTGGAGAAACTCAGACACAGCAAATGGTCTTAGCAGCCACTCGGAGACCTGACCAACTTGTACCAGCACTGGGCTGTTTAGGGAGCTGCTTTTTGTTGCCTGACTTCTTTCTGGGCACGGGCTTACAGCAGTGTTGCAAAATATACAGCCTTGGCTGGCTAAGCACTTCATTGCCGTTCACCAGTGCAGTTCTCTAAATGGCTTGCGTCCCATTATCAAGAGTAACGGAGAGCCTTAGAAGCCTATATCTCATTAAAAGCCAATGGGAGTCACTCAGGGCCAGACTTTAAAATGTATTCAGGTTCCTAAAGATGCAGATGGGCATGTAGCAGGATTTTCTAATGCACCTAACTCCCACGGACATGAATAAGAGTTAGGTTCTTGGATGCCACTGAATTTTCCGCCTCTCTGCATCTTTCCCTTTACAAATCCAGCCCTCAGGCACTTTGGAAAAAGTTCCCCTAACACACTTTAGACATAAAGCTCATCTTGCCACCTAACCAACGGCCTTCTCCCCTCACCCCTGCCCCTCCACCTTCCCTTTTTCTTTCTCTTTCACTGAACCGGCCAGCCTCTCCTCTTCCAGAAGAATAGGGAATGGGCATCTGTCGTCATCGGTTTTAACCCATCAGAGCCAGGGTTGCTTACTGCTTGGTCCCATTGTTGCGTTTGCCAATGCTTCAGGCTGTTTTGTGACAGCCACCCCCTGACACAACGCCCCCAGGGCCCAGTTCTGCCCTCCGTTATCCCTGTGGTCAGTAGGGTTTTCACTGAGGTAAATGAAGGCAGAATTTGATTTATAGGATCTGACTCCCCTTTACACTAAGGTCCTTTGCTGCTGCTCTGGCACTGTAAAGGGGCCTGGAAATGAGCATGAATTAAATTTACACCCATTTTAAGGCCCTGTCACACTGCCAGTCTGGTGTAAAGAGGACTTGCTGTTAATGAGATTTGGGCCTGTATTCTTTGTGGTGGATACTGAAGGGATGCCTGGGGCCAGATCTCTCAGCTAGTGTAAACTGGCTTACCTCTCTTTAGCTCAATAAACCTACACCACTTCACCCCAGCTGAGAACCTGACCCATGGTGCCAAGGTTTGTTGTTCCAGAGTAGTGATAACGATGCATCAGGATGATAGGGCAGGGCATGGTGTTTTCTGGGTATTACTGGGAAGCCATCCACTCAAGTCCTGGCAGTGGAGGTTCCTCGGGGTAGTCATTGCATAGCCTGCGTGTTTGGTTTTATGGGAGTCAGAGTCTGATCTGAACCCATTGGCCCTGCAGACACATTATATCAGTTTTGCCCACCTGCTTTCAGATGTCCCTTGTCGGACAGGTACCCAAATGTGCCCACATTACAGCATAAAGCTACCCCATACAAATATTGTTCTTCTCCTGGACAATAACAAAAATACACCAAGAAATCTATGTGCCGTAGAGCACTGCCTGGAAGGACATTTATGTTCTACCCTAACTCCGAGACAGACTGACTGAGACACCTTCAGCAAGGCACTTAGCTTCTCCGTCTCTTTGAGCAGCACCTAACACAACAAGGCCCTGATTCCAGTTGGCTCTGGACCCTACCTCAATATAAATAATAAATCAATACTTGCCCAGCTCACACGGCTGTGGTGGGAGTTAATTCACTGAGGTTTTCTAAAGCAGGTTGAGATCCTCTGAAGAACAAAGTCCCTTCCCCTGGAAAGAGAAAGTGCTGTAAAATAGCTGGAGGTGAGTTTGTGGCCTGGAGCCGCTGATTGTTGCCCTGTTTTTGCATCCTTCATTTCCATGCTCATTTTTTGACTTGGTGGAGGAAGGGGGGAAGGATGTAGGGGGAAGAGGGTTTAGCTACAAGATTGAACTTCGTAAGGAAAAGGGAGAATAGGGGGGAAATGATCATTTGAAAAGCTACTCGGGGCGGGGGGGTTACTGTTTTTAAAAAAAGGTAGCAGAAGCAGCTACTGCAACCCCTCCCCCAGATGCAATCCCACTCCTGTAATTTCTGGGGGAATTGGTTCATCTTGGGTGCAGATATATTTGTGTCAAGGTGCAGCTGCACAGATAGCCCGACTCTATGCATAGTAAGAGGCTTTCAGAGAAAGAGGTTATGCCCAGAGCAAGGCCTTATCAGAGCAAGCTGCCTGCCATTTATCTGGTTCCCTATCAAATATGAAAACAGGCCTCAATCTGCTGCTTCTATTTTCCTTGTGAAGGCTAGGGGTGGAATAATAATTTAGTCCAGGGTGGGTTTTTTTGTTTCCAACAGTAACCTTCTACCAAACTCTGCTGTTTCTAACTTCCCCGGGTCTCTTACAGTGCAGCTCTAGTAAAGAGAGTCTCTCTCTCCGTGGTTGTGTGCATATGTATTTTTTACAGGTTTATTTAAAAACTAAATCTTTATTAAAAAAAATAGATTCTTATATCCTGGAGGGTTTTTTTAAAAAACTGGTTTTCCTCATATCACAGGACAGGCTTGGGGTGCAAAGTTTCAGGCACTTCAGAGTGTAATATTATTTTTGTTTTTCCTTGGCTGAGTGCTGGATTGCTTTTCTTTTTTTAGGGTTTGGGAGGTGAGGGTTAAGGAGGGTGCACTGACTTTAAAGGGCCAAACACGCATTCTCAGATACACAGACACCTGGTAGTTTCACATGAGTGTTTAAGGGAAGAATCTGTGTGGCGTGGAGCCCCCCTGTTTTTGTATGCCTTTGCCATAAGCTCTAACCCTGCAAAGGTGGCTTATGCTACTTAATGCAAACAAGGCTGGATGAGCAGAAGAAATGAAGGCAGAGCACAGAATGGCTGAGCTCTGTGTAACCTCAGGGCCATTAGATGGAGTAGCCTTCTGACCCCTGGGTTAGAGCAGTCCAACTTAACTCAGCGGGACTGTAGCAGCATAGTAAGACACCCTAGTGCAGAATTACCATCACCAGCAATCTTGCCTCTACCCTCCGCGCCTAGAATCCATCTTACAGGTATTCTCCTCCCTACAGTAATAAGGCCTGAAAAGCCCATTGCTTACGTGTTTAATTCCATAGCTGTGTCTAACTGCTGATGCTAAATTCCGATCCCACCACTTCTCAGGGCAATGCGATCCACATGTTAATATTTTAAGCCAGCCACTAATATTTTTATGTGGGAAATTGAGATTTTCTACGGTGGCTGGATGAGCAGGCCATTTTTCCACGCTGAGGTATAAAAACTGTCGCTTAGGAAAACATTATTTTACATATTTGTATTTCTCCGGGCTGATCCCCGGCTCTTTCACTGCCTACTCCTGCCATGAGGAATGGGACAGTGATAGCTGCAGCCTGGATTATCATTGAACCAAGTGCCCGCCTGCAGACTGTTTGTTTTACAATAGCACATAGAGGTGCCAATCAAGGTCAGAGTCTTTGTGCTCGGGGTTGTACAGACACATGGTAAGATAGACAGCCCCTTCCCCAAAGAGCTTACAGCCTACCTAGGAAAGGATAAGAGAAAGGCAGGAGTATTATCCCCATTTTATAAAAAGGGAACAGACTCAGGAAAAAATGCAGTGACTTGCCCAAGGTCACATGGGAAGTCTGTGGCAGAGACAGGAATTGAACCCTAATCCCCATTCCAGGATCTGAACCACAAGAGGAACCTTCCTCTCTAGAAAGTGAGGAGAAGCATGCCAGCCATTGGTTATCCTTTCAAACTCTGACTAACCCACTGCTGACACCAGCACCATTCCTCACATCCCACTCACTGAGTAAGTCACTATCATGCCTTGTGTCCTCATCACTTTTAAGTTATATCAGTACAAGAAACTAAGCGTCAGGCTGGCATGGTTAAGGGCACTATAATCCAAGATAGCAGCATGAAGTGGGTAGGGGGAACATAGTGGGTGGTCCTTATGGCCTCTAGCTGATCTGCTCAGCAATGGCTGCTTTATATTAATAATAATGTCACTTGCAGCACTTTTCACCCAAGGATCTCAAAGCATTTGGAAAGCACTAATGAACTAGGCCTTGCAACTTCATTTGTGTAAGAGAGGTTAATAATGATGTCCCTTTGCAGGTAGGCAAAGTGAGGCACAAGGAGGTTAAGTGACTTTTCTTCTTGATTAAACTGAGTGCTTTTGCTTGGAACTGTCTTTCTCTTAAAGCTGAATGCTTCATATTTTTGAATTGCTCAGAGCAGAAACCTATTTATAAAACTCCGTCTTCTCTGGACAGGTAGCAAACAACATCTAGCTGTATTAGGGACACCGAGAGAGGGGAAATCAGGGGAGATGTACTATAGCGTTTAGTGGTCACCTAAGTCACCCTCCAAGCTTATCACTGAAGGAACAGACAGTCCATCTGGTGCAATGAGTTGATACAGAGAGGTAGTGTCTCTCCCTAAAGGCTGCCTATAAATCACAGTTATGGGCCACAGTCTTGGTCCAAGCAGTGCATTCTGGATGTAGCTCTTGGAAGCATAGAGACTGGGGTCAGGTGCAGCTGTAAATTGTAACCTAAATGCTCGCAATCCAAAGTCAATCAGAAATCAGTGACAGAATGCAAGACACACACACACACACACTCTGTCTTTCTCTCTCTGTCTCTCTCTCAATACATCCCTCCATGCCTTCCCCTCCCCCGCTACTCCACCTCCAAACTTTCACTTAAACGAACTGCAGACCCGTGGCGCTGTCCCCAGTCTAATCATTCAGTCCCCACAGCTACTCACACACCACGTTATCAAAATATGTGTTGGTCTACGCTCTGCCTAGGCTTCAAAGCTCAACATTTACACTAACCCCTTGTCTGTGTTTCCACCTCTCTGCTTCACATGCCAGTATTCGGTAAGCTTTAGAAAATGGAATGATTAGCCAGACACTGATTTCGCTTCTGCTGCTCGAGTTAGTTGTTGTGATGCAGGTCATGGGTAGATGGGCAGAGCAAAGTTGTGATGTGTTTGCTCTGGATGGGAATTCTGGTTTTATAACCTGTTCGGGTGGGGACTGAACCATGGATGTTGTGCTCCACTGTGGATTTAATTTTTAAACCACTGAGTTTCGTGCCTGGGAATGTTACCCCCCTGGAAAGAAATCAAGGAAATATTGGAGGGGAAAGAGAGATTGAAATGGAAGTGGCTTATGTACAGGTAGTGAGCCCTTGTTGGGGAAAAGTCACTAGCAATCAGACTTGTTACTTCAGTTTTCCTTTTCAGGATTGTTCCTTTCAGCTGTAGCAATAACTCCATGGACCAAAAAGAAGTTTAACGGTGGGATTTTGCTGCTTTTTTTTTATATACATACCAAAGAACGTTGAGTAATGCCCTTTCTTTCTTTGGGATCTAGTTCTGGCACAAAGGAGTTTTTTCTTTAGCACCCCAAACTCTCATTGGCCCAGACACCTCAATGGACCTTTGCAGGGATAGTTCACAGCAGGGCTTCTTGAAGGCTTTCAGCCAAGAGGAGGGAGGAGATCAAGTTGCCAAATTTGTCGCAATAGGTTGGTGTCCATTCCTAGCACACAAACCATCCTGAAACATTCTATTGTGTTGCTTTCATTGTAGGACGCTTCATCCCCATGAACCCAGGTGTAGTTTGGAATTAAAAACCTAGGGCTGGATTCTGTACTAGCACCAGAATAAAGCGGGGGGGGGGGGCTGTGTTGAAGCCAGTGCCAAAACTGTAAGGGTAAAACTGATGTCAGGGAGAGGAGAAGCAAGCCCAGTGAACTCAGCAGCCCTGAGGGTAAATAGGAACAATTTGTATTGGCTTCAACTAATGAGGAGCCTTAGCCTCAAAAGTCAGATCTGAATCAAAACTTCCTGAAAGTTAGAGGATGTTTAGACCCAGGTTTTTGGTTTGGATCTATCCTTAGCAGCTGGAGTCTGCTCCTCCGTAGTCCTGCTACAAAGCCATAATCCTGAGCCATCACAGTCTGTGGGAGTCATGGAATTAACGTTAACGTCAGAAACGTAGCTTTACAATTTCATAACTGGATCCCGAATCAAGAAAAAGAAAAGTTTAGCTATGAGGAAGAAGTCTTGTCCAAATCCACATGGTAGTTATCAAACCCGGAAATAAATGAAAGTGGAAATGTATCAAATGTAAATGGGTTTAGGTTTTTTAGCATGATCTATTTAGATTTCTTTCCCAGTGTTGAAATATGAAATGAAAGCTAGACTGTTTCATAGGCACCTATTATTATTTGTATTAATGTTGTACCTAGGAGCCTTAGTCATGGAGCTGCGTGCTAGGTGTTGTACAAACACAGAACAAAAAGATGCTTTCTGTCCCCAAAAGCTTATAATCTAAGTATAAGACAAGAGAAAACAGATGGACACAGACAGAAAGATGGGGCAGCACAAGAAACCAAGGAGACAATATCGGTCAGCGTGATAGGCAGTGATCTCAGTACACCAGCAGCTTAACCACTGTCAATTTTTTGTAGGAATCATGGCAAAGGAGAGTTTGTTAGAAGTCAGACTAGACAACCTCCTGTGATCTTAGCTAGTTCCAACTCCCCGATAATGTGAGTTTGTTCACTGTGTTGTTGTTGTTGTTATCACTGTTACTGATTTGTACTACAATAGCTCCGAAGGGCTCCAACCAAGATGATGATGTCATTGTCCTAGACGCTTTACAAATAAATACTGAATGAGAGTCCATGCCCCAAACAGCTTACTATCTAAATAAACAAGACAGACAAAAATGAGGAGAGGAAACAGGTGAAATAACTTCCCCAAGATCACACAGTGGCTCAGAGGCAGAATCAGAACGCAGAACTCACATCTACCAGTCCAGTATCCAATTCACTAATCTACATTTGTTCTGCATCATGCATTTACTTTTGTATTTATCTTATCCATCTCCATTTGTCCCAAGCAATGGGGGCTCTGGCCTCTTTACTTGCTATTAGGCAAGTTCAGAAATATCTTGACAACGAAAACATACTGAAATATTTTCTGCTATAGTGCTAGGCAGAAGCCTTCATGGCATCCATTTTTTTAGCTGCATGGTATGTGTAAAGTATTTTGTGAGTATTTAAGAAAAATACAGTAAATCATCTCTGCTGAGGCTAAAAATTGAAGGCAGTATCAAAGTTTAAGCAGATCCCAGATGCAAGTGGATAAATATTAAGACAGATGCATCTCAGCACCTTTCCAACAGTTAAACGTGCATTTCATATGTATGGGCGTTAAAGAGAGCTCAGAGATTTTGACCCACTGGTATAGATTAATGTGAGAGAACCTGACAGACCCACATCATTGTTTAAGACAAGTTCATGATGTAAATTGGCAGACAAAGAAGTGAGCAGTCAATACAGATTAGAATTAAATCTCTCCTCTTGTCCACAACCAGGGGCCCTCATTGATTGGATCACATACGCAAGGAACCTGGGCTTTGCCAAAAGTGACAGTGAGGAAATAGGGAGTTGGCACTCTGAGCTGGGAATGTGACATTTATTTCAGTCCCAGTTTGCGGGACTGGCCTCTGCAGGCAACAGAACCCAGTATTCCAGCCAAATGGATAAAGTTTATTCCATTTAATGTAAACAGCCACCTTAGGATAACAAGTTACAAGAGCCACCTGGATGATCATGATCCAGGAAAGCACATAAGCACATCCCATTGATTTCAACTGAGTTTCAGGACAGGCTTGAAGTTAAGCATATGCCTAAATTCTTTCGTGAATTGGGGCCTAGAGTTGAGGGAAGAAGAGAGGAAATTATGTCAACATTTTTGCCAATTCTCAATCATTTTTCAATCCAGCCACATTTATGCCCCTTTTTGTTCACTTTTTCACAAGTATTCCGTGTGTGTGGATGTTCTCACAAATAGTGGGGAATGGCTGTTCTGTGTGCAAACACCCACAGTCGTGGGCTAACAGCATCAGTACATGAGTATGAACATTTGTTATCCATGCAGGAAGCGCTCCCCTAGGTTTAGCAAGCTTGTATTCCAATCAGTGAGCAGAAACAATGCCATGTGACATAAGTGACCAATCACACAGCATGACACAATAGATTTTCAGAGGGAGCAGATAGTGAACAGTCCATGGACTGAAATATGGTTCCCCTCCCCCCCCAAAAAATGTGTGCGAACAGTTATGAATGATTGATTTGTATACATTTATTCATCTGTTCATGGGTGACTGGTGGGAATAAAAGGCTATGTTGGTTGGGTACGCTGTTTACTGTGAGTAATTTTCCTATCTTTAATCTCTATTGCGGTAGGTTACCTACATCTTATTACTTTTCTCTTTTTCATTATTAAACTAACGCAAAGGAGAGACTGCATCCCACTGACTCTGAGTCTGATTTTCAGACTGAAACTGATGTCAATGGGAGCTGCCATGTGCTTAGCACCTCTGAAAATCAGGCTGTGAAGCTTAAGAATTTGTAAGAAATAAGCTGATGGTGATTTAAAAAAAAATTACATAAAGTTTCTAAGAGCCTTCCATGTTCTCTCTCGCAAACAGTAAGTTTGCTTCCAAACTCTCAGAAAAGACCTGTGTTCATGACTCCAGTGGGCATAAAGCAGGGTCAAACCAGACCCAGCAGTTACTGCGTGACCAGAGCTCTGTATGCAGAATCAAGGATTTTTTCATTTAAAAAAGCAAATTCTGAAGTCATTCGTATTTGCTTTGCAAGGCGGCCTTGTGCGCTGTCATTTTCATAATAACTTCTAGGCTTTTATTTATTGTTTGAGCTAAATGATTTCTTGTTTCCTTTCTGTAAAGAATATGTGGTTTCTTGTAATTCCCTAATAGCAGATTTCCTAGCACTACAGAATTACGCAAAAAATGCGAACGTCTCTATCAATCAGAACTCAGAGCTGCCGGACTCACTATCAAATAACTTGACAGCTCTTCTGTTTGTCCCTCCTCATAGCATATATTCCTCTTTAAATAATTTCTTTGAGGATGCCCTCAGACATCCTTTATTCCTGCTTGTTTCTTTTTAGCATGTGAGACCCACGTCAGTGACTTTGGAGTAGATTCGCTCAATAAAAATGCTTTACAGCATTCAACACCAATGGCTTCCATGGGACCACTCACTTGCTTAAAAGTAAGCATGTGCTTAAATGCTTTGCTGGATCAGGACCTAGACTTCCACTGGACCAAGCTTTCTCCCTTTCTAAAGCACTAGTGCATACAATGTGATGGTCCAGATTACATATTTCAAATAATATAATAATGCAATGCATGTGTTGAAATTATAGGGGATGAAAGTAGGAAAAATTACTGTCTCAGTTATGTATTATAGCATAAGTAAACTCCTAGGTCTTGCATTTATTGATCTCTTTTGGTGGGCGGGAGGGTATTCTCTCTGTGGTTCTAGTTTAGGGGTGGGGATGGGGTAAACTGATCTTGCATTTTGCAGTTGCATTTCTGGATTTTTTAAACCTGTCTATTTTTTTGGCTGCAGATCATCAGCAATACAATTCTAATTTCATTAGCAATACAATTCTAGTTGCTTCCTGGGTCTGACTCATGTAAAGTTTTTTCCCCCTCATGGTCCTTGAAGGAGACCTAACTGGGTATGGCAAAATGGCAATTAAAAAATAAAATAAGATCATGAAACTCAATATTCTGCATGTAGAGCTAAACCTTTGAACTGCCAGAGAAAAAACACAGCAGAATTATATCCTTTGTTCTTCCTTTTTCACTCCCCACCCACATTAAACCTCCCCCCTTCCCCATTTTCCGATACAAACCTTTTAATTTTTATGCCAGTGACTTTCTTTGCCTTGATCAGACTTTATCACATATCTGTAGTTGGGATCCTGCCTAGCTTAGCATAAGACAAAAATGGAAAGGAGCGGGGGGGTTGGAATTGGCTGAATAATAGGACGGATTTGTAGCAGCTGAGGATTTGCATTCAAATGTTTGCCAGCCTCCTCTGAGCTTGAGCTTTATCATGTCTTTACAGCCAACAGCTTGTTTATGAATAAAAAATGTGGCATGAAACCAGAGGAGTGAGTTGTCTTTGTTTTGTCAAGTGTGCGGAGACAAAATGCTTGCTTCTCACAAGTCTTCACTTCATACAAGCCTTCTGGGACCTCTGGGGGCAGCTGGACTCAAACTGCTACCTGCAGACTGGTTGCTATGGCAAGCCTGCTTCACCTCCTTGACAGGTCTTGCATATTCATGAGCCCGGAATGGCTGGCTGAAGGGACCTTGGAGATCTTCTATGCAAAACAGGAGCGCTTTGACAGGCAGCCACTTTATTAACTCATTAAGCTCATCTTGTTCCTTTAAATGCAGTATAATTACAAATAAAGCTGTCACACTTTGTTTGCAGTTATATAATTTAGCTAAGTACCGCTATGACCTGGGTTTCAAGGAGGAAATAGAGGTTATGAGCTTGGAATACAGTGACACTGGGGAAGGAGGGGGAAATGAAGGAGCTAGAGAAGTTTCAGAACCTTCATTCATTCTTTTTCTGGGGTGGAAGGGATGGCCTGTGCTCATTTAGAAGCAACTGCTCTGGAGACACATGCCCTAGTTCTGCTTTTAGCTACCTAATGGAAATCCAATGTAACTCCGTTGGATCAAAGTCTTCTCTTTGGTACCCACGTGTAAACCTGGGATAAGTAGCATTGACGCCAGTGGATTTATAGCGATGTCACTAAGAGTGGCCCTTACTTTAATAAAAAATAAAAACCTCCACACCCCGGATTTCCAAGGGACTGCTCACCCACATCTTCCACTGACTTCAGCTGGAGCTGTGAATGTTTCACCCTTCTGAAAATCAGGGCCTACAGCATTCTGCACTTGTCGGCCTAGTGCGTTGGTTTCTTGATGTAAAACACCCTCCTCTGTGTTTGTTTATTTTTTTAAAAAAAGGTACAAAGTCTAGATGAAATGCAAACCCAGTTCATCCCCAGAACCGCCGCATCTTTAGACCCTCCGCTGGAAATTAAGGGCCGAGGGTAGAATGGGTCTTTGTTTTGCCCTCCTCTGTAGATGGAACATTAAGCAGGGTTCAGGGCAAAGTTGTCTGCCATAGTGGAGAGAAGTTATGATCAAAAATGGAGTGGGATGGGAGAGGAGAAACAGAGGGTGAGTTAAGAGAGGAGAAAAAAAGAAGTGGAGGGAATCCTATGTAAAACTTTTTAACAACATTTATCCAACAAATGCTACAGCTCCCTTTCCTTCATCAGCCTTGTACGTTTCTTGGTTAAGGCATTAAAGGATTCGTAAGGGAACCATGCTAAAACGCGTCTGAATATAGCGTAGGAAAATGGCATTGGTAATGGTGACATAGGATAAAGGCTTGTAAAGGGTGTGACACTCAGCAAGTGCCTCGAGTATTCCACAGAGCTGAAAGAGGATGTGGTTCCTTTAGATGGTGTGTTAGAAAGAATCGTAACCTACTGAGGTCAAACCATATTTTTTGTAATGACCTAGAGGAGGGGTAAATATTTATACTGGCGAGAAACAATCAAATCGTGCAAGGATTTAAAAAACGTGATTCCAGTGTGTTCTCTTCTCTTGTCAGTGAATGAGTGGATCTTGTTCAACAATATCCCTGACACAGACCTCTGATGTTGTCTTGGCTTTTGTGCTCCATCTGTAGTCATTTAAGTGCACTTGGAAAGTGAGATAATATTGCACAGGGAGAGGGGACATGGCAGGTTTCTGAGTGCTTGTGTCCTCAGACACCCAAGGCAAATTGATAAAAGATGCACACAGATGAATCTGTTTGTGACTTCTGTTGTTAGAATTTCCTTTCTCTGGCACCACAGGAAGAAATAGAAAAACCTCTAATTTTCTAGCAGGGCCCACTAAGAGTCTGCCCTTTGTCTTGCGCTCCGTTGTGCCTGGTTACTAACGGCCTGACCCTGAGCCACCAAAGTCTGTTGCAGCTTTGCCTTTGGCTTCAGTGAGGTCAGGCTCAGGCTGTCCGCGTCTGAACAAAGTATTAAGGATGAGATTCTCAAAGGGACTAAGCAAATTAGTAAGTGGGGTTTGGGTGCTTAACTCCTCCTTTGAAACTCCCAGTCTGGAAAATATTAACGTGTGAACTGGACCCTTTACCTTGTATATGTGGTTGATTCCAGCATTTCTGGAGAGAAACGCTCTTGGACAGCAATAGATGCTCTTCCACCACGAACTGACCGGGGTTAGGAAGAAACTTCACCCATGGGCGGGTTACTCCATAACTGGCCTTTGCAGGATTTCTTGTCTCATACTCTGAGGCATCTGATACTAGGGTACTGTAAGGGAATGGGACTCTAGACTAGGTGGGCCACATGTCCTATGTAACTTAAGCCAGCAGTCTGACCACTGGCTGAGTTCATGCTACAATTCAACCACCCAGGAATATTCAGACCTGCTTTGAAATCGTACTGGGAAGTGTCAAGGACAGATGGTGCCATTGGAGCCATGGCCCTTATGACGGATGGTGCAGAGTCGCACAGCTCAGGTAGGGGGCTCCTGGAGGCACTGGGGTAGGGGAGAGTTTGCCCACTGTACCAGCCCTTAGGAGAGAGAAGCAGAGCTCCTACTCAGCAACACCTACTCAGCTGGTGGCTAGCACCTTCGAGGGAGTGTTAGCAAAGAGCAGACTGTGGAAAAGCACAGGGACTGTAATAGTGCTCGGCTCCTAAGCAAGGGGTTGAGGGCAGGTTCAGGGGGAGTCCTCGTTGCCCTTCACCATGGTCCAGACAAAACCTGACCCTAAGCAAACAAAAAGAATGTTACAACGTTCTGTGCAATGGATCATCTATAGATCCTAGACAGAATGGAAGGAATGATCAGAGCTCGTCTTCCTTGGTGCACTGCAATAAAACGGTTGGTTTTCAGTTTCTCACAGCTGTGCTTTTAAAAAAAATTCATTGCAAGGAAAACAAGGGGCTTTTATTTATTTTCCTGTTTTGTAGAAACTTCTTTAAGGCCATGTCCTAGATTTAGCACAGGCTTTGAGAAGGATGAACGAGATAAATCCCAGATTGTACTGCTGTGCCCAACAGACTGGTTACATCGTACTTGATAACACTTCAGCCCCGTTGTCATGACCCCATATAATCCAGCCTCTTGGACCATCTGACACACATTTACACTTAACATTTCGTTACGAGACTCTATAAATGAGATCTCTTTGACCTTCAATCCTTGGCTAATTGCTAGTTTCATGTACAAGACTAGCCTAATTTTACGTGATAATTACCTGAAAGTGGCAATACATATGGCATTGCATTTTTGAAATGTCAGAACTGGAAAACTATCAAGTGGATGCAGGCAAATGGAGAGAGTAGAGGGGGGTAGGAAGTATTCCTTAGCTACTAGAACAGTTAAGGGACATATGCATGACTATACAAACCAGTAAATGTTTTATATGTATGTAAGAGATAGAAAGTGTGTCTCTGTCCATCTATCTATAAATAAAACATAGCATAATAGAAATGAAGGAGTAGCAGGACCTGCACTGAGACAGGGCCAAGTTTAGTGATTGGAGGAGTGTGTATGTGTGTAGGTGGGTCTGGATTTTAAGGCTAGGTATAGAATAAAAAGAGACTGAAATTGCAAGCAATAAGGATATTCATTGAAGCGGATTTTTTGTTCCCAAGGAGCCCACATACTTCTGTGTGTTCCTATGATTCTGACTTTCTCTTAGCACGATGATACTGACCTAACAATGGCCTCCTGCAAACATTGCACTGAATGAATATGGGATGAGGAGAAAGGGGGGGGCATGTGTTGTTTGGCAACCAAACAATGCATTTTAATTTCATATCCCCCTTTTATTTTCTGGAGGTGTCAAGGAATATAGTTGGGGTTTTTTAGAGCTGAGTGACTAGCAGCTGTATTTTCATCCCCAACGATCCTTCACTCTGAAGACATCATAATGGGCCAGGATTTGAAATTACACTGGAGAGGCCAAATTCTGCTTGTAGATGAATTCCAAAATATTTGGTCCAAATCCTCAGCTGATGTACATCTGTTGAGTGCCTAATCCTCTGGCTTTAGTGAAGTTGTTCTGAGTTTACATCCATATAACTGAGAACAGAACTTGTCCCAAAAGTCTAAACATTAAAATCTAATTATATGGGAGATAAAGTTGAAATAATACAAATATAGAGACATGCATATGCACACACAAACACCCACCCACCAATGCTGTTCTCCTCTTGAGCTGGAAGAACCACAATGGTGCTTAATCTCACAAGAAGACTTTTTAATTTTAGTTTTGAGTTGCATGCTCTGTCCCATTGGAGTAACTGATGGCAGTTTGTGTCATCAACAGTTAAGAGAGAACATTGGTTTAAAGCATGCATTTTGATTGTACATACAGGAGTGTTGTACATTACAACAGTTTAAACTCTTTAACCCTTTTACCAGCTGCAATAGCTTCGTTGCGGGGTGGAGGGATGTGTTCAAAATGGGCCAGAGACCCAGATCTAAAATTAATATGCGGCTGGGAGATCTAACACTAAAGCATCCTTCCTTTTATGCCACCAAAAGTATGCTGTGCACTTTTAAAAGTTAGAATAAGACCTTAAAGAGGCCTAAGGCCCAGATGCTGTTAAATGATCTACCTATGCAGAGACTCTTTGGAGATCAGTGCCTGAAAGAACAACTTACAGACAGAGGAATGGAGGAAGGAAGTAAATGGCAGATGAGGGGGAATGCATAGTATAGTCATGGAATTCCTTGGACAGTACAACACATAAAGTGGGAGAAATTCACCAAACCTCCCTGCCCCCCAGTGCATAGGGCCTGTCTAGGTACCACTTAGCCCTCAGGATAGGACTTGGGTGGTACAAAGCCCTCTTGAAAGTGGTAAATTTCACTCCAGGTTAATTCCTTAATATACACACAAAATATATATAAATTGTGGTTAAATATTTCCTCCACCACCACCCCTGGGAATTAGTTGATTGTCGTTTGGAGGATTCTGGAGAAGATGACTTTGTGGTATACGGTAGCACAGTGGAAAAGTTCTATATTAAATAAATTGCATTGCCTGCTTTGACATAGTAGCCAAGATTTTCAACACCATTAAGATTTGGATGTAGACCTGGTTGAAAATTTTCCAACTGAATGATTTTTTTTTTTTTTTTTGGTCAGAAAATATTCCTTTGGGAATATGTCAATTTTGATGTCCTGTTTCTGGAAAATACTAGAAAATACTAGAAAAGAGTGCTTCAATTAGAATGGAACAATGGACTTTTCATTTTGAAAATTTTCTTTATATTAAAAATGTTAAAAATCAAACTTGACATGAAACATTTTGGTTGACATAAAATGTAATTTTCTGTGAACATTTCACATCACAGGACATTTCAATTTTTTTTTACTTTCAGTCTGATTTGGAACAGTTTGGAACAAAACTGGGATCTGGAATTGGGCATCTGAAACCACTTAGAGGTTTTGAAAACATCAGACATTGCGCCACAATACTGTACCTTGATATACCTTGATGGCATTCTCTTGGCAGACCAGATTCTATAGCAAGTGGGTAATTCTAATTGCTTATTAGTGGTTGATAGCACTTGGTATTTGGCAACCTGCACGTCTCTAGGAATGAAGTAAAGTAATTTTCCTAGAACAAACTTGAGATCCCCACATCCTTCCTAATCATCATTTTGATTTACGGAAAATATGATTATGTTGCTTGTTTGCTTATCAGGGTGTAGCACTGAACAATGTTGCATCTTGTATGTGGATTTAATTAATTGGTTAATAAGATTATAATTAATGAAAAATTAAAACCACTTCAGTAATTAATTCACTGTAAACGTTATTGACAACACTCCGTAGATACTGCAAACTCAGATTTAAAACCCTGGTCGGGAACCATAGACTCATAGTAATTACAGATGGAACAGACATCTGGAATAGTGAGTTCATTCTCATTCAGAGACCGGATACGTATCTATCTATCTATCTATCTATCTATCTATCTATCTATCTATCTATCTAT
>ML677374.1:6439794-6460985 GCA_007922305.1 Dermatemys mawii
CATTCCTCCAGCCGAGTTCAAAACAAAGGGAAGAGACGTCAATTGCCTTAAATGGCTCTAGGCATCTCCAGAGATCACTTGTAGCGCCGTGGGTGTCCACATTCTTGCTGTAGCGCTACAGCAGCTGCGCTACAGCCCTTATTCCCCATGCAGAGGTGGATTAACAATAGCGCTATAACTCAGCAGTTATAACGCTCTACGTGCCTTGCCAGTGTGGACGGGGAGGAGGTTATAGCGCTCGTGGGGGCTTTATAGCGCTATAAAGTGCCAGTGTAACCAAGCCCTGAGAGTGCAAAGTGTTAATAATTGTATTGGGAGGGAAGTATGAATGTCAGGATAGGTTCCATTATGTTCATATAGGTGGGTTCTCCCTACTGGACAGCACATGACTCCAAATCACCCTTATGGAAAATTCCTATTGAAACTGATAGAAAATTATCTCCTTACCAAAGGTTTGGGTTGGGTCTTTTTAGTCATCCTTTTGTGTTTAATAGAAAACTTTATTTCTGTTACAGAATTCTATGGGACAGCTCATTAACTCCTATAGAAAGGATCATATCCTCTATTAAACTCTATAGATTTTTAGAATCGTTTATATAGAAGACTATTCAATTTCCACAGAGACCTACTGGTTTCATTCTTCCTGTAGGACTTTTCCATAATAATGGCAATGATAGGGAGTTAGAGCTGTGTCAAGCTACCAAGGAGTCATGGGTGAAAATGAATTTCCCAGTCTTCAAAAAAAAAAAATCCTTTAATTTTTCTCGTATGTTTGTAGATGTCCAGAATTTTAATCTGCATTTGGAATGGAGTGGGGTTTTATGCTGGTTTTGACAATGGTAAAGATGGGTTTGGCCTAGATTCTCAACGCATCTGTCTGATCAGAATGTCAAGCAGCAAACAAGATCTGCTGTAATGTATCTCTGCAATGTAGAACGTGCGCCCTGATGATCAGTCAGAGACTGTGAAAGTCTTCATGAATTTCTATACCGCGGAGAAGAGTGTGATCTAGCTCGTGCAGCCCCCAGCCTCAGACTCCTGGGTTCTGCTATGAGCTCTGAAACTGACTGGTTGTGTAATCTCTCAGTGTCACATCTTCCTGACCTGTAAAATATGGATAATATTTACCTCCCCCACAAGGGTGATACCGGATTTAATTAACTACTGATAAAGCACACTGAGTGTCCCGGATAAAAGGCAGTGTATCAGTGCATAGTATTATATATTTATATTATTATATGAAACGTGCATCTTGTGCCCTTCGTGTTTCAGGAATTTCACAAAAGAAAAGGCACATAGCTGGTAAATAGATAGTCCGGGTTACTTCCCACTGCTGCATTTTTTCCTACAGAATCTTCAGTGCCACCCCCACACGCCCAAAAATGTGGTTTCAGCACATTTAGGTTCCTTTTTATCCCTGAAGATAAACATGTTTTCAAAAGTTTCTTGCCATTAGCTTAGATTCCACTTGCAGTCTGGCAGGCAGCAGAACAAATTGTGATAATTGTGTTTAATTAAAAAGTGTAAATGGATTATCTTCAGGTAGGGATGATTTATTTAACTAATCAGTCTGATCACAGTGAATATATAGTCTGAAGAATGGAAATAATTTGTGGGGAGATGGGCAAATCCTCTTCTCATCAGCCTGCTAACTGCCTAAAAGTATATTAGGATTACAGGGCAAAAAAAGTAGGACAGTCTCCAGAGAGAACACTTTACCATAGTGTGTGTCTTTTCCCACTAGGAGATCTTGAGGGATCTATTTAAATATACCCTTACACAGAATTCAACCTTTCCTTCAAAACTACATCCCCTTCTCAAAGGACAATCATTGTGAATAAGGGATTGAGGGTCCCATATTTATGTCCTTGATGTTCTAAATTATTGTCCCAATCCTGGAAAAATAGTTACTCATGTGCACATGGTAATTCTGCAACAGAATCCCCATGGATTCAATAGAACACTGAGTGAGACTAAAAAGGGAAGACTGGTCCCGGCATGGAAACCCAATCAATTCTTTGCATGTGTTTGTACAGTGCCTGGCATGCACTAAATCAGAATAATAAATCTAAATATGGCTGAAAAGCCAAGTGTGCACTGGGAGAGACTCGAAGTTGACCCTGACCTCCTCAGAACTACTAAAGTAGCGGATCTGCATAAAATAGAAGCAGCCTGTTGGTTGATCGGGATTGGCATGTGGAGCCCAAAGAAACAGAAGACCCGCCCTCTCAAGCCAGAGAGGGGTCACAGACATCAGCCAATTAACGAGTAGTAGATACTGAGTGGAGAACACCCACTGCTGTGAGACTGGCAGTTCTAGTCCTCTTTGGTTCACAAAGTAGGGGCAGCAGCGCTGCGAGCTTCCTGTGAGGTGACATCCTGCCAATACGACTCAGTATTGTCCTGCAAAGCTCACCCCTACGGACGAGAGACTCAGTCTTCCATGCCTGTTGGCTCCTTCCCCTCTACACAGAGATTGCCAGCAAGGATGCCAATTTTGGCCAGTCTTGGTGGTATGTTTTGAGGCCAACGCCTGATCACTGGGAACCAGCCACTCGACCATCACTTCATTTCACATAGACCATCTCAACAGCAATTACACTGCGAAGGCATTTGCTCAGTTCAGGGATGCCTAAGAGAATATGTCTCTATATTAAGCATCCCTATAGTCATTCAGTCCCCCAGATCACTGGAGTTAAACATGGCCTTCCCTCCCCTATTAAATCATCGCAAGCACACTTTGTTCATTTTTAATTGTAACTTCTCTGATCTGGGTTGCCGTTTTTAAATAGAAACCATTCCCTCCCACCACCCAGCCCTTTTCCCCTCTCCTCCGTTAGTAGGCAACCTTCCTGCACAGTTCTATTAACTGGTGCTTGGAGAATCCCTCTTCTGTTATATTGTAATGTCAATAACTTAATCTTCTTCAGTAACATTAAGAATCTGCGGCACCGTTTGCTGCTCATTCACACTGTGTGTTGCAAATATTTCTTGTTGCTTTCTAAGGCCACGCCAGCCTCTGTTCGTCCTTTGCTTGTTTAGGCTGTCTTTAGCAGAGAAGTCAAGGATTGAATGGGCCGTGAAAACTGAACTGTCCTCTCAGATCTACCCTTAAAGCAATGTGACGTGACCGTATTCTAGAGTAATAGCCCAAATACTGCAAGTCGCTGCTGTAGAGCGCTGTGGTATTTTTTCTATTTGGGTAAAGATATTTCCTCCAAATTGAAGGTGTTTAGGATCATTAACAAGTTCTAATGTAACATACACAACCCTTATCTAGCCCAGAGTTATATTTCCCCCTTCAGATTAAATATCAAAGGACAATTTTTCCAAACTTGTGTGCCTAAATCCACAGTGAGGCACCTCAGTAATCGGCTTGTTTTTCAGAGGTGTTGATCCTTCATCATTTTTATTGACTTATCTGCAAATTGTGGTGTCCTATCTTTTAAACTAAGTGGATTTGACTTTGGTAGCTTACTTTAGATGTCCAGCTTTTAAAATTTTGGCCTACATTCTTTTTGCTTCCAGAAGACCAAGATTGATCCTGATACCTGAGGGCCTGATCCAAAGCCTTAACTTCAGTAGGCTTTGGATCAGGAAACTTGTCCATGATCATGATAAAGAATAGGAAGAAAAAAAAAACCAGACTTTGTCAGTGAGTTACATATGCACAGGTAACTTGTGCATGCACACACAAAGTTGCATTCAGATGCATCTTTGGAGAACAGCTTTTTCAGACCCCTAACCCTGATGTAACAACTGTGTGGCTGTGGCCACGTGTTTTGTGATTTACCTGAAGATGTCACACCGGACTGGGCAATAAGGCAGCTATGATGTGTTGTTCCATTATTCTTATGAAGGTTGTTCTTGTGTTTCATGGGTGATGTTTAATAAAAACGACAATTTGCTTATTCTAAAGCGTGCGCGTACACCAAAACCAGGCATTTTAAATTAGAAATGCTGATTTAATAACTTATCCAGAAATGCACAAATGCAACCATTTGATAATTATTGAAAGGCGACTTCATCAATATTAGATCACTGTGATTGGCTACTAAAGCTAAGCTACAGAAATGCCAGGTAAGGTAATAGCATGGAGTCAGACTGTAAACCCCTTGCCCCTATTTGGGAACAGTTACTCACAGAAGTAGTCTCAATGAAATCAGTGAAACTATTCTTGCAAGTAACTACTCACCAGTGGAAGCAAGGGATTTCCAATCTGCCCAATAGACCCTATACCTAGTCTATATTTTTATTATTATTATTTATTTTGCATTGTGATAGGACCTGGGAGGCCCAGTCATAGATCAGGACCTCATTGTACTGGGTGCTATACACAGAACTCAAAGATGGGTCCTTCCACAAATGAAGCAATTGTGGATTTGATAGTTTGATCATTTTAATGTTATTTTGGAAAGTTACACACCTGTAGTAAGTGTTGCATCAGCTCTCAGTGATCCTGGGAAGGATTCCTCGTCTGGATATCAAGCGTATTTCTGTAAACTCTGGTGTTAGTTATTGCATGGTGAGGCAAATTTGGCAAGTTCGATGTTGTCAGGCTGAAGAGGCAGAGTGGTGATGGCTAAGCACAGCAAACTTGGCTTCCCTTTTGATCAACAAACCCAGGTTTGCTGTCAGTGAAGCCTGGTCGTTGCTGACCAGACCTCCTGCTCCAGTGATTTCTTCCCTCTCTGCTTTTAAATAAGCAGTGAGCTAGGAAGAGACTTGTAGTGCATGTGTAGCTGAAAACAAGCAATGGATCTTGAAACTATAGCTTGCCTGACTCTCTGTGAATTATCTTCCACAGTTACAGATTCAGAGACACACGCTGTTCACAATAGATGTACTAAGGACTCGAACTGGTCCCTCAACCAAAAAAAAAAAGTTTGCCCATTAAACATTCCCCATTCATCCCATTATGTTGCTTATGTTAAGTTCTATTAGCATATGCCGTGCCCTAATAAAAACAGGCCCTAAGACTTAAGTCTTGACCACTAATATGGGAGCGTGAGAACCCTCTGTTTATAGCAGATTCCTGCCATAAATTCAGGGAGTGGACACCCAATCCAGATTAATTGCAGCTAAGAAAAGCAAAAGGCAACTATACAAGGGAAGCAGAGATTTACTGCATAAACCGCTCTACCACGGTTTTGTGCCATTCAGTAAAACGGCGTTAGTGCGAGATAAATCAAAGCAACTCAGGATAGTGCATATCAGTAATAGCGCAACGTCTGTGGGTCACCTTGCACCTTCATATCTTGGGATTTTGGTGAGGGAAGGGGGCTCTCTTATAATTCCTGTACTGTAGAGCCTCATTCACCCTACACTAAAGACTGGAGAGTACCTTGCAAATTTCCCTGCTTTGTGAATTAGTGAGTGTACGAAGAAACATGGCCAAAGCAAATCCAGGAGGCTACATCACAAAATGTCTTTTTTTCTTTGCCCACTTATTTTGGCAAGTGCTGCTTATAGTTATTCAGAAGGGTGCTTTGGTATTGGGGAACATATGATGAAAGCTTAGCTGGGTGGAGCAGAAGGATGGGTCTCGTGGCTAAGAACTCAGATCTGTGTCCCATTCCTACCTCTGCAATGTAGCTCCTGTATCATCTTGGGCAAGTCACTTGGGCAGAGATGTTCAAAACCTTCTAGGGGATTTGGATACGCAGTTCCCATTCATTTTAATCTCTCTGTGCCTCGGTTCCCCACTTGTAAAATGGGGATAATATTTCCTTTCTCCCACCCTTTGTCTGTTGTTTCTATTTAGGCTCCACTTCTGCAAATACTCACGTGTGTTTAATTTTACACATCCATATAGTCCCATTGAAATCAATAGGACTACACAAGTGTTTGCAGGATAGAACTCTTCAGCAGTAACGTATTCAGGGCAGGGATTCTCTTTTGATATACATATGTACAGCTCCAAGCACAATGTGACTCCCATCTCAGGTGGGGCCTCCAGATGCTACTATAATACAAATTAAACCTATTTATAATATCAGAGTATTGTTTCTGCTGTTAAATTGGAGTGAGATTGGCAGGATTCTAGGGAGGATTTGCAGATAAACAAAGAAAGAAAAAAAGTGAAGTTCTACTTCAATTCCTATGTAAATGCAGGTTTAACAATATCCTCTGCTCCTGCAACCTTTGCTGATGCATCCACCGGAAACTCCTTACCTCCAGAGCCCCCCAGCCTTCATCTATCTTGATCACCCCACATGCAAATCTTACTTTTATTAAGGTTCTCCATTATAATGGACGTTGTTCATGGCACCATCTTGATTAAACATCACTCTGGAAGCCTAAGTAAGGAGCGGCAAATACACCAGCAAAGCCATTACTAGAAATGTGAGCCAGGTGGAACAAGGACCCGTCACCAGGTTGAACTTTGGCAGCTTCAGTGCTCCCATTACTGATGCTTCCCAAACGTTTGCTGCTTTGGGGTTGTTTTCTTATTTTAATTTGGATCATTTCTGTGATTTGCCCATTTTGTGGCCTTGAATTATTATTGTAGGTGCCAAACAATGCTGTCATGTTTATGTTTTTAGTTTTGTTTTGTTTTGTAAGCTTCTGGCTCTAAGAATCATTCCTCTGCTTAGCACTCAAATGTCACTGTGGTAACAGCTGCTCATTTTGCCTCTTGCTGGCCGCAGAAATTTTGTGCTTCTCAGTTTAAAGGTAAATCAATACAGTCATCTCAACTGAACTTTTAGGTGTCTGGCTGGAAGGAGGGGAGGGGTTAACCCTTTGCCTGTGCAGGTTTGTGAACAGATACCCCATGCCCAGATTCTGATCTCATTTACTCCACAGGAAATCCAGAGTAACTCGGATTCCAACTCCAGATTTGCAGTGGTCTAAACAAGATCAAAATCCATCTGTGTGTGTTCATTGCTGTATCCATTGTACAGTCGTGCTTATTACTGAATTTGGTTCACATGAGTCTGCGTTGGCCTCTTCTCTGCAAAGTACTTTTTCTTCAATCAGATCTAAAGTTAAAAAGTAGATAGAGGAGTGAGTTGAGTGGAAATAGTTACACATACTGTGAATTTGGTTTTACCTGGGATTCTCCCCTGCATTGCTTGCACAAAATATAGATCAGAAAGTTCAACAAACAGCGCAGCTTCCATGACCTCAGATAATGCAGGATGGCCTTTATCCAAAGTCAATTGAAGTGAATGGAAAGACTCCCATTGATTTCAGCTAGCTTTGGATCATGCCCTTAGAAAAGCCAAATTGCAAGTGAACTTTTCTTTAAGTACTGATTACAACTATCAAAACACATGCACAATTACAGAGACCTCCACCTACACTGCTCTTTATACTTCGCATGCATAGCTGCCTATAAGCAAAGGGTTGCAATTTATCAGTTCTCAAGAGACAGGGCATGAGTTACAAACTCCTTCTCTGTGCAGAGAGCAACTCTTCCAATGATGCTTAATAGGTGGGTGATAGTGATCTGTAGCAGCTAGTAATACTTGATGGCTAATAATAATTTGTATGATTATAGTGAAGAATCAGAGGGGTAGCCGTGTTAGTCTGGAATTGCAGAAGTGACAAAGAGTCCTGTGGCACCTTGAAGACTAACTAAAATTTTGGAGCATAAGCTTTTGTGGGTTAATACCCACTTCGTCGGGGCATGCATCCGACGAAGTGGGTATTAACCCACGAAAGCTTATGCTCTAAAATTTTAGTTAGTCTTTAAGGTGCCACAGGACTCTTTGTCACTTCTATGATTATAGTATCTTTCATCTGAGGATCTCAAAGATGCATTTATCATCCAGACTTTACACAAACCTTTATAAGTCAAAACGAACGAGAAGTACTTATGTCATCTTGGAGACTAACAAATTTATTTGGGCATAAGCTTTCATGGGCTAAAACCCACTCTCAGATGCATAAAGTGGAATATACAGTAGGAAGATAGATAGATAGATAGATAGATATACAGTGAACATGAAAAGATGGGGGTTGCCATATCAACTCTAAGAGACTAACCAATTAAGGTGAGCTATTATCAGCAGAATCAAAAAGGTCAAGTAACTTCTGCATTCCCTATTTTACAGATAGGAAAGGTCTGGCGTAGAGTTTGTCACTTGCCTGAAATCATGTAGTTAGTCATTAGCAGAGCCAAGAACAGAATCTAGGAGTTCTGACTCCCAGTTTTATGCTCCAACCACCGTCCCTCACTCCCTCTCTAGGATACTTTTGGCTTTGTAATAACCATATTGTTTTCTTAACGAAAACTAGAGGTGATCAAATACCAGAAAACATTTTTTAAAAAAAGAAATTCCAAATTTTGAAATTCTTCTTATTCTGATTTATGAAAAGGTGCAATTTTTGATTTCTTTGAAATGTTTCAAGTTTCACAAAGTTTTATTGGATAGTTGTCTTCATTTAAATATTTCTTTAAAACTTTTTTTCTTCTTTCCCCTGTTGCCAAGGCACAAGGGGGACAAATGTTAGGGAGGGAGGTGTGGAAGGGAGAGAGGGAAAGAAAAATGATCAACCAACAATGGCATTTTTCACTTTTTCATTTTTGATAAAACTGGACATTTCAGGGGGGAAATTTTCATACAAATATAAAATGTCAAAAAATAACCCCTTTACATTGAAAAAAAATGTATCATGGGAAAAAATTCAAATAAATTATTTCACTGAAGAGATAACTGCACATTGTGTACATTTTTTGGCATGGGAAGTATCCTATATATGGCAGGGTGTGGCAGGGCAAGGGTAAAAACCCCGTGAATGCCCTGCCCCTGCAGGCTAAACCCTGCTTGTAGACAGCAGGGCCAGGGGCCCAGGCAGGGAGCAGCCTGCAAGGAGCACAGCTGAAAGCCCTAATGAGGGCTAGCTCAAAGCATTAAGCTGGGCTAAATAGGGACAGCTGAGGCTAGGAGCAGGAAGGCTAGAAAAGCCCTGGGCCCTATTCAGTTGGAGGGAGGTTGTTGCTCTGTCTCCTCATGTTAGGCAAGGTACCTCAGGAGCCTGGAGACCCTGGAAGCAGGGCAGAGAGCGTAACTGTTGGAGATGTGGGGAGCACTTTACTTGCACCAGGATCGCTAGCCATGCACTGTAAATAAAGGACACTTGGGGAACACAAGAAAAGGGTGTGAAGACCTTTATTTTGAGAAGCCAGAACACAGGACACAGGGGAAAGCTAGAGCACCCTTTGTGGACCCTGTGACACAGAGTTTGAGAGAAGAAGGGGGTATTCCACTATAACCAAATACAAGGTGCTTTAAAATAACTAGACAGAAGAGTCTTCATAATTTTGAATTATAAATTGGGCCTTATCCTGTATGAAAAGACTCTCACAGCATTTTCATAACTCAAAGGTTCTGGCTGCGCAGCCATTTCACATAACTGAATTGTCCAGGGTCTGTTCAACTGCGTCGCAAGTCAGATTTTAGATAAGCAAGAACCCACTCTTTATTTTGACTGAAGATATATTAAGATGAAGGGGGGTTATACATGTATTCAAGAACAGAGTGGATGGCTAGTACGTCTCTTCTATCTGTCTATCTGTGCTCTGATCATAGCTCCCATCAATGTAGCATTTGACCATGTCTGTAATATCTCTGATGATCATACAGCTTACTATGTTGACTCTCCATATCTTCAGGTGGGTGTCCGTGGGAGTGTCTGATTTGCTTTGCTGCTTAATTGTACAGTGTGATTCTCAAGCTCTGTTCAGAACCTCTGACGTACAGCTAGAGTTGAATAGGGGCCAGATTGTCAGTGGCTGTATATCGGCAAAGGTCTATTGAAGCCAGTGATTCTTACCAGCTAATATTCTGGGCTTGTACGCTGTCACTCCAGCTTCCTCTAGTTCAGACAGGCCTTGTGGGATTAAAATGCATGACCCATCAGGATTTCCTCTTTAAAGACAGGAGTGCACGTTAAAGTCCCTAAAGTCTAACTGAACCTATTTGGATTCCTTTTGTGTTTCTCAATTGTATATGGGCATTGCGAAGAGGAATCTAGTTGAGGGTCTTCCTGGCCCCATTTCATTGCCCCAGACTATCTGAGACAGTTTGTTGCTGATTCTATGGCTATGAGGCTGATGTATTTTATTAACGTCAATTCCTATCAAATATGTGGCAGAAGAAGGGTTATATGAAGGTCACGCCTCCTCGATCACATGGTTCTGAGGGTGTCACTTGGAAAACCCCTGGGGATCCCAGAATCAGTGGCAGCCGGACCCTCTAACAGCTGGGGCGAATTTTGGAGTCAAGGTGAGAATCATAGCTCGCCTAGAGGTCACTATCCTATTAATGATTTTACAGTCCTTTGCTTTTTACAGTGAGTCCCAGTCAAAATAAACAAAGTTGATGACAAGTTACAGTTTGGGGGCTGAACTGTAAACAAATGTACCTTTGAAGAGTGACAGTGAAATAAATCATGATTACTTAATTGGCACAATTGATAATGCCATTCTGATAAACAAGGGACTGTCGGGAATGCATTTGATCATGCCTGTGACATAGTTCGGGAGAAATATTTTTCATCCTCATTGGAGAGCCCAGAGTGTCTGATGATTAGGGCAGAGGAATGAGTCAACAGACCCCCTAGGTTCTTTCCCCAGCTTTGCCATCAACTCCCTATGTGAGTCACAGGTTAATCCCTGGTCTTTATTACTCACCATCTGTAAAATGGATATCCTTAAAAACTTGCTGGATTGTTGTGGAGCTTAATTAATTAATATTTGTGGCATGCTTAAAAGTTCCTGAATGAAAGATGAGCTAAAAGTGCAAACTATTATTATTTCTGCTTGTGAAGATGCTCTGTCTGTATTGTATACAAAGTCAGTAAGCAACTAGAGTAAAATCTCATTATACCAGGTATCCCAGCACTGCTGCCATTATCCCATCGAATGTATTTCTGAAGATGCACTCACCATGCTTCACAGAGTTCAATTAAACATTTCATAGCTCCCTTTTCTATAGGGCCTGATTCAAAAACCTTTAACGTCTCTAGACTCTTATGATGGAGTAGCCCAGTGTATAAAAAAGTAGATCACTCTCTTTATGGAGTTCATCTGTCTACACAGGGCTACCTGGTTCTCTTCCATTTCTAATTGCATTAGGAGTTTAAGAATGGGATTTTCCAAAGCACTTAGCCAGTGAGAATTTTCACACCGACTTCAGAAGGAGCAAAAATAGGCCAACACTGAGCACTTCTGTAAATTCGATCCTTACTATAGTTTCATGGTCACGCCCGTAGTGCAGTGTCCAGAAAAAAAATATTCAGCCCCAGCAGTGCCCTTCAGCCAACAATACACTGGGCAGTAAAGAATACAAGATGTGTGTTTTTTACATGGTGGTGGAGTACTAAGGTACATGGTACTAAGGCTCCCAACAGGAATGGCAGTCAAGTCTAAGCAGAAAAAAACTGCGTTGAATCTTTACCCCAGGTGAGGGAACTGGTTGATTCAGGAGCCCAGTCTCCTGAGCGGAGACTCATCTCTGTTTAAAACTGGTTACATTAATTTAACAGGAGCCTATAAATTTGCCGGTGGAGGTAAACTGATAGAAGCCCTGTTTAAATTGGTTTAAGAGTGTGCACACACAATTGCACTGATCTAACTACTCTGTGTAACGTGGTGCCTCAGCTGGGCCTGATTGGGTTAAATCAATCGAAGTAAGCCTGATTTAAACTGAAATAAGGATTTCCAGACTTTCTCTTGTAGACAAGCCCTCTGTCTTTCCTGGTGAGGAGATGTCCACATCACACAAAAAGACACCATTGTAATTGGCACTCACTGGAACCCTTGTGGGCAGTTTCAGCAAAGAACAGCCTTCAAGATAAAGAGTGAGATACTTTGGTAGGAGCAATATGGAAAGGCTTGCAGTTTCTGTACCCATTCTACAGGTATTCTTTGGATAAACAGAGGACTTCCCTTTGCAGTGCTGCAATATGGTTTCTTTACCACCCTAATGGGAAAGAATGGAGAGAGGAGAGGTGGGAGGGAGAGGAATACGGGGTTGGATCAGCCTGGCGCAGAACACTCTAGTTATGGTCGAGCAAAGCACTTGATTTCAGTGGTACTACTCTCATGCTTAACATTTGATCACATGCTTGAGGTCTTGATCCTGCACCATTCAAATCAATGAGAGTTTTTCCATTGATTTGAATGGAATGAGACTAATGCCCTAAATGCATTGCTGGATCAGGGCCAGAGGTTTCAGCACTATGTCGGATCCAGCTCATAAACGAAGAGGCGATAGGGAAGAGGGAGAGGAAGATATAGACCAGGGGTCGGCAATCTTTCAGAAGTGGTGTGCCGAGTCTTCATTTATTCACTCAAATTTAAGGCTTTGCATGCCAGTAATGCATTTTAATGTGTTTAGAAGGTCTTTTTCTATAAGTCTATAATAGCTAAACTGTTGTTGTATGCAAAGTAAATAAGGTTTTTAATATGTTTAAGAAGCTTCATTTAAAATTAAATTAAAATGCAGAGCCCCCTGGACTGGTGGCCGGGACCTGGGCAGTGTGAGCGCCACTAAAAATCAGCTCACTTGCCGCCTTTGACACGCTTGCCATAGGTTGCCTACCCCTGGTGTAGACCAAAGAAATACAGATATGAAGTCTTACATGTTCAGTTTCCTCAGATGTGCAGGTCGCTCTTGTTAATATTGAGCAATCCATGACAACACCATTGCTCTGCATTTTCTAAAAGTATAACTATCAGCCTGATAAATAAACGTAGAAGTGTCCTAAATTCAACAGAATATCTCCTCTATAGAGATTTTATTATAAATGTAAGTAGGTAATAGGTATGCAAAATATTAAAACAGAAGAAGTTAACACTGGCATGGAGCTAGGATGTTTGCTATAAATGTTGGATTCTTATAGGTAAGGGAGAGAGAAAAAACCCACATTTCTTTCTTAAACCCCAATGATACAGGCTAATTTATATGCAGTTATTCACGTGTGCAGTAAATTCCAATTATGTTTACAGATGTCTGCTTAACATTTATGGAAAAGGAACTTCAGCATGTCTGAAATATCCATATAAGGGGCTTGGACTAGCCTATCTATTTTTTAACCCAATTCCAATTTAATTATATTTTGCAGATTTAAAAAAAAAACTCCAGCTGAGCTCTCTGATAGAAGGTTTAAGATTCAGAGCACTTGTTTTGGTTATATGACTATATTGTAAACATTTTAAGACTCTACCATCTTTTAAAATGGCTTTATATACTACTAGGAAGTTCAGTGAATTTTACAAAAACCAAATAAGTAAATTTTAAAATATGTAGGTCTCCAAACGGCTTGTTCACTCTTCATCTGGGAATTTCTCATGCTGGAAAATATTGCCTGGCTGTTCTCCTTTGGACACCTCTCTGTTAAGTATCTGACAAGTGTGTAACACTCTCACCCTTAGGGACACTGGCATTTTGTTCACAGATATGTGAAAAAAACCACAGAACTGTTGTTTTTTTTTAAAAAAAATCTTTTCATCCATAGTGGTGCATGTTCATTGAATTATTGTCAATTCTGCACGTTTCATTACAGATTTGTGGAATGTGGTATTATGCTATTTGTCATGAAGATGACAACTGTCATAATTGTATGTAATTATTTGTATTACCCTTCGGCCCCAGTTGAGATCAAAGCCCAGCTGTGCTGGGTGCTGTACGTATATGTAGTGAGAGATTTCTCCACCCCAAAGATTTTACAATCTAAACAGACACGTGTCTGAGAGAAGCAGAGGCACAGAAAGGTGAATTTTATAACTGTAGCAATAATGCATTTACACAGCACCTTTCATACCAAGACATTCATATCCCCATTTTTGGCGGGGAAATTGAGCAACAGAGAGGCTAAGTGACCTGCTCGCGGTCACAGTGAGTCAGTGGTAAAAGAAGGAGCAGGTCCAAGTTATCTTGACGCCCAGTCGCTTGCTCTAAATGACACCTACATTCCCAAGAAGGTTGCTACCTCTGTAGTGAAATGTACTGAGTCCGTAGCACTTTGCACCCTCTCTTGCACTGGTGTAAATTACTGTACAAGGCATGAGGCAATAGTGAATCTGGCCCTAAAAGTGAAGGTTTGTTTCTTGCTATTCCTCTGTCTGAAGATATTGAAGCCGCTCGTTCTCTTTTCGTCTGAAACACCCTATATTTTGCTACCGCGCATGCTCATGGCACCACAGTAAGCAACTAACTGGAATCTGCAGGCTCTGTCAATCAGTGGGACGGGGACAGTTGGCATTCAGTCAACATCCCATTTACAAGGCACGGCCATGAAGAATGAGCTGAAATTTACAAAAATTCCTTTAACGTGTGAAGGCAAAGTTGCTTATTTGTGTGTATTCACCTCCAGTGGACACTTCTGGCTCATCTCACCGCCATGATCCCCGGCAGCAATCCTACGTGTATTTGGTAGTTACTTAACACACCATGTTACCATGCAGGAACTGGGTAGCAACTTCAGCAAGTAACTAAGCTGCAAATCACCACCGCCGTTGTTCAGTGACCCATCAGGCATTTAAAACACTGTCTCAGTACTTCTCAGAGCAGAATTAGTCCATTCTGCCATTGTTTAATCAGCTATGAGAAGCCTGCTTTTTCTTTTGCTAAATAAATACAGATCTGTAACATTAAAGCAGGCGAGCTCAGGTGTGTGAATTTAAACTACATGTGTATTTGGAAATGGAATTTTTTTTCTTCTCTTTCTGAAGCACTAACCCAGTTAGAATATTAATCTGGGATTGTAAAAGCTACTGTATGAAATCACTTTTCCAGAACACACACAGCCCTAAACCATTCTTCAAATATTGAAGCAATTCTGCCACACCAGAGGACTTTGTTTTGTGTATTTGCTTGTCCGGCCTGCAGACTGAGGCAGGAACTGAACCTTTCCATGTGTTTCCTTGTGGAGACAACATAATCTCCAGCAGGTATGCACAAAAGATTTGGTTAGAATTAACACATTATTGATTTTATGTAAAGACTTATGAGGGCACAACAGTGAGCGGAGATTATGCCCACGGCACTTAACACATGCGCAGGAATCATGTCAGAACAGCAGATCCGGCTACGCTATCACACCGTATTGTGTAACATTTTCTCAAGGTGTTCAGACACCAGAGTGACGAATGTGGTAAAAGGGCTTAAACTCAAACCCACTGAAGTCAATGGAAAATACTCTCAGTGATGGGCTTTGGATGAGGCCCTGTATGCACTGGTAGAAGTTATAACTGGCTGTAAGGCACAGATACAAAGTTTGGTGTGGATATATCAGTTTGGGCAGGTGGATTTGTATTCATGACCTTGATTTAGTCCGTAACAAGAGCTAGCTGCAAAGTTCTGCTCAAAATGCCGATGAAGAACCAATCTCCACCAGAGTTCTGGATGTTCCTTTGGGACCTGTCTCTAGTTACAAATATGCATGAAATGCTTGACTGTGCAAAAAGCAGTCACGTTTTTTAAAAAGACTGGGTGGGGAGCAATGATCAGTCTAGAAACCAGCATGCCAGAGCCATGAGTGCCTCTAAGAAATAAGCAAAAAATTGAATTTCCCCTCTCATTAATTACAACTTGAATTTGCCACCATTGGTGAAATATGTATGCCAGAGTTTTAACATGATGTTTTTTAACAACACACACATAGAGAAAGAAATAAACTGCCCCATACCACTGCAGTGAAGTTTTAAAAATCAAGTTTTATTCATGGTTATTTATTAATTATCATGTGTTAATCTGAATTTTCTTCACCCCTCTTTCTCAAGTAACAAACATTAACTAATTAAGGAAATAAAAGCTTTATTTAATCAAAATGGAAGAAACGCATTGGTAGGTAACTGTCAACACTTACATATTACTCAGAATCTTGAGCATTATACTTCCATGTATCCTAATCAAATGCAGTACACACACCAATCTCTCTGTTAGAAAAGTGCTATCAAAGAAGCAGATTGTAATTTCATAGTCATCACAGAAACACGCTTGTTTGGAAAACGGCTCGTGAGAGTTTGGTTTTGCTTCTAAAAAGAACCCCCATTTTTAACAAGGTTTAATAACTGTATGAACTAGTGGTACAGAGAGCTGTTCAGGGCGATGTTGGTCTCAAATTTTGTGCCTCCTACATGGTGTAGTTCTTGTCTAGATCCTTCAACAGCTTCTTTCGGGTCATCTTCACCTGCAGATACAAAGATATAATGAGGATATACAATGGGCTAGCTAATAAGAGGCATCAATACTTTGTAACTTGTGAATGGCAGACGCAATGACAAGTTATGAAAGGTCATCAATAAGGAGGAGGAAAGAAATTATGTCTCAGCTCATTAGATATTCCTTTTAGGTAACATTGTTTGTTCATGTTTCTTTAAATAATTGATGTGATAAATTGTAACTTGCAATGTTAACAGCCCTGCAGCCAGGAAGCCTAGCAAACAGTTGTGCATTTAAAAAACTTAACGGGGGAATAAGACTAGTGGATGCTGTAGTATAAACAGATAAAGTGAGGTACGGATGGGTGTTTGCCTTTTCACTCCACACTTCTGCCACTTGTTATTTATACAGTCAGCTTTAATTCATAGAACAAAAAGTTTCCAGTATACCCAGTGTCTTACTCAGAGAGAGAGAGGCCATTTCTATACTGGCAGGCTTCATAGCCATAATTCACCACATATGTAGCTCCACCAGAACAGCTGCAGGAGTGGGAAATAGAGGATACAGGGGCTGCAGGATGCTAAAAAACATTCTGTCAGGCAGCCTGATGACAATGGAAGCTGGAAGGCTGCATGTTCAGTGGATAGTGCATTGGCATGGGAGTTAGAAAACCCTCGTTCTATTCCTGACTCAGGCTGCTGTGCAACGTTGAGTGAATCGTTTCATTCTCTGTGTCTCTTCCCCCTCCCATGCTTTGTCCTTTTAGGAACAAGCTGCTTAGGGCAGGGACTTGTGTTTGTAGCACAATGGGGCATTGATCTCATCTGGAGCCCCTAGACACTACGGTGATATATATAATAATCCAGTGAAATAACCTTTGAAGACGATACGAGTTCTGCATGTGCTGGGCTTGTCGTTTTGGGCCCTCTGTATGAGGCTGTCAACTCACATGAATGAAACACAAGCAATGTATCCAGGGTATCAGAGCACAGAACTAAGCTGAGGGATTGTTTGCATGGCCTTGCAATTTGCACTATGGGGGAGTGCAACTATATGCATGCTGTGCTGCAGCTCCGCTGAGGGGATGTTGCTGCTGCAAGCTCATTCCCATTAAGGTAGACACGACTAGGTAATGCAAAGCTAGGTACCAGCAGGGTCAACAAGGGGCAGTTACGGTGCATGCTGCAATTCACACACCCCCATAGTCTGAACTGTGGGTCTAAGTGAAGGATTCTGAGGATATCAGAGAGAGCTGCAGCTACCTTCTCATGGGCCAAACTCTGCCCTCCGTTCCAGCTGTAAAAACCAACTAAAACCAGGGGATTATACAGATGTGACTTGGTGTTTGTCTTACGGTAAGACTCTTGCCTGAGTGGTGTCTCTTCTCTGTGCTCCTATAGTGATATGTTTTATAGTGTATATACAATTTTTCATCTCTTATTTTATGTGTATCATGAGGGTCCATTTTCTACATGCATAGTCAAATTTGATAATATAAGTTCAACAAGGTATAATATGCACTGCAAAATAAAATGCAAGGAATCAAGTTATAATAATATGCATGTCTCTTAAAAAGTGTGGTTAACCATCTTTGGCCAGTTATGCCACTCTATTTACTCCAGTTTTAGGCCGGTATGGTCTCTGTGAGTACAACTGCGCACACCAGGCCCCTTCTCTGTTAGATCCTTTCTCTGACTTCACCACCATGTCCGTCAGCCTCTGCCTGCATTTTGATCGAATCCATAATCAGGGATGTGAGAACTTCCACCCTGCGCTCCCCTTCTGCCTGCAGGTTTCCTGCCATATGCCCATCTGCAACAGGCACACAGAATTTTGCCCTAAGCTTCTTCTACTTCAACGGGTACAAAACATTTGTCTGATTCAAATTGTATAAAAAACAAAGTGGACTTCTGATCATGTTGTAAAGGGGTTTGGGGGGAGGGAAATGTCCTGTCAAAATCTATGTGCCAAATTATAGACCTATAAAAATAGGAGCCTATAATGGAAGCACTATATAAACTCTGATATGTTGTATTTATAGTGTGCATAGATTACATAGGAATACCATATTGTAAAGGTATAATATATAGATGGAAAAAGATAAAATCAGCTTCCAAGAATAGAGAGCAAGGATATAATCAGTAGGTTCTGATTTCATCTTAACAAACCGTAAACAAAATTTGAGTTGTTAGATGTTCCTGAAGATGCATTAATATTGCCATCCAGGGGATTTGCTTTCTTTTTAAATACTAAATGGAGATGCACTCACCATTTTCAACTGATAGTCAGAATGACATTGCTGATTTACCACTGGTGTTGGTTTATTGTCATTTCATTTTACTCAGACAGTTCTATCCATTTTATTTCAGTTATTTTCCTCTTCAATGCTCTAACGTCCTCCTTGGTAGGGATACAGAAGCCAGTTCTTTGTTGATGACCTAAAAACTTCTCCCAACTGCTTGTGAATGGCAGAATAATGACCTGATTTTGCAAAACCCCTTTCTTTATTCTCATACTCACATGAGTAGCAGTGCTGAAAGCTAATGAAATTGTTCACTTGAGTAAGCCCTGCATGATCATTCCTATTAATAACTAAATAATAGTTCATATTCTTTAACAGGCTGTGGATCCGGCCCTTATAGAACTTACCTGTGGATTTCTAAACATTCATTTAGGGTCCCATCACCCCATGGTATGTAAGTATCATCCTCTGTCTACAGATGGCACAGAAAGGTGAAGTGACTTGCCCAAGGTCACACAGCATGTCAATGGCAGATGCAAGGAGAAAGGTCCAAAGGTCCTGTTTCCTCTGCCATCACCATTAAACTTACTTCTCCCTATAAAACAAGTGTTATATAGACATTAGATAGATTAGATTGACTCACTCACTGGGAAGTTCACTGACTGTGAAATTAGTAAATTACCTAGGCCCAAAGAATTTAGAAAAACAATATAATCCTGGGGGTACTGAAATAATTAATTTGCCAATCAGATACACCTTGCTTTTTTAATTTGCAAATAGTACTCTGGTTTGATGCCTATTTCAGCCACCTCAGGAAGAACAATATTTCAGGAAGCATGTCCCCTTTTCTCAGACTACTACTGTCTATGTGTATACTGCACCACAGGACTGGCCAGTTCTTAATATACATAGGTTACACTATCCAGTACAAACAAAAGTGACCTGGGGATCCAACCTCACAAATGTTGCCAGGAAATTTGTGAAACTATGTTAAAAATTCTAAAGCTTGTTTTTGGGGGGGTTTTTTGTAGTTTTCTAATTTGTGCTGTTTGTCTCCTTGTTTCATGTTGTTGCTGCAGTTTGAATTAAATTATCTCCAATTCAGAGTTTGCCAGAAATGACAATTAATATGGAGAAGGGGGAAAGTATTACTATCTATTATTTGCCATAACATGAATTTAAACCAGGAAGTCAAATGATAAAATATGTGGTGAAGGAGAGAGGGAGGAGGAGTACCCAAATGAGTAATAGCCTTGGGCTTCTGAGCCTGAACTTAATGTGCTAAGTAAATCCCCGAGGTTAAAAAAGTATGAAAATTGTTGTAGCTTAGGGAGATATATTTTTAACTTTGCAAAAGGTCCCTGCAAATCCACCACCAGACTTTTAGATGGATACAAATATAGAACATACACAAATGCTGTTTGTTGAGGTGTGGGGGTGGCACTCAGCTCTATTAACCCAGGACAAGGTGGGGGGTTTTATGGGTTTGTTTGTTTGTTTGTTTGTTTTTTGGATGAGTAAAACACCCGGTAATGGCTTTTATTAATAAAGTAAGGGTGAATGGGTGGATAAATTTTCATGCCTATATAATCTGGATGTATAGATAATATAAGGTGTGTTTATCCTTATGTCTGCATATGGGGGGTTGCACACATGTAAATATATACTGTAAAATTAAAAGCAATTTAATGTTTATATTCCTAAATAAGGGTTAAGGTTTACAATGCCGTCGCTAAGCAAAATATAAACATCTTTACAATATTAAATTTGAAGCAGGAAAAGCTTTCCAAGTTGTGTAAATTAACAGCAGCCACTTCATGACACTGCAAACAATGTCTGGTTAGGGAAAAGACTTTGCGGTCGAAACATATTTACCCAGGATGTCAGGCTGTAGTTGAGTTGCACCAGTTTGAAGCCTACACTCAGATTGTTACAATTGCATATGTAGATCGAAAGGTAATTGATGCCTTTGTGCGGTGCATTCGTGTCTGGCTCCAACTCTTTCTTTTGGAAACTCGGTCTTCCTATTGAGTTGACCATGCTGCTGAATTTATGAAGAGAGATGTTTTAGCAGAAATCCCCCTGAGTCTGCCATCAGTCCTAAATCCCCAGCCTGCTCTCCCTGGGAGACCTCATGACACAGATCATGCCAAAACAGCTTCCTTTTGCCTATGCATTAGCAATCTATTTTACCTTTTTGACATCTCTCACACATAAAACCGTAAGAGAGAAATAAAATATCTGTCTCTGGGCGAAAATAAAGCTTTGCCTCCCTCCTGATCTAGAGGATATAAAATAAAGCCATGGCTTTGATAGTGGCTTTTCCTTATGCCGCCTTTTCCTTTTGCATACACGGAGACAATGAAGATGAATGAGCTGGGATTCGCTGCATCCTCGTGGGGTTTGTTTCACCCTCTTTTTTTAATGGGCTTTCTTCCCCCACCGCTCACACCCTCTTTCCTTGTCTGCTTTTATTTGTCTTTCGGCTGCCTTTTCTTTTAAAAGAAACTTTTAATTTTCACACGCACACACAGTTTTTCCTTCTAGCAATCAACACACACACTCACACAAACACACGTTCTCTCTCACACACACACACACACACTCACATACACACACGTTCTCTCTCTCACACACACTCACACAAACACACATGTTCTCTTCTCTCTCACACACACACAAACACACACGTTCTCTCTCTTACACACACACTCACATACACACACGTTCTTTCTCTCACACACACTCACACAAACACGTTCTCTCTTCTCTCTCACACACACACTCACATATACACACGTTCTCTCTCTCACACACACACACACACACAC
>ML677374.1:6475072-6485618 GCA_007922305.1 Dermatemys mawii
TTTCTTTCTTTCTTTCTCTTTCTTTTTCTTTCTTTCTTTCTTTCTCTTTCTTTTTCTTTCTTTCTTTCTTTCTTTCTTTCTTTCTTTCTTTCTTTCTCTTTCTTTCTCTTTCTTTTTCTTTCTTTCTCTTTCTTTCTTTCTTTCTTTCTTTCTTTCTTTCTTTCTTTCTTTCTTTCTCTTGTTGTTTATTTATCTATATATTGACAAGTAAAGATTTTGGGGGCCCCCCTCAGCAAGCTCAACTTTCCCATCTTATAACAGAAGCTAAATTGGGAGCAGGAAACCTTCCTGGTTCGCAGATGCGTTGGTAACCCAGGCGCTTGGGTACAGCTCTGAAATGCAACATACAGACAGTGCAAAGAGAAGAAGATCAGGAGTAATTTACTGTTTTTAACTGTATACTTACATTTAAATTTTGAACGGTACATTTTTGCCATCAGAAATGACTGTGGGGTGCAGGCCGAGAGTGCGTTATAAATACAAATATTTGTTCAGACTATACAGTAGACTCTCGATGATCCAGGATTGAGTTAACCAGAAAGTGGATTAACCAGGATGTCAAAAAAAAAAAATAGTGTAACTCGCAGGGCCGGCTCTGGCTTTGTTGCTGCCCCAAGCACAAAAAAATAAACCCTCCAGGGCACAGGGCAGCCAGTGAACCAACACCCTCTCCCCCTGTCCAGGGTGGCTGGTGAACCAACCCTCCCCCCGCCATATTTCCTATGGATAGTGATAATCCAGGATTTTATTAACCAGAATTAATTTTTCCCTACCATCCTGGATAATCGAGAGTCTACTGTACATAGTCGGTTTTGTTTACGTTTGTAATAAGGTGGGAGCCTTCTGTGTAGTGGATCTTGTCTGGGAGAAGTCTGGCTCTTTACCTTCCGACTTTGTAACCAGTCTCCCATGCCAGTGACGCCCTATCGTGTCTAATTACATAGAAAAGAAAAACGTGATTGTTGCCACAATATTTTCAGAGCCTGAATTTTGACTCCTACAGGAACGATTCTTGAGGTCTGTGAGGAACGGTGCAAACTATTTCAGGCACCGGTATCATCCAGCAACTGCAGTGATCCCTTGCAATCTGATACACGGTATATTGTACCGGTTGGGTTTTTGCAACTCTTGCATTTGCAAAAACTTTCGCATTTGGAGTCCATACAAGTGGAATCCTGGCAGAGGAATAGACGTGAGACCTTTCAAAATATAGAAGTGCTGCACTGTAGACACCAATACTAAATATCAAATTGATAAACATTTGCAGCTGAGAAATGTAGAGTTAAACGTCGAAATGTGTTTTATTTTTATTTCATCCAACCTGCCTCTCATGTTCTGAAATACAATTCATGCATTTTGGACACCGAGGTGTGTCCTTTAAAAAGCTGTAAAGACGGTCAGACGACTTAATTCTAGGGGTCTCTTAGGCCTTGAAAATCTATGGAAGTTGCATTTAAATCCAGGCTCGTTTTTGGTGGGGAGTGGGTTATGCTAGTCAAATTTCCGGTAAAACAGAGAAACACACGCCCTCCCCCGAGCTGTGTGCACTGGGGGGGGGGGGTGTGAAGATGGGGAAAAGCTCTGCAGAGTTTCAAGGCGCGTGTGAACCTGTCTCGCCTTCCCACGCCCGTGTTACAGCCTGTGGGGCGGGGAAATCAACTGCTCAGCACAGCCGATGTGAGTGTGATCCCCCCACCCCTTTTCCTTTTGCCCAGCCACAACCGGCAGTGACCCCAGTCTGTCTCCGGATTCCCAAGATCCCTCCCAGGACGACGCGAAGGACTCGGAAAGCGCCAACGTGTCGGACAAGGAAGCGGGCAGCAACGAGAACGATGATCAGAACCTGGGGGCCAAGAGGAGGGGCCCCCGCACCACCATCAAAGCCAAACAACTCGAGACGCTGAAAGCAGCTTTCGCAGCTACCCCCAAACCCACCCGGCACATCAGGGAACAGCTGGCCCAAGAAACCGGGCTCAACATGCGAGTCATACAGGTACCAAAACCACGTGCGGGCCGGGGAACCGGGGGGCAGTTTGGGTGCACGGGCCGGCTGGCTTGCGAACACCGTGTTTGGGAGGAGGGGTTTCCGTCGGTTAACCGCATGGTGGGCCCCGTCCGAAGCCCACTGACTTCGAGTGGGGTCTCCAAACTACGGGGCGGCTGGTTGAAAAGTTCAACTTTCCCGTTCAGCACCATCTCCAGAGGGGACTGGTTTGCCGAGCGAGTTAAAGAGACGGGGGGGGGCTGAGAATAATGCATCCCCTGGGAAGCAAAAAGCCTCCAGACAGGCAAGATACCCAGCCCCCTGGTCACGCGGTGCAACCCTTACTCGGTCCGCTGTAAACCACTCCTGGAGCGAATCTAGCGTGGGAATCTAGCGCCTAGGACTCTAGAATTGCAGGAGAGCCATTTATACCCACCTTGGTCACGGTGTTAAAGGGGAAGCAAAGGCGTGTGTGTTTAGGATACTGGTCAGTTTCCAAAACGAAAGAGGAAAAAACAAGGGGAATCGGAGTTCTAGTCGGGCGCGTATATAGTCGGGCGTTTTTGATCCTACAGCTGCTGTATGTGGTCAGTGCCTGGCGTTTATTGAACTTCCTCCTGTGGGGCTGGGTTGAGAGATCCCCGAGAGGGTTAAAAACCTGTCACGCATTTTGTATCCGCCTTTCATGGGGCTCCTGACAGGACACATATAAAGCTTTGACTCTGTTCCGAAAAGGAGCCGCAGGACAGATCCAGGGAAGGGCCACAAAAAGCAGGAATCGGGGAGGCACCAGACGCAGCCGTTCTGAAGGGAGGCAGAGAAAAGAGGGAAGGAAAACGAACTGGAAACCTGGGAGAACTGGGCAGGGAGACGCGGAGGAAAGGGAGTTAGTTGCCGCGAATATATTGTCATATATATATATATGGGCGAGCCGCTGACTTTCAAGAGGACTATTTCATCAGCGTTATTCTTCCCAAGGTTGTTTTCAGACAAACCTCTCATTTCCAGAGTGACCTTATAGGCGAACGCTCCCCATCGGAAGAGAAATGTGGACAGGCTAGAAATAGTCCCAGCCTTCGCCCGGGCAAGACTCCCGCAATCCTCCAGGGAAGTTTTGCCGGAGTGAAGACTGCAGAGATTTGGCTCCTAACACCAGGCCCAGACTTTATTTAACCAAAAAAAAGGGCAACCCGCTTTTTGCAGAAAGTGCTAAAGAAGCTGCGACTGGGATAGAAATTAATAACCAGAAATGTGAGGGGTTAATGGATAAATAAGAATGACAATGCGCTGGAATTATTAAAAGGTTTATAAACCCGCAGCGCTGGGGGTAATGGGGGGTTAAAGGACCATTAAGGCGAGGTTAGATTGGAGAGGCTCAGTGTGAGGGTAATTAGGAGTAATCTTGTCAGGGTAATAAGAATTAACTCAATCATTCTTGACCTGCAGCTGGAGTGCTAGGAGCAAAGAACCCAGGGCCTGAGTTGAAATGCTCAATTCAACACTGGCTGTAGATTTGAGGGCAGTTTAGATGGAGCTATAAACACGAACATCTGTGTCTACACACAGAGAGCTGCGGTGTATCTGGTGATCTTGTTTGTAGATGTATGCGGGCATATATAAGAATAAGGGGTGTATCTGTGTACATGATGTGTGTATATAGAATTGTGTGAGTTCATATACACACAATATACACTTTCCATATGCAGACACAATCGTGTATAGACATACGTTCAGTGTGTATTCAATACATACATTCACCGATGTGGCTCTAGGTGTATACAGATGTTTGTGTGAACTCATTTTTCTTGTTCCTGGGAGATAGATCTACCACGTTGTTAAAATTAGATTAACAGACAACCTGATCTTCAGTGAGTTTTGCCTGAATAAAAATTACAGGATTGAGCCCTATTATAAATGGTAAAAAAATAAAATAAAATAAAATAATCGGCATCAGCCTTTTTCCCCCTTAAAAGACTCCTAACACCCCCCTTTGTTTGCCCCGCGCGGGGTTTTCCTCTCTTTAGCGCGCCAGAGCACTGAAGTTAATTAGTGACCCAGGGAGTTAAGGCGCGGAGGAGTTTGTTTTGTTTGTATTTAAAGGGAAAGCACAACGCTACCTTTACAATCCAGGCCCAGAATCGGTCACCAAGGTCAAAAGATTTTTTTTTTTCAATCTTTCCGCAGCACTTGGAGAAATGGCTCCTTGGGGTGCCGGGAGAGGGGTTTTCAGCCTTCCCAGCCCTTTTGAATCTAGGCGGTACCGTGTGTATTTTGAGAATGAAATCCAGCCCCCTCGGCCGCTGCCCCGCGCCCCTGATGTTTGCTGACTAGAGCCTCGTTTCTCGTTGTTGCCCGGGCTTTCCGCATGGGGGGGGGGGGCGGTGTCAGTTCGTGGTGGCCTGGGTGTCCGAAAAGAGGAGGCTTGTCCAGGGGCGGGGGCGGAAAGCCCCTGAAAACCCGTTGCTGTCCGGAGCCTGCCTCCGGTACCACACGGGCTGTCCCCGCTGTCCAGATGTGTTCACGCCTTTGGCTATTCAGCAGCCCCATCTCCTGCCCCGGGGGCGCTGCGGAGGGTCCGTCTCCCTGCTCCACCGGCTCCGGGTCAAGAGGTGCTGCGTCCCGGGACGGACACCGGAGCAGACCGAGAACTCACCCTAGGAAAGTGGGGGCTGAGTCCTCGAGAGGGAGTCAAACCGCCTCCCTCTTCATAGACTCGAGAGCCGCTTCCTGGCTGCGGAGAGAGGGACGCGTTGAATCAAGATCGAAATCTTCCCCTTGACCGTGGCCCCAGCGCGCTGGGTCCCAGGGTGTGTTCTGTGATTGGGGGGGGGGTGTTACTCTGTGCGGAGGGGGTATAAAGATCTATATGTGCCCCAGCCTAACGGGGTGGGGGTTTTATGCAGGGCTGTGTCTGGCTAAGGGCCCCGTGTGCGCGCGCCGGTAGGCTGCTGGGAGAGGGGCGCGCGCACACGACCCTGGCGCTGTGTGGACGCAGCTGGTGCGGGGCGGCTGGAGAGAGGGAGCGGCCAGCCTAGCTCGCAGGCTCCCCTCCGTGTCCCCGGCTGACGAGCTCGCCCGGGGATGCGGAGAGGGGCGATCAGCGGCAGCTGCGGCGCTTTCACCAACCCCCATCCCTTTGCCGCTCCCAGGTGTGGTTCCAGAACCGGCGCTCCAAGGAGAGGCGCATGAAGCAGCTGAGCGCGCTGGGGGCCCGCCGGCACGCCTTCTTCCGCAGCCCCCGCAGGATGAGGCCGCTGGTGGACCGGCTGGAGCCCGGGGAGCTCATCCCCAACGGGCCCTTCTCTTTCTACGGAGGTGGGTGAGCGCGCCGGGGAGAGACCCTCCCGCAGGGGAGGAGAAGCCAAGTTCCCAGCCCCACGAGTTGGCAGGGCTGGGAGGGGAAGAAATTTCTACTGGAAATACAGAAGAGGGAGACTGGTGGTGAAATCAGAACTGATTAGTAACCCCTGGCTGCCGCTAATGAGCCACTCGAATTAAAGACCCGAAGAGGGAAGGGGCGAGGCTTCCTTGTCTCCACTGTTCCTTGGCTCTAGATACAGGAGAGAGAAGGTGTAGAGCGCCTTCCAGCCGGAATTAGTGCGCAAAGGGACCGTGGGGGAAAAGAAGGGAACAGCCGAGGGCACAAAAACGAAGAATGCAAAAGTAGTGAGCCAAAGTCGGTGTAGTCCCATCCTGCAGTCAGCTCGGCTCTGGGTAGAAATAAACTCTTTGATCTGTGGCATTTTCCTGAAGTGGGAGTAAGGACCGCGCTTAAAACAACAGAATCGGTCAGTATTATTGTCAGAAACCTTTTAAAAGAACGGTCCCCTGGTTAATTTCACTGCCATTCGCTGCTCGTCCTTTTCCCTTTTTGTCTTTATTTAAACCGGGGACGTTTCCCCTGCATTCCTTGGCCAGAGTAATTTGAAGTGGTGTGAAAACTCCAGCGTGAACAGAGCTGGGGGGTATTGCAGGAGCTCAAATGACAGAGCTTTAGGAAAGGTGCTATAATATGTGTTCTTTGGGCCATGATCAACTCGGATGGGGCCCTCCTGCTAAAACAATTTGAACCAAGTCTTTCCGATGGACCAAGATGCAGAATATCTTATCAGCTAAGCAGCATTGGCTTTTCAATGGAGTGCATTTAATTATCTTTGTTTTATCGAAAGGGTGGCCTTTTTTAGAGAGAGAAGGTTGGAATTCCTTTCCAGACTTGCCAAAATTTTGAAAACTGAAGCGGATCACTGCTTGGGCAAAGTACCTGATACCAAAATTCCTTTACTCACCGTGAGCTCCTTGGAGCAGGCCAGGTTCTCTTTGTGTTTAAGATTGTACAGCACCTAGCCCTGCTGGGTGCTGGGGAATGAAATCCACGAGCAGGCTAACCTTTCCCTGAAGCTAAGTGCCTAAATCCACATTCAGGGCCAGATTTTTTTCAACGGGTTTTGCACCTCTGTAGCCACCTGAAGGAAGTGGCCAGACAGTAGGTGCTACTGGGTGCCAGGCTACTATATTTAGACATCTACTGGGGTGCTGAGCTCTTCTGAACATCTACCCACTGGGCTTTGTTTAGGTGCCTAACTGAGGGCCTGAGCCAAAGCCCAAGGAGTCCAATGGAAAGACTCCCGTCAATTTTAGTTCGCTTTGGACCAGGCTAAGGCACCTAGTTTGCCTTAGAAGATCGAGTTCGTTTATTGTTTGATGCTTGGTTCCTGTGCATTATTCTCCCTCTCTTTCTCTCTTTGCCTGGTAGATTATCAGAGCGAGTATTATGGCCCTGGAAGCAATTATGATTTCTTCCCACAAGGACCCCCTTCATCTCAAGCGCAGACGCCAGTCGATCTCCCCTTTGTGCCCTCTTCTGGGCCGCCTGGAACTCCCCTGGGTGGAATGGATCACCCGTTACCCGGACACCACCCTTCCAGTGATGCGCAGCGCTTCACTGACATAATGTCGCACCCGCCAGGAGACTCACCCAGCCCTGAGCCCAACCTGCCAGGTTCTTTGCACTCCATGTCTGCAGAAGTTTTTGGTCCAAGTCCTCCATTTTCTTCGATATCCGTCAACGGTGGTGCTAATTATGGCAATCACTTGTCACATCCACCAGAAATGAATGAAGCCGCTGTGTGGTAGCTTTAAAACAAACTGGGTCTAAGTAAGTGAATGATCTTCTAGTCTGCTTATGTTATGGTGTACAGAAATGAATAAATCTAACATCTCTCTTGCCCTAAGACAATTTTACCTTGGGAATGAACTGAATCCAAGTCACTCCAAGGCGAGCTTTGCTATAGACCAGGACAATCTTCGTAATATGGTTGTAACAAACAAACAAAAAAGGGACATTTTTTGGTACTATTGAAAAGACACTGGTGAAGCTGTACAGTAAAGTGCTGCCGTAGGTTGAATACCCTGTTGGATGTCACCCTATGAACCACAATCCTTGGGAGCTTTTCGTTTAAAATACAAAAAGAACAAAGGAAAGGTCAAAGAAAGGGAGGGGGGAAGTGTGAAGAGTGCTAGTATTCCTGGTTAAGGATGGTTCTGGCATTATGAATTTGTTTGTTAATTTTGTCTCTCAGAAAGTTCAAGAACAACAAACTCTTTTTAGCTTCAGAAATGTGAGCCTGCTGACTACCAGGTGGGACTTTTTGTTTTTCAATTATGTTGCCAAAATAACGAATACTAAATGTAAAGCCCTCAGCATCAACTCTTCTACCTTCACAAAGCTACACCACACAAAAAATCCTCATAATAACAAAGGTCGCCAACCAGACCTCTAACTAAAAATGACTTGAAACAAACAAAGTATTCTACCTTCACAAAAAAAAACCTAAACAAAAGACTCTATTAACCTAAAAACAGTCAACTGTTTACGTAGAATGTTAAATTCAGGAGTTCAATGTTTTACTAATAAATCCTGTTTTAGAACCTCTTGTTCAAAAGCAAAATATTTTGAGCAACCAACCAAAATATATCACTTTCTTTTCTGTAGATGTTATATGACAGATTGCAGGGCTTGTGGTTCACTGTGCTAGTTGTAAAAGGTGTTGTTTACAGATGGCAAAGAAGAAGAAAAAAAACCATGAAAACCAGACAGTTGCCAAATAAAGTAATTATATAGCACAAATACTGTAAGGTGCTTTGCACCAGCAACCTGAGCAAGTGGTTTTTTTTCCCTTTTTTTTTTTTTTTTTTTTTTTTAAAAGTGTTACAAGGTTAAACAAACAAACATCTTTGCTAATTTTTAGTCCTGTTGAACATTCATGGAATTGTTAATATGACTTATATAGACCCACACAGGTTTTATTTTTGTGTCTTTAAAAGAAAAGTCCAAAATATTTAAATTTTATGGTCAAATATGCAGTCAACAGCTGCTACTTTTTTCTTTATATATTAAATTTCTCATATGTCTTTTATTGTTCTAATAAACCTAAGCTTGTGTGACCTCCAGTGCATATTAGACCATTCACTGTATGAAAGAAAACATGTTGGATAAAATTTGTGAGTTTTTAATAAAATTAGAAAATCTGATGTTTAGATAACTTGTGATTCATTTGATGTTTTAAATAATTGTAAATGACTCCTCTTGAGTATAGTAGCCCTGAAAAGATACTTTAACTATACTCATATTATATAGCTATTTTGCTTTGGTAGAGGTCTAAACCCTGTTGCCAATGAAGATAGATGTTGTCTGTAGTTTCATCCTCTTTGCATCTGCAGACTTAATTGATACAGTGCAAAAATATATTCATCAATTAAATTACAGAATTGGAAACATCAATTTGTTTAACATATTAGTTTATTATAGGTCTATGGAAAGACACAAAACATGTCCAGGATGTTCATTTTTTATGCATATACAAAACTGTATTGTGAATATGTCAAAAACCTGTAAATATATGGTTTAGGATTTATCCATTTTTTAGCTCAATTTATTTTCCATAGGAAATCCCGCTTTCTAATTTGGTGGTTTGAAAGACAACATAAACAGAATGTACAGCAAGAAATACCCATTTTAATCCCCATTTCAGAGCTGATATAAAGTTCATTGTTTTATAGCATCTGGTATGTTAGAAGTTGCCCTAAATACGTATTGTCCTGAGACCCAACATCCCCTAACATTTTGAAAAGTTACAGATATAATATTTCAATTGCAAATTATTACATCATCTCTGTTACAGTCCTTACTGAGGCAAAAATACCATTGATGCCTGAATAAGGAATACAAGGTTGGGACTAGGTTTGATAAGTCACATCATTAAAACCCTTTCCCAGTGCTCATTTAATAGGGAGATGGGAGTGGAATTAGATATTTTCTCCACCCTTGAGTTCGGCTGTTTCTCTTTTGTTTTAAGTAGGCCCAGAAATTTTGCTCTTGCCTACAGACTCCTGTATCTTGATTATTTCTCTCTTTGTGGTGAGGGAAAAATCAGAATGCTTTAAAATTGTATGATATGTAATTTTTATTGATGGCTTCATATTTTGTTGATGAACACTTAGGCTGATAGACCCAGCAGAAGTGGCATTTAGTTTAAGCAATACTTCAGTTTAAACACAGAATGTCTTATATAATAAGAGATAAATATAAACGGTTTGCAAGGGGTCTGTTCTTTTTTTTTTTTTTTTTTTTTTAAAAACAAAACAAAACAAAACACCATGCTTTATTAAATGCAGGGGAGACTTTTTAAGCTCATGGACTTTGTGTGTAACTCATTTCTTTATCTGGTTTGGTTATTTTTTATATCTGGTGCTTTTTATTTTTTGCTCTATTTTGCATTTCTATAATGAAATCACAGGCAATCTATTCATTAGATATTTTGATTTAAGTGGATGGATGCTCTCTCTATATATACTACCATTTGCTATTGCGGGCTGCTCCACACTGCTGTTTTATTGTTGAGTCAGGTATTTTATATAAAAAATTGTACCAAGTGTGCTTTTCCCCTTTCTTTCTTGAAGTGAATTACTTAGACAAATATTTAATACACTGTACATCTAGTGCACACAGGTAGAAATAGGATGTAGCTCAGATTTAGGTCGTGCAGGGCCAGAAGAAAGCCTGTGTTTACTGGACCCAATCCTGCAGTCCTTATTTCAGACAAAGATGCCCCTCGAATCATCAGAAGTTTTGCCTGACTATGGGCAATATCCCCAAGTTTGTGAGAACTCTGGCTCTGATTCATCAAAGCTCTTAAGCACATGCTTAATTTTAAGCACCTGAGTAGTCCCATGTGTAAAGTTAAGCACACACCTAAGTGCTTTGTTGGATCGGAGCCAGAGTGCTCAGCCCTAGAGTTCTGGACTCTGCTTAACAAGGTAGATACTTAGGAAGGGCCCAATCCTGCATTGTTTGCACATCAAAACTCCTGTTGAAATCGCTGGGATGTTGGACCCTGTACAAGCCCTTGCTTATATGTGCAGTTCTATTGAGGGGCAGTACTCCTGAGTAAGGATTTTCAGGGTAAGGCCCTCTGAGTACATGTGTTTGTGTATTTTGTGTGTGTGTGTGTGTGTGTGTGTGTGTGTGTGTGTGTATATATGTATATATATATATATATATAT
>ML677374.1:6495618-6628470 GCA_007922305.1 Dermatemys mawii
CCCCCCATCCCCACACCCCCCTCCCACTGATACCTCGTAACCCACGCCCGTACTCACCCACCCCCCTTATACTCCCCCTCCCTCCTTAAACCCACATCCTCCCCACCCCTCTGTACCCCAATTACCCCCACGCCCGGGTCCCCTTTGCTCCCCGCCCCGCGCTCTCCTCCCCCCGCCCCGGAAGCGCGGCCCGCTCCGAGCCCCCGGCGCGGCGGCCAGGGAAGATGGCGGCGCCCTTAGCTCAGCAGCTGGAGCAGCTGCTCAACCCCCTGCCGCGGCCGGCCGACCCCGAGGACGACCCGGAGGAAGGTGAGGGGCGCCGGGGGGGACCCCGGGCACGGCGGGGCTGAGGGGGGAGCGACCGGCGGCGCCGGACTAGGCCGCGCCCCCACGTGGGCGCCTCATGGAGAGGCGGCGGCGGCGCGCAGAGCCCCTCCCCCTCCGCGTGCCCGGCAGGGACTGGGGGCTGCCCCCTCGATACCCCCCCCCAGCGCCGTGTGCCCCCCCCATGCAGTCCCCGATACCCCCTCTCCCAGTGCCATGTGCCCCCTGTGTAGCCCCTGATACCCCCCCCCCCGCTCCCTGTGCCGCCCTCCCGGGCAATGACTGGGGGCTGCCCCTGATACCTCCCAGCATCGTGTGCCCCCCCCCCCGGGTAGGCACTGGGGGATGCCTCCCTGAAAATTGTCTAGTCTGTGTGCCCCCCTATGCAGTCCCCGCTACCCCCCAGCACCATGTCTCCCTGTGCAGCCCCAAGCACCCCCCTAGCGCCTTGTACCCCCCAGTCCTGATACCCCTCTCCCAGTGCCATGTGCCCCCCCTACGCAGCCCCTGATACCCCTCCAGCTCTGTGTGCCTCCCCAAGGCAGTGACTGGGGGCTGCCCCCTGATACCTCCCAGCATCGTGTGTCCTCCAGGGAGGGACTGGGGGATGCCTCACCGGTACTCTGGCTCCATGTGCCCCCCTATGCAGTCCCTGATACCGCCCCCAGCACCGTGTGCCCCTCCGGGGAGGGACTGGGCGCTCCAATATCTCCCCTAGTGCATTCCGCCCTGGTACTGTGCACTGGGGGCTGCTCTTTTTACCCCCCACCTCCCTAGGTCTTTCCTCCTCCCTGAACACTGTGTGGGATCTGCTCCCCATTCCGCAATACCTCTGCTATCTCCTTCCCCGCTATTATAGTGACCAGGGGCTAATACTCACTCTCCTTACCCGACTCCAAAATTGGGGCCTTCTTTCCCTCAACTCCTCTCCCTTCCCTAGGGCAGCGATGGGGCGGGGGCGGGGGGGCTGCTTCCCCACTTGGCACCTACAGTAGAACCTCAGCGTTACGAACTGTCAGGTCACCCACACACCTCATTTGGAAGGGGATGGATGCAGTCAGGCAGTAGCAGAAACCTAAAAAAAAATAAAATACTGTAAAAAGCAAGTACAGTACCATGTTAAATGTAAACTATGAAAAATAAAGAAGACAAGGGAGCAGCATTTTACTTCTTCATAGTAAAGTTTCAAAGCTGTATTAAGTCAATGTTCAGTTGTAAACTTTTGAATAAACAGCCATAAAGTTTTGTTCAGAGTTACGAACAGCCTCCACTCCTGAGGTGTTCATAACTCTGAGGTTCTGTGGTCCCACCGTGAGTGTGTGCTTTCCATTTTTCACTGTGGACTGCATAATCACTTGGTAAATACATTTTGATGCTGGTTTACCTTGCTCCACAGCTCAGCACCTGTGTGAGGCCTCCCCGTCCTTAAGAGTCTCCCATATAAATCACTGGGTGGCAGGTGCTGCTCTTTATCATTTTTGTCCTAGAAGAATAGAGTATCAGGGTTGGAAGGGACCTCAGGAGATCATCTAGTCCAACCCCCTGCTCAAAGCAGGACCAATCCCCAATTAAATCATCCAACAGATTTTTGCCCCATAAATGGCCCCCTCAAAGATTGAGCTCACAATCCTGGGTTTAGTAGGCTAATGCTCAAACCGCTGAGCTATCCATCTTATTTTGGTACAGGGGGATCGGGGTAGGCAACCTACGACACGTGCCAAATATGGCACGTGAGCTGATTTTCAGTGGCACTCACACTGCCCGGGTCCTGGCCACCAGTCTGGGGGGCTCTGCATTTTAATTTATTTTTAAATTAAGCTTCTTAAACTTTTTAAAAACCTTATTTACTTTATATACAACAGTAGTTTAGTTATATATTATAGACTTATAGAAAGAGACCTTCTAAAAATGTTAACGTATTACTGGCACGCGAAACCTTAAATGAGAGTGAATAAATGAAGACTCGGCATACCGCTTCTGAAAGGTTGCCGACTCCTGAGCTGGATTTATATCTATCTCACAACTCCTGCTATGCTAGTGATTGTGTTGGGTGATGCCTCTGAAGGATTATGAAGGACTGCTGCTCTTTCCTGCTCAAAATTTCCCTCTGTCCCTCTCGTATGAGTTTGCTGTGAACTACTGTATTGTTGTTTTAATTCATTTCAGAAATGCATTATCACAACATTTAGAGATTATTGTGGGGGAAATTAATGACCCAGCATTTTAAGCTTCCTGACCCAATAATTTTCATGTGTCCCTCAGTTTCTCTCTCTCTCTCCATGTGTCCCATCTTTGGCCAAATTGGCTGTACTGGTAGGTGATGAATTGATTGCTGTAGTCACTATTCCCTACTAAGCAGGGCCTTGGGAATGTATCATAGCCTCCTGTTGTTTGCAGAATAGGTGCTGGCTCAGATCTTAAAATGTAGTGGACACCTGGTATTTCACAGCTTAAACTAATCAGCCAGAGGCTACCTCAGATATGAGGGAGGATGTGTACCAGTGAGGTCCTTGGGCAACAGCAAAAAATCTTCTGCCCTCCCACTTACCTGTGGGGAAAGGGAGGGACCTTGATTTCTGCCATAGTGCTGTGTCCAGATTGTGCCTGGGGGCTCCGTCTGTTATCCTTTGGCTAGTGGTGTCAGGATTTTCAAAGGCTCCATATGCTGTCTAAAAGGGTCTCTGTCTTTACAACCTATCCTGGGGCGGCATGTTGTTGGTCCTATCCTCTAGTCCTATGTGAGCCCCCTTTTTTCGAGTCTTTCCCTCCTGTGAGTAGTCCTAGTGTCTGCTTCTGCTGTCACTTTTACCTAGAAGTAGGGCAGATTAAACGCTTGCAGCATTCTGAATATCAGCAGCAACACGGCCAGAGGCTTCGTTAATTTTGTTTTGCTCACCGTGAAAACGTGTAGCGGTAGCTTTTCTGTGTGTGTGTGTGTGTCTTGTAGCAGCTCTCAGATGCACATGGGTTGGGAACCAAGGATGTGACCCATGGAGTCCCACAGGACAATCTGCAGCTGACTTATTTTTCTAGTCTCTCCTCTCAAGCACCTACCACCCTGTGCTGGGTATCGTACCCTCTTCTTGTAAGTGCAGGGTGATGACAGAGGTGATCAGCAGCAGGTTTTGTTGCTTAGAAACTCAACAAGCAATTTCTCTTTTGTCCGTAAAGGAAACTAGGAGCACAAGCAAATAGGAAGGTTCTGCATGTATGGGTTAGTGGACAGATCACTGGCCTGGGAGTCGGGAGATATGGGTTCTGCTACCACTCACTATATGACCTGTGAGCAAATTGTTTACCTCTCATTCCCCTCCTGGCCCTCTTCTGTCTTGTCTGTTTAGACTACAGGCTGCTCATTCAAGGTGGAGACTCTTGCCATGTACGTGTACAGCCCCTCCCACATGGGAACCCCCAGATACTACCGTAACAGAGAGAGTTAATCTGGATTCTTAAATGTGACTTCGGTGCATCCATCTGGCTCCTGCTAACTTGACAACGGGGCCCTAGCTTTTGCAGAAAGGTCTGACTTGCTTTATATAGTCAATACATAATGCCCGCTTTAGAGAGAGCAACCAGCAAGTTATGTAACATGTTGTGTTGCATCTACTGTGCACTGGTCGCCATTGTGAGCAACATGTGGGTGAAATTCATTTAATTGCAAAGTTATCCTGCCCTGTGTCCTCAGGTGTTTGAGGAGCTGTGCAGTAGTCTGAGTTTCTATGCTATGGCTGTGTCTCCATTAGAAACCTTACGGCCACACGGCTGTACCACTGTAAGATTTCCTGTGTAGCAGCTCTGTGCCAGCGAGAAGGAGCTGTCCTGCCAACATAATTTAGCCACCCCCAGCAAGCAGCGGGAGCTGTGTTGGCGGGAGAAGCTCTCCTGTCGACATAACGCTGTGCACACTATTACTTATGTCAGCAAAGCTTATGTCGCCCAGGGAGGTGTTTTGTTTTCACATCCCTGCGTGACATGAATTTTGCCCACCTCCGTGGTAGTGCAGCCATGGCCTAAATGAAACACTTACAGAACTTGCTTTCCTTATGTTTTCTATAGAACAATGATTTTCCAACCAAGCAGATTATGGGAAGCTCCTGATTTCCCTTTTACCACTTTGCAGTTCAGTGCCTGCTTGCGAATAGGGCATTTTATCTCCCATGAGTTGTTGTTTTTTCTCCCCTTAAGTAAATAGTTTACATAAATGGGACATTAACATTCTCAAACACACATTAAAAAAGCACTTAGCGATGTTCAGCCAATCAGATCACTCAATTGGCTGAACAATCCTAACCCTATAGTTTTGCAAAGAGGGTGCCTTGCGCATGAATGAAAGTAAAGAGAAGAGAACCTGTTATAACAATCCATGTTTGCTGGAATAAACAGTTTCCCTGTTTCTGAGGAACGGGGATGGGGGGAAAGAGAACAGTAATTGTAATAAAACTCTTTTCTATATTTAGACAATTACAGCATTTACTTATTTAAGTGTCTTATACATTTATCAAGAGCCCAGAGGGCATCTGAGTTACGGGTTGTTTTCTTTTCATTTGCCAGCACAGAACGAAACCACTTCAGCGTTGCTGAATCTTCTAGCCATGTGGTCAGATGTTTCAGGAGAACCCTATAATTCAGGGACCCCCCAAAGTGGGACTGAGCAGACATATTCTGTGCGATGCCTCATGTGGTCTGTCTAATATGGACAAGAGGGTGAATATAGGCCAGTGTTCATGTAACAAAATGAACTTGATATAATTGTTTTGGTGTTTGATAATGAACGTATGGAGAGCCTCTTGGAGTCACAGGATACTTTGTTCTAGTTAAAAGTGCTGCACTTCACTGGCCTATGGCACCAAACCTAAATTGCGTGGGGGAAACCTAGATTATAATTAGAGGCACGTTTCGAGTTAGTCAATTTATAAAACTTTCAGGCGTGTTCTCCCCAAGATTTTGCTGGTGCTGGAAGGAATAGGGGCTTTAAGCCACATAAAAGTCTCAGTGATTTCCTTTCTGAAATATAGATGCCTTTCCTTTATTTCTGCACTTGTTTGCTTAACTGATTATAAACAATGCCCTAGTGATGATGCCCTGCCCTGCCAGGCAAGAAACCCAAGTCTAAGACTTCCCTTCTTCCTCCAATAAGGCTTTGGGGTTTCCCCAGCGCTCCTTTTCAGCATTGCAGGGGAAGCAGATTGTGTCCTCATTCAGCAGAGATAAGGCGCATGCTCTCCCTAAAACTGAAAGATAAGGTCTTGCAGGAGGCAGTTTAGCCATACAGATGAGCTTTGAAGCCTCTTTCCCTTCCAGTGTTGGGGAAAGTGGATTTGTAAGGGGGTTTCAGGACTGCTTTCTCTGCTGTCACTGGTATGAATCCAAGCTAGGTTGGTCCTGGTTGAAAGTTGTTCCCATGTGATCTCTGTTGAGTGAGCTAAGTGAAGTGCCCAATTCATTCTTTCTCTGCTTCCTAATAGGGAAGGAGTCCATATCTGATAAACACTGCTTCAATTTCTACTCCTTGTTGATGACCCAAACTATTGTAACCTGGTCTGAATATACCACCCCACTTTCCCCTGTTGGGTGGAATCAGAGCTATGTTTGGGGTATGTAATTTGTTGGCCTGTAGAAGCTGGTCTCCAGAGGATGTAAGCAGATCTGCGTTAATATGCTCTTACCAAAATTGGATGAATCTGATCAGTTTTTTTTGAAGCACCTAAAGCTTGGCCTTGGTCCACCAAGAGGTTTACGACCGTTTTGGTGGACTTAGGAGAAGCCTGTCTGGGGTGGTGAGAGCCAGATAGGTATTGATGAGTTTTGATACCCAAAATGAAACTTGTGGGCTATATGTGCCCAGATGACTCCTGAACAGCTCAGTTCTGTACAACTTCTAACATGTTTTGTTCTTTAGCTCGTGTGTTAGAGGCCAGCGTATGTGGAGTGTAAGGTCCCTAGTTCTAGTCCCCTGGATCCAAGGAAGATATAGATGTTTAAGCCCCATCTGCTTTCTGCCAGTCCTTGATAGAATCTCAATCCTGTCTCAGCAAGCCTGAGTTCTGCTCTTAGGGCATGGTTACACTTACAAGATTATAGCGCTATAGGTTATAGCGGTCCCCTTATACAGGAATATGTATAGCGCTATTGTATGTCCACACTCAGATGCTCCTGCGGTATAGCATGGCCACATTTGGGGCACTTAATGCGGCATTAAGAGCAGCGCATTAGGGCAGGTATCCCAGCATTCAGCTGCGTGCAATGTGCTTTTTAAACGAGGGGGGTGAGGGGGGACGCGTTGTGTGTATGCGGAGGGAGAGAGACAGTGGTTTTTCCGTTTTTCTGAAAGTCTGTCAGTGAGCCTCCGTTCACAGAAGGCTTTGTTTTCACACAGGCTCCCTCCTTAAACATTTGCATTGCTTATCTGCCGAGTTAAGAAAGAAACTCTAAAGAGGTACTTCCACATTCCTCCAGCCGAGTTCAAAACAAAGGGAAGAGACGTCAATTGCCTTAAATGGCTCTAGGCATCTCCAGAGATTACTTGTAGTGCAGTGGGTGTCCACATCCTTGCTGTAGCGCTACAGCAGCTGCGCTACAGCCCTTATTCCGCATGCAGAGGTGGATTAATAATAGCGCTATAACTCAGGAGTTATAGCGCTCTACGTGCCTTGCCAGTGTGGACGGGGAGGAGGTTATAGCGCTCGTGGGGGCTTTATAGCGCTATAAAGTGCCAGTGTAACCATGGCCTTAGTTTGAAAGGCTGCACTATTAAACCCCCTCTCCTCTTCACAGCCACTGCTGCCAGGGTGATCGACAAGTTCGAAGAGGGCGGAACCGAAGATGACATCCTTGCCATCGGCAATATACGGAAACGAGCCTCCGCCTCCCTCTTAGAATCTGATAAGCGGTACAGCGGGAGAGCTATATCTCGCCAGGCCTTGCAGGAAGAGCGATGGGGAGAGTCTCTGCCTGGAGCAGCATTTGGTGAGAAATTCATTTTGTTTTCCTGCCTTTCCACACCCCCTAAACTGCCAGCTACAGGCAGTAAGTGGAATGCTCAAACACTGGAGCTCTGCACCGTGCTAGGAGTCCTAGCTCAGTTCAGCAGTGTTTACGTCTCTTTAACTTCATGTGCTTAAAGTTAAGCTTGGCTCCTTAAGTGCTGTGCTAAATCGTAGCCTTATTCATTAGCTCCTGGGAAAGGGACGTCTCCAGGACCGTAACTGCTCCCTGAGGTTGAAGGAAGGGCAGTGACTAAATCTCATGTAGGAAAAGCTTGGCCAGGTTAAATTTCCTGGCAGGAAAAGTGACGTGAACTCCATGTGGAATGGCAGAACCAGCTGCCATCTTGACATAGTCGGCTTTTGGGAATTGTAGCTGCTTAGTGCTTATGCACAATTTCTCATTACAAAGACACGTGTACCAAAGCATGAGCACCTCGTTTGCGTAACAATGCTTCATTATTAAATGGGAAAGGCTGTCAGCTAATCAATGGATGTGATAATCATCGTTGGACTGACGGTAACTACAGGAAAGTGTGAGCTAAGGTTTCAGTTTGCAGCCTTATCCTCCCAAGCCCCTTGGTTAGCCTAAGGAAGGAGCAACACTGTGCCTAGAATTATCCCTAGTGGACTACAGATCTAAACCAGGCCAGACAGCCAACTGGGTGCTGATAATTCAGGGTACAATTTAGTCACAGGTAATTTTAGTAAGTCATGGACAGGTCACGGCCAGTGACCTATCTGAGACGTTTAACTAAAAATACCCCAGACTAAATCTTAACTGCTGGTGTGGGGGGGGGGTGTGATCCAGCAGACGCTGCTGTTCCTGGGGGTTGGAGGTGGCCGCACCCCCAGGCCAGGGCCCCACCATTGCTGTTCCTCTGGGCTAGAGCCCCACCACTGCTTTATGATCCTCTGCATGTGGGTGGCCTGAGGTACTGCTGCTGTTCCAGGACCTCTGCTCCGGGGTAGTGCTGAGGACCACTTGCCTTGAGGACCAGTTGCCTAGGGCCGCTGGAGCAGTGACCAGTGTGGCTGGTCCCAAGACTGCCCCAGCCTCTCGGGTGGCCAGATCAGCTGCTGCAGCTGCGGAAGTCCCGGAGGTCCCAGAAAGTCACGGAACCTGTGACCTCCGTGAAAGATTCGCAGCCTTACTGATAATAGATATTACAGAGTTGCAGCCGTAGTTTGTGAGTCAATAACTTTGTTTAAATATCTCCTTTTCTAATTATCAGATGAAGAAACATCATCTGAGAGAGATCTTGACAGTGGAGATCTGGAGGAAGAATCGGATGAAGACATTCCAGATGCTACAGCTGATCAGGACGATGAGCACAGCAGTGCTCCGGGTGACCAGGAGGGTGACTTGGGAAATGACCAAGAGGAGGGGAGAGAAACATCTGTCCTGTACCAAACACCAGACTTCAATTTCCAGAACATCCGTGACTTTGAGAAATTTACGGAAGGGATGGATGACGTGGGGAGCAGTGAAGAGGAGGACGAGGAAGAGGAGGGTGAAGAGGATGAAGAAGAAGGGAGCAATGAAGAAGAATCTGGGGATGCAAATGAGGAGGACGCGGCAGATGCCAAAGACAGCGAAGATGATGGTGGGGTGGTGACCTTCTCTAAAGAAAAAGTGTCTGAAGAAGTAGAAAAAGGAAAAGCTGTGAAAAACCAAATAGGTGTGTACATGGAATTTGCTTTGATGAGCCTTATGCTTTGTCTATGCTAGAGAAATGAACTGTGCTAAGAGCTGCTTTAACTGATTTGCACATTGCAGCATGCACTGGAATAGTTTTAGGAGTTTACAGCAAGTGTTCTACCAGCTGTGCTCCATAGACTGTGGCCTGGTCTGTGCTGCAGAATTAAACAAATACTTTGTCAGCAATTGGTTTAGCTGAGCCAGTGTTGAGCCTTGTTAAGGTACGAAGGTAAACAAGGACTTATTGCGCTATATGTGTTGCTCAGGGACTCAGACACTAGGCTGTGTTTTGGTGGGCTTTAGTACTGGACTTCTCAACCTTTGTCTTTCTGAGATCCCTCCAACATCATTCCATGGCTCACCTGTGCCACAAAAGCTGTTTTTCTACATATAAAAGCCAGGGCCAGCATTAGGGGGTAGCAAGCAGGGTAATTGTCCAGGCCCCTTGACATAGGGGGTCCCGTGAAGCTAAGTTGCTCAGGCTTTAGCTTCAGCCCCAGGCAGTGGGGCTTCAGCTTTCTGCCCTGGACCCCAGCAAATCTAATGCTGGCCCTGCTTGTGGTGCCCCAGTGGGCCCCGGACCTCTGGTTGAGAACCATGGCTTTAGTAATCCATTCCAGTGTGCTGGCTGGAGAGGAGGTGCCAGTTTTCTATGTCCTTGTGAGCTCCATCCTCCAGAGTGAAAGATATGGGGTTTAATGGGGATATACAATGGAAACTAAACATCCTCCTTACTTCTTTTATAATGAGTTTTTTCTCGATGGTCTTTCATTAGCCTGTATGACTAGTTGTCTCTGCTAACCCAGAAGCTTCTAGGTTGGTGATGACGACACATCAGGGCAGGTGTTAACCATGACATGCTGATTGTCTGCTCCCACCTTGTGGGGATTCTGTAGTTAATCCCCTGCCCCCATCACTGGTCCCATCTTCCCTGCAGTCTAGATTTTGCTCTGCAGGGCAGGCTATAGGGTGTGGCAGTTGAATTGGTGCCATTCCTTGCTGTTTGGCATTTGTCATGTCAAATGGAGCTGTGTGCACCTTGGCTTTGGCAGTTCTGTAATTTGAATTTCTCTTGTGAATTTTAACAGCAGCCTTGAGGAGCTTTTAGGCAACGACTGTCTAGTTGTCCCATTAAATAATGAGTATCCGTTTGCAAAGTGTCGTTGCAATAGGAAAGTGCTGCTGGAGGAGGAGAGCAAAGAGAATGTCTGATGCTTTCTGCGTCAGAGTCTTTGGGAGACAGGGTCATGGGAAAGTGAGTGAAGAAATGCTTTGGAGTATGTAATTCATTTTTTGTTTCTTCTGTGTTTTAAAGCACTGTGGGACCAGCTGTTAGAAGGGAGAATCAAACTGCAGAAAGCCCTCCTAACGGCCAACCAGCTTCCACAGCCAGATACGTTCCCGGTGTTTAAAAAGGAAGGTGGGCAAGAGTTTGCCAGCGCACTCAAGAACAGTAAGTAGTTTTAAGTCTGCCTGCTTTGGTGTCAGAGATACAGCCTGCTGGCAGGGAGACCCTGGTTCTGTATTCAGTTGTGGGCTGGGTATGGCTGTGGAGCCAATGTCTTCAGCTTCTGAGACAGGGATTTGTGCCTTGTGCTTACTGTAATTAGGGATCAGGTTTGACACGCTCAGGTGATGTCCCATCAAAGTCTACTTTGGCTGAATGGCAAGGCAGTGAAGTGGGAGGGGCAGGACCTTGGAGATGTAGACACTTGTCATGTAAAGTGTATGTTTTATTATGATTCATTTATATGGTGATAGCCTCTAGGAGCCTTGGTTACATGGTGTTTGGTGCTGCACAAAGAACAAAGGCAGTCCCTGCCCCAAAGAGCTCCAATCTGAGTAAATCTGTGCCCTTATCCATGTGTACTGGGCAAAGTTCGGCTCTGGTGGTGGCTACTTGTCTTACCTTAACACCACGATGCCTCAGCTGAGCTGTGGCCACACTGACTTCAGTGGCATTCCCACCAGTGTTCATTGTGGTCTGTCAGGCTGAATGATTTTTTTTTCTTTGTTGAACATTAGAAGTGATTGGTTCTCAGTTCAGGGCATTGCCAGTCTGCTGCGTCTATGGGATCTGTCCGCAGCACAGGATGCCTTCTTGAGAATGGGTTGATTCCTCTTTCTGTTTTGAGTCCTTAGGCAGCGCTGCAGCATGTGACACAAGCTCCATGCTGTGAGGCCAGAGGGTCAACAAACCATGAAACTTTCTGTACCCTAGTGTAATGCGGCCCATGGGATAAGATCTCAAAGAGAGAGTCTGTTTTGTCAGGTGCCTGCTGTCCATTTGGACAGTAAGTGTCCATTCAGTTAGGAGACTGATTCATCTACTTAACAAACAAAAAACCAACAATACCACAACAGTAAAACCATTAATGTTATTGGTCAGGTAAGGCCTAGAGCGGGTTCTCTAAGAGATGGCAAATATAATGTGCAAAATGCACCCAGTAAACACTATCCACTCAGAACTCATTTCCAGTGACTTCAGTGGGCTTTGGATCAGGCTTTTGTTACCTAATAGTAAAACAAGTCAAAGATCGTCAAATCTGTTCAAACTGTTCCATACAAGAGAGGAAAGTGGGTTTCTGCAGGAGTGTTTTTATGTCCTAGTGATCAAAAATGTTGGCAAAAATAATGAACTGCACACACAGTAGGATATTCTTCTGCAACTTTAAATGCTGAAGATGTGCTCATCAAGTATTTTACCGTTGTTTCTTTAGCTCAAAATTCTTTCTTCCCACCACCCTGATTCTGGATATTTTCCAGCTTCTAGGCCTTTACAGTTCATCAAAGAAAACACCCCATTATGAAGCAATACCTTTATATCTCCAGTTCTGCAGATCCGAGCCAGCCCTTTGGTATTGGTCCTATGTCCAGTCTAATCTTGAAAGGTGCCTGTTTTCGTGTTCAGTGTAATGTGTGGCTGTAATGATGTCAGAATCCTGTGAGATTTTGGCTTAAAGTGGCAGAATCCTTGTCAAACTGGTTCAGGAGCTTTTGGCACCGTCAAATCTGAACCTAAATCCTGACCCTGAGTCAGCCTTTGACTGAATCTAATGGCCCTTCTTAAACCTAATCCAGATCTCAATACATTAACTCCTCATCACTTCTCTACTTGTAGCAGGTGAGGCATTTTATATTTCCAAGTTAGCTCTGCTGCTTTAAATGAAGTGATTAAAGTGGGGGAGGCAAACTCCCAATAATACTAAGCTGACCTTTTAGTGAAATGCATGTTATTAATGTATTTAATGAGATGCATTACAAACTGCAGCAAGCACCATGTTTCATTACAGGTCTAAAATGCAATATCATTAAAGACCTTTAACAGAAACAAAGGTTGACATTTTGCTATTTCCCATAAGCAAAATACATCCAAGCACATGGAATATAATAAAGTATCAATACAGTATAGGGGAAATGTTAATTTTTTAGTTGTCTGGAAATGTTAAAAGAAAATTCACTGTTTAATAGCTGCTTTCTCCCTCCTCTCTCACCCCTTTTTCATAAACTGGCAAGGAGGGGTTACATTACTGTAGATTTGCATTCCTGATGTTTTACATTCACTTTTGTGCCATATTTAATGTGTGAAAACACCAAGAAAAGAGAGGACTTGGGTCCTGCCAGCGAATATAACTGGGATCAACAGGATGATATTGGCAAAGAGAAAATTTAGATTGAATCTCAAGAAATGCTTTGTAACAAGGGCGCTGTTGGGGCCAAAAAAATTAGTAATATTCAAAGAGGAACTGAGTGCCAATATTGTTAACAAGGTAATACTAACAAGTTGTGGAGGTGATAGAAAAATCTTATGCCTCATGACTAAAGACAGTCTCTAACTACTAGAATGAAACCCGCCTCTGGCTACTGCAAGGTTTTGTACACCTACTGCTGGCTGCTGTTGGGGACAGGACTGAAATGGATGGACCACAGGTCTGATCCAGTCTGGCAGTTCCTAGCTTTGTTAGACTGTGGAATGGTCTTTTATGGGAAGTACTAGAAAGTCCATTACATAGGCCTTTGAAAGGTAGCCTGAGAATGTATCGTGGGAAACAATTCTGCACTGGTTCTAAGGGGATGAACTGGGTAATCTCGTAGATCTTCTTCATCTCTAGGGTCTATGAGTCTATCAAATAGGTAAAAGTCGATGCATTGTCTAGGGATCCAGTATTTTGTATTTTTGCTTGTTAAAGCATCTGCGGTTGAGGTCATGTCATGTTTATCCGTTAATCTCTTCAGGGCAGGGAACTTGATCTATGTTAGTAAAGCACTGTATGAATTTATGGTGCCCTGTAATTGATTTTTAACAATATTGAGTTCAGGAACTTTCTCATTAAATCATCTCTTGTTTAGTGTTTTCTAGTATTGTTCTCTTAAAAGACAGAGTTTAAATTCCATTTCTGTTAACGTAATTTGCAAGGAACATAGGATATTTTAGAATGCAAACGTTCCTTTTTTTTTTTTTTTTTAACAAGGTGCACAGTGTTGGCCCATGTCTTGCTGATGTTGTCACGACCATGCAAAGGTGCTTTTGCCAATTTTTGATTGAGTATAAAAATATCAAACTCAATTTAATATCCAATTGGACACTTGGGGGAGCATTTTCCCCCCAGTGGCACAATGAGCCATTAAAAGTGAATGGGAGTTGTGTCTATTTTTGTGCCTGTAGAAAAATCTGTCCCTTAATATTTTAATTAATCTTTTATGTGATAACTTGTCCTGAGTGTATCCATTGCTTGTATTATTCCATGCCTCCTTTCTGCTCAGAGAATGAATGAACATTTTGGGTGGATAAATTGTCTTTCTACATTCGCCAGTATGACACCTCCCTCTCGAGACAACTTTCTCTCCATTATGGTTGAATGTGGTGGTACAATTCTATTGGGGATTTGGGGTAATAGTGTTAAAGAGCCTATCGTAAAGTTTCAGCTGTAAGATTTGTTTGTGATGTTAAAGCCAAATCCAAGTCAAAAATAACAGCATCAAATTAGGACTGAAAGTGGAGAGGTTTTTAAACTCTTTTTTTTTGGTAAGCAATCTAACAGGGGTTGGACATTCTCAGATGCCTGAGATCTCAGGTTCTGGTGGATGATTTACTGCAAAATTGCTTATAAATTGAAGTAGAAAATGTTTTGCAGACCTGGCAGCTTTCAAGCTTCACACCCATTTGTCACCCAGCATTTCCCTTTGTGTATAGAACAAGAATTAATTAGGCTGCACTGCAGGAAAAGTTTATGGCCATAATTTATATAGGATGAATTTCTGTTTAAAGAGACAGCCTTGCTTTGTTTGCACTGTTTTACCTTTTATTTCATTTTTAAAAAATCCTTAATTATGCTCCAGGTTTTTTTCCCTTCTTTTTTACATATAAATTGGGGACAAGATCATGGTAGTGGAGCTCATGTTTATTCCTGCTTCACTTCCATGGAGAAAGTCTTCGTAGTCTTTTAATGCTACCGCAATTACAGTGGTTGGTCTGTGAATATGGTGCAAATGCTTAATGTTTAATGCTCTCTACATAGACGCTCCCACTGCTAAAATTTATAACGTACTGTTGCGCGTAGTGGTCTGTTTCCATACAATAGATTTGTATTCTCTTGCACCATATCTTCTAGTCTAGTCTAGGACATGAGATGCTGCCTGTGTTTAGGGTCTTGCACGTTCAATTAATGTTTTTCATAATCAATGCAAGTCAGAACTTGCAGTCTGCTCCTGATTTGCACATTAAAGAGACCCATTAATTAAAAAATCCAATTCCTGGCAAGTTCCCACAGGATCCCTGCTTTATTTACATAGAAAAGGAGTGCAGGGTGCAAGTTTCTGTGTTGTCTCCACATAGAGTGCACACTTGCAGTTAATGATCTTGTGTGTTTTGTTTTTCTTTTTCTGGGAAGAGTTAGTTCTCATTGACAGTTCCACAAGAATGCATAATTCCCAAAAGGCAAGGAGTAGTCAAAGTAGGATGGTGAGGGCAGTATTCAGGGGTCAGAAATTAAACAGTTTCAGTGACTGGGACTTCTTATGTTAAATCTTGATTCAGTGCCAGAAAAGTGCAACCAGTGTGAGGGACCAGTGTGGGCTTCAGGACATGATCTCTCTTAATCCACAAGGACTAGAATCCAATGATCTCTGTGCCCTTGGATAGCTGTGCCTCTCAGCATTGTTTTATAGCCCTGATAAGTTGCAATAGTTCACTGTTCCAGTTAACATCCTGCATTCTCTTTACCCGCCTCTCCACTTCAGCGTGAACCTGATATATATAGTTTAAAAATGGATGATATTTCAAATACTGATAGAGCTAGAAACCACTACTTTATGCTGTTAGAAAAAGCTGGGAATCCCAAATTTAAATAGCACACATTAATCTCATAACCAGTAGTTGGAGGGAACTGGAGCTAAAGGAATGGTAAAAATCAAAGCTGGGTTATTGCAAAAAGCAAGCTGTTAATGGAAATAACGAGACTTTTAAAGAATGGATCTCTGTCTTTTCAACTTAACTTTTTAAGACTTGTCAATAATTCCATAAAGCCTATATAAAGTAATATTTTTTGTTCCTGTCCTGTGGTTCTACCTGTCACTAGATTATGAAGTGCTACTGGAATTCCATGTTGCTTCTTTCAGCATCATAAGCTCAAGAGAAAAATCAGTGGACAAGTGAAAGGAAATGGAGAAAATATCAGACTTGGGCAAGAGGCAAAAACAAAGTCCAGTATTTTCTCCACTTAAGTCTAATATTTTCTTCATTTTAGCTTCCTTGGTGCTCTTGACCACGGGAGGCTAAAGGCTTGGCTACACTTGCAGATGTTGAGCGCTTTGGGTTAAACCAACCTTCGGAGAGCGCACCAGGGAAAGCGCTCCAGTCTGTCCACACTGACAGCTGCAAGTGCACTGGCGTGGCCACATTCGCGGCACTTGAAGCAGCATTGCGAGTGGTGCATTATGGGCAGCTATCCCACAGAGCACCTCTTCCCATTCTGGCGCTGTGGCTTGTGGGAAGGGGGCATCCCAGCAATCCCTGTGTTTCTGTCCACATTTGGCACCATCTTTCAATGGTTTTTGTGCGGTGGTGCGCTCTATCTTCCCTTTTGGTCTGCGGAAATGGAACCCGAACTGCTGAGGAGCGTGCTGATGAGTCTCGCCAGCACGTCGCATTTGGCAGTCGAGTTACTCCTTAAGATCCAAAGTGGGGGAGACAAATACTAAGTATTGTTTATGTTTTATGGAGGCATGGAGACGTTTGGCAAAGTTGCTCACGTTCAGTAACAAAATAAAACCCTGAACATTTTTATCGAGTGCATTTGTCATTCATGCTTTCGAGTGCATTATCTCATACCTACCCAGGATGTAAGTACTTGAGTGGAGCAACACACATGTTTTCAGGGCAGAAAGCTTTGCCACACAGTGGTCCAGAGCTGTGGCTCTTAACCTTTCCAGACTACTATACCCCTTTCAGGAGAATGATTTGTCTTGCGAACCCCAAGTTTCACCTCAGTTAAAAACTACTTGGTTACAAAACCAGACATAAAAATACATAAGTGTCATACACACTATAGTATTACTGAAAAATTGCTTCCTTTCTCATTTTTACCATATAATTATAAATTGCAACCCCCCAGGTTGAGAAACACTGGTATTGTATCTAGAGCAGTATAAATAAGTCATTGTCTGTATGAAATTTTAGTTTGTGCTGACTGGGGTGCGTGTGAAATCCTCCCCATAGTTGATGTAGCTACGTTGACAAAACTCTGCTCTGCAGACAAGGCCTTAGCCCTCAAAATAGGACTTAAGTGGTACAATAGACTTTGTGCAAGCCTTCTGCCCGGAGATGGATTTTGCCTGAAGAGAGGGAGGGAGTGTGAGCTGCAGATAAACTATGTGGGAAGGGAACCTCTGTTCTCATAAGCTTATTGTAGTCCCTTCCTTAAATCCAAAGTCAGTGGTTACAGGTTAACCTATATTTCACATTGATTAGTTAATCTTCCCAAGGTGTTACTTGTCTCAGGTACAGCAGCCAACGGTTGCGATTTCATTATATGTTATTGAAAAGTAGAGCTAAAAAGGTGTGTTATAAAACTTCTCGGGGCTTGCCAAGAACTGCCCAGATCTGGGTCTGTGGTGTGTTCCGTGATATGCAAAAAGGTATTGGCCTTCCTTCCCGAAAAGTGCTTTGCAATCTGATCACTTTTCCCATCATGGAAATGCAGCCACCTCTGGGGTGGAAATGTAGTCGCTTTTAGTGTGGAGTTGGGAAATGAAGGATAACTCTCTCACTTGAGGATACAGCGGAGTTTATGTTAATTGCCTGAAGTGGCATCTGGCTATTTTAGAGGGGTTCACCACTCATGGTGAGAAAGGACTATGGGATCTTAATCTCATAGCTTCTGACTGACATCTGTTCTGCAGCACATCACAGCCAATGGCACATGTTGGGGACAGCATTTGTTTTACCTGGGTTTTCACTGGCTGTCACCTCTTTGGGAACTGACTTTGTTAAACTGGTACCTGTCAATATCACAGCCTGAGGTGGTGTGATGGTGATCCTCTGCATTCATATTCTTGAATACGTCATTTATTTTTGGCAAAGGAAGACATCTTTCAATGCATCACCATTATTATGCATCAGATGATGCAGGAGGGCAGGTCATCCCAGTTGCGAATGAGACATGATCTCCAAAATACCAAACCAGTTTCATCTTCTCCCACTAGGCTTTTCTCAGTGCAGTTATTTCTGAATATACTACACATGGACTGAGCACATCATCTAAAAGGAAAACGGTTTTATTAAATCACCTGGCTGATAGATCAGTCCCCAATAACTACCTGTGGCAAACTGGACTTAAATTCTGTGAAGAGCCCTCCTCCTCCCTAGTTTCTTCAGCATTCTGACATAGCAAACTGAAAATTCTGCTGCCGATTTTAAAACGGAGAGGTGTAGGGAATTAAATGAACCATACAGCCAGCTTATGTGTAAATGGTTCTTAATGTTCTCTTCAAGAGTCCATACCACTGGAAACCCCAGTTTAAAGGAGGGTGCAGTCTGTTAGGACATGGGATGGTCATTTATTCCCTAAATTAGAGCCTGGCTCAGCAATGCACAGAACCATTTTAACACCCATTATTTTCAGGGAGAGTTGAGGGTGCTCAGCAGCTTTCAGGATTGGGTCTGGGATGGAGAGGAGACTCCAGAAAATTGCCTGGCCAGTTTGTTTAGTATCTTTTAAGGGGTATTTTTCTTGGGTTTCTTAGTTGGCGTTCCTTTGAATATTTATCTTTCTAATTCCCAATGTAAATATTTCTGTGACCGATCCCCTGAGAACACGCATTGATCCATTCCTGCAGAGAACAGCCCTTTTGTGAATGTGCGTTCATGTTTCAGGAAACCACCTCAGCTATTCCAAAGTCCCATCACGGCGAGATAAATTGAGTACCAAACTAGGCACGAGTCCTTCTGGAGGAGATCCAGATCCCATCTGCTTTGCTTTAGTTTTTAGAGATGCCCCATGGCACTTTCAGTAAGAGACAGTCTGTCCCAGTTTCCTTGGCAAAATATTTATCCTCTCTTCCTGAAGTGGAGCATGATATATGTGTTTGATGGATATACCCTCTACCCCAGAGCTCTCCATGTTTTTTTTGCATGGTATGTATCTAGTTAGTGAAGAGCTTCTGAATGAAGCGTGCCATGTTCATGTGGACTGGGATTAATCAAAGAACTCACAATAATCCCAGTAATTTCAGCCACACCATTTTATCATCTCTAATCATGGCTAACTTTTAAAACTGAAATTGGATCATTATCCACACTTCTTTGTAGTTGCATCAGAGGATCTTAGTGATTTATACAGAGATGGGTTGGTACCATTATCCCCGCTTTCCAGAAATGGAGGAAACTGAGGCATAGATAGTTAAGTGATTTGCCCCAGGTTATATGAGGCTAGTGGCGAATGTATTGGACACCACTGTGTTAAAGAAAATCTTGCAGTGATGCATGGGAAGAGAAGGCTCTTAGCCGGTTTTGTTTAGTCTTATTTAACAGATTTTTGTCCTTAGATTTAAAATCTGTATAGTCCCCTCCCTCAGTCTTATTAAAAATTGAAATAGTCACTTTTTAAAGATTACCTTCATAACTTTGTGCGCTGCAGAGAACTGGGGGGTCGTTTATTTGTTTAAAGGAAATGTAGCTTAGGTTCTAGAGCACAAGATGGCAGCCGGCGCGGGAAATACCTGTTTGTACACATGCTGCAATGTGACCCCTGACAATAGGCGTATGCCATGCTTTGTGCGCACAGAAAGGGTTTGGCTGCATTAGAATTATTCGAGTAAATTGACTGCCAATTAACTTGAGTTAGTTCACAAGCTTGTACATACTAGTGTAGATGCTCCAAAAACCTTTGTTCCACAAACCTTTGTAGTGAAGCATCCAGACTAGCACGTGCACATGTGTTAGCCAGCTCTAGTTAACTGGCAATCAGTTCACTGCAGATAAAAAAAACTCACATGTAGCAAACTCTTTGCTTGTCTTGATCAATGTAATTTGTTTTCCTTTGTTACACAGAAGGTCAGACTATGATCTAAAGGTCCTGTGTGGCCTGAAAATCTGTATAAATATTTTTCACAAGCTGCTTCTATATGCCTGACCCTACTACGTGTACTCAGATGAGTAGCAGGATTGGAATCAATGGGCTAAATTATTCCATTGAAGTGTTTACATGACTAGGGGCTGAAGCATTGGGTCCTTTGTGCACAATGGATGGAGTTCATCCCTTGGCTGAGAGCCAGCACAACACCTGTGCATCTCTTGAATCCCACTTAAGCAGCAATTTCAGATATGTCTGTGTTGCACCTGAGAGGTGTGATTCCAGAGAGACTGAAGCTAGCTCCATTTGGGAGTCTATGCTGGAATCACACCTCCTAGCTGCATTGCAGACATATGCTTAGGACTTAAGTGGGGGCAAAGACCTTCTGGCCGGAGTTGGAGGTGAAATGCACCAGCTATCATTTACTAGAACTCATTACACCAGAGGGCAAACACGTAAGGTGGCCCCAAGAGTGTTTAACTTCTGTTATCTTCCAAAACATTTCTGGCCTGGTTTTCAGAAGTGCTGTGTAGCTACAATCCAGCTGAAATCCATGGAAGATGTATACACAGCTGCCCCGCTTGAGCATCAGGCCATTCAGTTCTCTGCTTCCTAAAGGACTGGAGCTGACCCCTAGTGTATCCAAGCCTGAATGCACCATGGGCCGCTTCGTACACTACCCCTCTATTTTTTTCTTCTACCCTTTTTTGTTGCTTTTTTGGAGTCAGTCATCTAACAGGGTGTAATAAGTGTAAAGGTCTTGCAACATTCCAAGATAGCCTCATGACGGCGGACATCTTAGATACACCACATAGTGGTTGTTCCCCCTGCCATTGGCCACACCGTGGGAATAACGGAAAAACTATTGCCCATATGATCCGTGTTAAGGAACGTGTAACCTTCAGGGTTCCCCCCACAGCTGGTAGTATTGTTTTGCTGTGAGGAACATAGAACAAACTCCAACAGTAATACTGACAGTCTTCAGAATTATGATACAGTGGAGCTCTCGCGTAATTCTTTGTTGAAGAAGTTAAAGGCCTAAAATGTTAAGGCTTATTGTTATTCTGAGTTGATAATCTCTGCCTTGCTTTAATAATTTTTCCTCATGCCTGGATAGCCCGCGAGTTGCACAATAATCACTCACACAGCTTTGTAATCAATGCCCAAAGTAATAGGATTCCGCTGGCCAACGGCAATTAATAAATTTGTGTCTTTTTTAAAACACTAGCAAGTCGGGCCTGAAATACGACTGACTGGCTTTCCTCATTTGCATATTTATTGCAGTGGAAAAATTCTTGCCGAATGATTGATGTTGAGCCTGCCTCTTGAATTCCAAACAGCACATTATTATGAAATGAAAAATGCCGGCCATACAGTTGATTAAAGTTGAAGACAGTGGAATCGGTGTTTTTTAAGATTGTGGGAGAATTAAAGGCATATTTTAATAGATGTTGACAAGAAGTGAACTAACAAAAGCAAAGCAAAGGATTTGCTTGAAAAGATTTAATCAAATGTGTTTCTTGGGGGATTAATTGCTGGGGATGACTAGTGCAAGTGGCTGGCTTGTGGATATGAATGAGAAGTATTGTTCTCTGGCCAATGTATTGAGTGTCATTTTGACCTATAGTTTAACTTCAGTCCCAGAGTCATTTAAAAAGAGCAAAAATACTCCCTTAATCAGAATGTTCAAATAAACATGGATGTCTGATAAGATGTTCTGTTTAATAACTGAGTTTAATAAAAAACATGGTTTTGATTTTTATTGCTTTTTTATATTTCTGTAATGGAAACAGTTTGTTAGGTGCTTTGCACAATCTATGGAATGGTAACATCCTGCATTTCCTCTCCTGAGTTCAGGAGGTCCGCTTTTGCTAAAGATATCGAAGTTTAAATACATGTGTCGGTCAGACTTGTTTAATGCTCTCTGTGGGGGTGTATGGAAAAAATGTCAAGGGTGTGTGCATGTAGTATTCTTACAATGCCAGATACCCCAGGTTTAACTGAGGAAAAAATTGTTAATCACGGTGCAAGGTGTCGACTAATCATGGAAAATGTAAGTTCATCTCCTTCATATTTGGTATTGTGTGCACACTAGTAGTTTTGCTCAATGTAATAATTTCCATAGGCATGTGCATACACTGTGTCTGTAAACACCATATAAACAAAACACAAATGTTAGGCATGTGTCCTCATACTGTCCATGCACATATTATTATGTGTGTGACAGTCATGCTGTGGGCGTTGTCATGCTAGGATATGTACAAACACATAGTGACACAGTCCTTGCCTCAAAGAGCTTACAGTGTAAATGGACAGACAGAGAAAGGGTGAAGAGGAAACAGGCACAGAGAGTTGGAATGACTTGCCTACGGTCACACAGCAGCTTAGTGGCTGAGCCCAATTCCCAGTTGGGTGTTTTATCCTTTGCACGATGCTGCCCCTCAAGAACTGTATGTTGTTACGTTTTTGTTTATGCATCTAAAATTATTTTTACCACCAGGATGTAACTGAGCTTTTCTATCACCGTTACCTTTGCCCTTCCGTGTCCCATTCTCTATCTACCATTTTGCTCCCGCTCATTGCATCATGTGGAGTACAGTAACTCCTCACTTAACATCCTCCCACTTAATGTTGTTTTGTTATTAGGTCACTGTGCTATTAGAGAACATTCTCCTTTAAAGTCCTGCAATGTTCTCCTATAAAGTTGTCCCCTCTCCCCGCTCCGCCCACCTGGTGCTGCTGCTGGGGTCCGGGTTGGGGCATGGGGGCTTGGCCTGCCCTGCACTGTGGGGGTTCCAGCTGGGTACTGGGTTGGGGCACTGGGGCTCCCCCTACTTGGCCTGTCTGGGGCTCCTACCGGGGACTGGGGTGGGGATGTGGGGACTGCCCGAGCAGGGCCCCTGCCCTGCTACCCCGCAGGAGCCCCGGGCAGGTGGAGTGGGGCAAGCCCCTGTGCCCTGACCCCACTACACCCCTACCTCAACCAAGTTGCATAATCATCATTGGTGAGTACAGTATTAAATTGTTTGTTTAAAATTATTTAAATCTTATACTTCATAGATATATAATGTCTTTTATCCAGTCAAAAAAAATTTCCCTGGAACCTTAACCCCTCTCTTTACATTAATTTCTGTGGGGAAATTGGATTTGGTTAACATCGTTTTGCTTGAAGTTGCATTTTTCAAGAACATAACTAGAATGTTAAGTGAGGAGTTCCTGTATAAGGCTCCAGTCAGGCCTGCAAAGAACTCTGCATGAGCGGACAGACTCCTGAGCATCAGGGGGGCTCTGTGGGTGATGAGGCCTTTGCAGGTTACAGCCTTGGACTGAGGTTTTTGGGCCAGGGTCATGCTGCTCACCTCTTGGGCTCCTCAAAGCAGTATATGATATAAAATCCAAAACTCTGTGTGTGTGAAATCTCTACTCCAGTAATTGCTACTGTTCACACTGTAACATGTCTCATGCTTATTTCAGTGTAGTAATGGGCTATATAGCCATTGATGTAGAAAATAATCCTCTATTTTTATCTTGGGTTCTCCTCTTTGATTGCTGTCCAACCCCCCCCCCCCAACCCACCACCCTACCTGTACTAGTATCTGTGGTGGTATCTCATCTTCATAGACAGGAGGTTCATGTATTCATCTTTTCTATAGGGTGTTTGTCACCATGGTTACTGGGTGCCCATGAACACTAATGAACTTACTCTTGTGAGGTAGGGGACTGCCATTATTTCCATGTCACAGATGGAGAAACTGAGGCACAGGAAGTCTGTGGTGTAGCCTGGAACAGAGCCCAGATCTCCTACCCCTCAGTCTCGGTGCCTTAACCACAATACCATGTTCCTCTTTCCTTCTAGACTCCATTCCACTCCTTAGCTTGGTTAGGGAGAGTTGCCTGTGCAGTGTGACCCAGCAGCTGCCACACAGAACTGAAGGCAACTGTTACCCTAGACATTTCAGACTCTGTTTTCTAGTGGGCTTTCCGTACTATACTTGTATCCATGGAGTGAAATCCTGGGAATTTTGCCACTGACCTTCATGGGAGCTGGGATTTCATCTAGGACCGCCATATTCCACGTCGTAAGAACTGGGAGAAAACATACTGTTGTTACCCCACAAGAAGCACTGAAATAATGTCTGAGGGGAGTTAAGCGTCTGGGTGCTTTTAAAAAACGCTGCTAGGCATCTGCCTGGATCTTTCAGCACCTAAATACCTTTGAAAATCTTGCCCTCCAGCACTTCCTTAACTTTAAGTGTGTCCGTAGTCCAATTGGCTTCCATGGTCTTGCAGAGAGCCCTACCCTTGCTGCTACACAAATTGCTCAGTGCTCTCTCCACTGCCGGGGGCAAAGGGAGGTCCCACCTAGTGCTGGGGCTTTTTTTCTATGGGTCATTTTTCTAGGCAGAGACTTCCCTTGCAGTAGAGATGCTGGGCTTACTATGGCATAAGTGTGAAGAAGCAATCATCTGGCATACACCACCAATTTAGCTGTACTTGGATGTCAATCTCTACTCTAGCTGAGCCGCTGTCTGCATTCTGACTTTAAACTAGGCTAGCCAAAGTATGGCTGGTCGGCCCTGGTTATCCTTTATGCGGGAACCAGCGCTACTGATTCAAACAAGGGGGTAGGACTAGCAACAGAGCCGGTGTGCCTGTAAGCTGTGGCATTGACAAAATTGATTTTTTTTATTTTGTGGTTTGAGAGCAGTAGGACAGATTTCATCTCTGGTGGGTCTCCTGACACTTTGATACATGGCAGTGCTATCCCTGAATGGAGCTTAAATACTCCAGGGCTACTTTCTGACTCGGTAAAGGGATGTATAAAATGAGAACATATGAGAGAGTATTAACAGAAAGGCACAGTTTGATTTACTGATATTGGCTCCCAGCTTTCTTGCTGGATTGATATGCTGTCTTCTGGATCTGCAACAACTTTTTCACTCCTGGACACAAAATAAAGGGGCTCACGCGGACTCTTAAAAGTGATTCTTATGAGTTGGCCTCTTGCTAGCGACAGTCTCAGGATTCCCATTTAAACTGGATGGTAGGTTCAAAACATGTTTCACTTGTTCGCGTGGCAGCAGTAAACCTTTCCTCTCACCTCACATCATCTTTTCCATTTTTTTTTAAATGGCACTTTTAGACAGGGAGTGAGTGGTACAGGGAGAAGTGGCTGTGTACTGTTCTCCCAGGACTTACTGCATCTCCACCTTTATTTTGGCATTGCTGTACACCGCCTCTAGGGAGCAGAAAGCTACATGCCTACGTTTTCAGAAGGGGCCATGATTTGGAGTTCCCATATTGGGGCACCTTAAAGTCACGTCGTCTTTCAGACAGTGCTGAGCATCTGCTCTCCAATAATCAGTTTCCTTAAGTTGGGCACCCAAAATCGCTTAAAATTTAGACTATTAATGTGAAGACTTTTCACAATTGTCTTGAGATCCAGTATAAAGACAGTAATTATATAGCCCCACAGAGACGCATAGCATGCGATGTGTAATTAAAAGGCACAGTACTGGCCCCAGGAAGATTACAGTGTGAGTCAAATAAAAAAATACAACAAAAAAGCACGTGGAAGAGGGATGAGAAAGTAGAGGGTCCAACAGGAGCAGAGAGCTGCTCTGTAAAGTGCCTTCAGAGTAGCTTTGCATGAGGGGACTTCAGGCTACACTCTGAAGTCTGTCTCCGTTCACTGAGCATCGGGGTCTAAGGTGGGGTACTGCTGGAGAAGGAAATGGGAGGTGAAGCAAAAGTGTAGACAGCTGTAGTCATCTGAACACTCTGGATGCAGGGCAAAACAAACACAGGGCATGGTTAATTCTGCCAGAGGGCTGGCGCGGCAAGTCCAAGAAGTAAACTGCTTAGTTTAGGAATTCAAGCCTAAGTAAGTGGCAGAAGCTTTGTTGTGACCCTCGCCCAGGTTTTATCGCTGCTCAGAATGTATTTGCAGGTGCCTGCCTGTCTTAAAAAGCGCTAGAGACTGAAAATGAGCAAAGATTTGCTGGTGCTGGGAACCCTCCCCATTGCATGGTCAGGTCCACACTGGTATATCACTCAAATTATATGAGGACTAATTGTGATCCATTCTCCATGCCCGCTGGTACAGTGCGAGGGCACACTCTTTTGTACCAAAGGGAAAGGAGGGTAGGGTAGAAACAAAAGATTTTCAAATCTGAAGACTGCTGTAACGTGCTGGCATGCCTAAGAAAAAGTCAGCGTGCTTGTGACGTCTCTTTTGGCTTTAGTGGCCCATTTCAGGCCAGGAACAGCATTTTCAAAACAGTCTGCTAAGCGAATAGGGGGCTGGGCGAGGGTGTGTTCATAAAACTGCTGTGGTTTACACCCTGTCTTCATTCCTGAGTTAGAATGTTCCTTTCGCAAAAGCAAACAGGACAAAGGAGGTGGAGTTGGGGATGGATCGGCTAGAAAACAGTCCAATTTGGAATTAAATGCTGAAATGGATAAGGCAGGGCTAGTTTGTGTCGCTGAGTTTATAACACACTTAGACACCCGCTAGTAACACCCAGAACCCTATCCAATAATGCCATTAAATACACACAAATTGAAAGCATGGAAATGATTCAGCTGTAAGAGGCTCATGATGAAGTCAGTGCCTGGAATAATTAGCCCTCCCACCTGGGTAGACACATAGTCATTGTCTGACCTGCCCTCCCCAGCCCCTTCACTCCGGATAAAATTGCTTCCCATCCTCGCTCCTGTTGGGGTCCATATCTCATACCCCGAGGGAGCCAGGGCCTGTCTTTATTCCTTGCCTGCTTACAATAGCCCTGATACACCTCAGAAGAGTTTGAGTGCTACTCCAGCTGTAATAGACAGGATCAAAGCCGCCTGGGGTGAATTAGCATTGCCACTGGAGGGTAGACGGCGGGTAGAAAATAACGGGTTCATGAGCTCTGGGGACATTTAGCTGGGCTGCAGGAAAAGATTTTGCTGCTTTAAGCTGTGCACTCAGGGCAGGGGCACTTGCCTCCTGCAAACGATGCCCTTGCTTCAGCTACATATCACAGATGCATTTTTAAGGGCTTTTGTCTGTTTGTCTCTTAGAATTGTTTTGATGCTCACACACGACTGTTTTACGAGTGTGGCAGCCTAATCCGTTAATAGGTTTATATAGAACAGCTGTCAGAATGTATCTGTAATGAGCCCCGGACGGGAGGAGGATGAGCTGCTGATCTGCAGCAAAAGTCTTCCTGGTGTCTTTCATTGACATTACCGCTACTGAGGTCAGGCCATCATTTATCCGGGTTTTGTGACAAAAGAACGGGAACATGCTAAAGGCTGAGACCCTGGTATGTCTGGGCTGATTTCCACTTCCGTTGCCTTCATGTGGCTGATGAAGAGCTGCTGACTTTATCCCTGGTTTTCTATGTCTCCCATTTAAAAAAAATGGGCAAATAAAAAGAAAGTCCCCCCCCATTCTGTTGTGCTATCCAGTAAGTAAGGAAGGATTTGCATCCAGATCCTCAGCTGAAATAGCTCCACTGCCTTTACACCAGGTAAGGACCTAGCCCTTTGTGATTCGTTAGAGAGGAAGAATGGTGGGTAATAAAAGATCTGAGTTCTATTCCCAGATCTGCTATGACTTCCTGTGTAACCGTGAGGAACCCGTTAAGTCTCTGTGCCCCAGTGTCCCATTTGTTCTTTAAATGGTGTTTATACCTGTCTCCCATGGCTGAGAATTATTGTGTGCAAAGGGCTTTGAGATCCTTGGATAGGAAGTGTCTAGAAATGGGCCAGGTATTTTGTGTTTAGGTGCGGATGTGTTTGGTGCTTATCAAGGAAGATGTGGTCTTGTTCTGCCCCAAGGAATTTGCAGTTGAAATGGATGAAGTCAGGGCAACCAAATTCATTAGGAGTCTCAGGAGATTGCTCTCTAGTTCTCTCTGAACCTTTTGTTCCTTTGTTAGTCTTTGGTTATGAACATAACAGAGGTTGTCCCCAGGCTAATGCCAATGTAATCTGGTTTTGATCAAACTTTTAAGGGGAAACTGGATCACTTCCGATCGCATCTAGTCTCCTGCTTGCTTTTTGTTTACAGGAAAGATTGTTCTACACTCGCATAAAGCTTTTCTTTGCAAGAAACTGAACATGTTTGAGCTATGATGCCACAGCTCTGCAGGCTGATGGTCAGATTGTCAGTGACTGCTTACTGTACTTGAACTGGTTAGGGACATCAAGTTGTAAGGATGTCTCAGAGGGTTGGACATCGTGCAGTGGTTGAATTATAATATTGATGGCAACTTTTGCAACAGGTGCCAGGTGTGTGAGCGTGGTTAGCTTCCCAAACTAACTTTGTGAACTTACTGTTGTCATACAAGGTAATAAGGCCAAAACAGCGCGTGCTCTGAATATTTACAAACATACAATTAAAATTTGACACCACACCCAAACACAGTCCATGCTATCCAATTCCTCATCTGAGTGCCACTTGCAATTGTCTTCCTGTGGAGAAATACGAAATGTTCAGATAATGCTCAGGGTACCATTCCCAAATACAAGAAGGGGTCAGATCTTGCTACGCTTAATTTTACTTACACTCCAACTTTTTCTACCTCCCACCTAGTACGCACAGTAGCGCGGAAACCTGCAGTAGTCACAGCTCTGCAGGAGTTCATATTTCTCTCTCTCTCGCACACACACACACATACGCATATGTGCATGTGCACACACGAACACTCTCTCTCTCTCTCTCTCTCTCTCTCTCTCTCGTTCTCTCTCTCTGTATTCTCTCTCTGGAATTGCTTCAACACTAAAGCCAGGGCCTGCTGCAAAAAGTGACATAAGAGGGCTATGAATTAGTCAGCAGAAGGGGCTATTGTCATATCCTTGTGCCATCAGATACCTAAGCCCACAGTGCTTGCTACTTCAGCATGCTAATCTTTTAGGTTTCTGAGCCTAAACTCGTGTGTCTCAGTCAAATAGACAGATCAAAGTGTAACTGCTCAGCAGTTTAGAAAATACCCGTCGCTCCCTCCCTTCTTTCTTAGGAATATCCTTCTTGCAGTTGTTTTGGCAGTAACAAAAGAATGAGTTATGCACGTTAACCCACGTTTTTAGCTGGGCTGGTGAAAACAGTCGCTTCTGAGGCTTAACATGATCTGTGCTGTCTGCGGCAGGAATGTAGGTTTAATATGAGAAGCTAGAAGCTGTCATGCTAAGGCTTCACCAGAAGCTGGGATCAACCTGCAGTTGTCACTGGCGTCTCTTCTTCTGCAGGTTATAAAGCCTTGAAGGCCTTGTTGAGAGCGTTAGTGGACCTCCAGGATGAGCTGCTGTATCAATATCCAGGCACGAGGCATCTGGTAGATGGGAAGCAATCAAAAATGGAGAGGTAAATACAGAACAAGACTGGGTCTGAGCCTTGCTAAAGCCCACCTGGGAGTTAACTTTTTAAATGGGAGAACATAAAAGCTTTGGCCTTTGCCATCTCAGCTCTGCTCCCCACAGCTGCTCCTGATTGTTAATGGACATTGTGGACAAATGTCATTTGAACCTCTCCTGTTTTCACCAGAATCTTGGGCTGAGTAATTTCTTTTGGTGGCGGGAGGGAGGTTCAGCAACTTGATTTCTGAATAGCTAACAGAAGATGGCAAGATGATCAGCAGAGGAGTTGCTGTTAAAGAGAGTTTCCAAATTGTTGCCTCAAAGTGTTTTTTTGTTTGTTTGTTTTGTTTTTTAAATTTCTAGTGATGAGGAGATCCCCAGTAATAGTGATGAAGAGCTGGGAGGTGAAGATCAGGTGAGGCAGAAAGGCCCCCCGAAACGGAAGCTAGAGATGGAAGACTATCCCGAATTCATGGCAAAGCGGTTTGCTGACTTCAGAGTGTATCGGAACAACACCTTGCAGAAGTGGCATGACAAGACCAAACTCGCTTCTGGCAAATTGGGGAAGGCAAGTGTGTATGTGTGTGTGTGTGTGTGAGAGAGAGAAATTTACCAGACACATTGGGACAGCAGCTGAACTGTTTCATGCCATTCAGACATGAGAACATTCCTTGTTCTAGCTAGAGTTACAATAGTAAGAGTTAAAACACACACGCCCACAAGAAGATTTTGAAAAGGATATAAAGCCTCATGCTTCAAGGGCATAAGCCAGGTTCTAACTTGGCAGGGTCAGGAGGAAATTTTTCCTGTGAACAGATTACTTCAGAACTGCCTCCTACCGTATTTCTCATACTTTTCTCTGAAGCAGCTGCTATCAGTCCGCTGTGGGCTGGAGACAAGATACTGTTTACGGTGGGTATATTTCCCTATTTACGTTATGATTTATTGTAAATACACAGACCTGAACTCTTTAATGCATCTGACAATTCATTTTGTCCTAAGAGATCAAAGGCACAGAATCTAGGGGTTAATATTAATCATTGAGAAATTTGTCTGAGCTAGAACAGTGAAGCCTGTCTATTAAGCCAGGTTTGCAGCTTGCCTCAGGGCAGTACCTTTTTGTTGTTTTATTTTTTGTTGGGTTTCATATATATATATATATATATATATAAACAAGAACAAAAATCCAAACTCAGACTCCTCCCGCAGGAACATTGTCTGCTTATCCACTGACACGGAAAGATAAAGGAACATTGCTGCCTTGAGCAGCAGGTTTCTGCATTATCTGACACTAGTTAATGTTGTTGCAGGGTTTCAGTGCCTTTGAGCGTTCAATCTTGACTCAGATTGATCATATTATGATGGACAAAGAGAGATTACTACGGCGGACACAGACAAAGCGGTCTGTGTATAGGGTACTTGGAAAGCCGGAGCAAGAATCTCAGCCTGTCCCCGAATCATTGCCCGGATGTTCGGTAAGAGTTTTTGTTTCCAATGGAAGTGATGAAATTCCCCGCAAATGAATTAAATGGCTCCTTTAACAAATAATGTTCTTGTTGGGAGAGTTATGTAGCGGCTGGCGGAGTGACCATATTTGTAACTGAATGGATTAAAAGATGATTTAGGTGCTTTTTGTATTTCACGATGTATGTGTTGGTTCCTATGCTTATTCCTGATAGGCAGCGCGAGATTCAAGGTTGGACCATGCCAGCATTTTACCTTGGTCGTGCAATAGGGGTCAGTTCTGTCACATAGCCTGTATTCTGCTTCTTAAAGAAGCAACTGCAAAATTTGGTCCTAATAATGGGGTTTAAAACTCTTGACCAGGAAGTTGGAACCAAGAATCACATTGCATTTCACCTGCAGAATATTTTAAGTCTTTATATCAATTTAGTATTTAAGGAGTAGTAAACACTCAGCTTGTAAAAATTAATGTAGAATTATTGCACTTGCAAAAATATATTTTCCACTATGTTTTAAATAAAGGTCCATATATGCATTGCAGCACAACTACATTTAAGTATAGCAGTGTTTCAGAGATATCATATGCAGGCTGTGTTTGTTTCCCAGCTAGGGAATCATAAAACCAGTTCTGTGTTGGCAGCCTTTTTCCATTTCCTTCCCATGTAGTAGAAGTCCTTTAATCCTATCCTTATCATAATCAAATGTTTAAGAACTTCTTGTAATGGAAGGTGTTCACCATGCTTTTAAATGTTTGTTCGCTTTACTTGATGTCTTTGAGATTGGAGATGGAAAAGGCCCATTGTGTCCTTTCATCCAAACTGTTATCAAAGTGCGATAGCTCCTTGTTGTATGCTTATTCATTTTCTTTGTCAAGTTGAGTTAAAAGTGTGGCTTCTACCATTTCTCCATGGAGTCCACCCTACAGCCGAATACATCTAGATCTTGTTCTAACAGGTCCCAAGGCTGTACATATTGAAGAACATAAGGTGCTGAAAATATGGATTAGGGAGGTTCACTGTCCAAATCCACCAACAGTGCATTAGACTTGTCTTAAGATCTGATCCCGTGTCCGGGTGCTGCCCGAAGCATAGGCACATGTGGGCTTATAAACATTCTCTCTGCTGTTCCAGGAGGTCGTCCCTCAAGCCAAATCCAACTTGCACCTAAAAGACCTGGATGAGGAGATCTTTGATGATGATGACTTTTACCACCAGGTGAGCATCTGGAAAAGTTTTCTGTGTCTCATGGCTCAAGTTGGTTTTTAGTACAGTGGAATCCTGCAATACCATGACGATCAGGGTCCAAAAATATCGATAGTGATAAAAGTGGGGTTAAAGCAGCGCCCGATTCCACCATCGGGAGCCCCACGCGCCCCACGTTATAAGTGGATGCGCGGTATTGCGGGGTTCCACTGTATTTCTGGAGTTAATGCAGTAAATTCTCAGCAGTAAGGTCTTCTGCCCAAAGATTCCTCTTAGAGAAACACCACGTTAGTTGCTTGACTGGATGTCTGTAATCTCTAGCTATTATCCTTATTTCATGATGTGCAAAGGTTTTAACTTTGAAATCGCGATTCCAGGGTTGAGGGGCAATCCTTCAGCCCTGCCTCAAGGGGAGGAGTCTTGGACTTCATTGATATTACTCTGCCCATGTGAGTTAGGCCCACTGAATCAGACCAGTGTCTGTAGTTCTCACTGGTGATTATTGCTGTACAAAGAGGAATCACAGAAGTTTCTACAACTGAATATTTTAAAGAAAAAACAAATGCGTATGTGGGTGGGAAAGCGCCATCACAAATAAAATTTTTGAAGTTGCTCAGTGGCACATTAGTTACCGTCATCCAAACACAAAACCTGTCGAATCTGTTTGAAGATTGAAAGTGGTGCTGGGCTCCCAAAGCTCTTTCCATACTGAAGCAGGGAGACTCCACACACTACTCTCGAGGCTATAGACTAGGGTGATCATTGTGTTTATAATTCAGTTAGCAAATGATAATAGCCACATAAAATGCATACTGGAAATTACAGTGCTTTGAAATGATTTGGTAAATTAAGTCCTGGATCAGTGCCCAAAAAAACATTGCTGGTCCAAGGATCCAGAGATGATTTTAACATCAGGACTAAACAAATGCTGTTATATTATTAGAAACCTGGAAGTCTAACTAGAGAAACTCATTAGATCAGCAAGTAAAATCATGCGACGATTGGAGTATGGAGAAGGGAGGTGGAATTATGTGATTTTTAGGGCCTGATAACTAATTCAACCAGACTAGAATCAGAGGGGTAGCCGTGTTAGTCTGGAATAGGAGAAGTGACAAAGAGTCCTGTGACACCTTAAAGACTAACTAAAGTATTAGAGCATAAGCTTTCGTGGGCTAATACCCACTTCGTCGGATGCATGCATCTGACGAAGTGGGTATTAGCCCACGAAAGTTTATAATCTAAAACTTTAGTTAGTCTTTAAGGTGCCACAGGACTCTTTGTCACTTCAACCAGACTAGTAGACTTTTCCAGTACATGTCCTGGGCTACCAAACAGAAAGAAAATATTAGTGAAGTAGGTAATTATTGTCTAAATTTTACAGATTGGAAGAACAATGAGGAATTTAAAGGGGGTGATTTTTTTCAGGAATCCTCAGCGTTGTTCTAACTCTGCTACTTTTGCCATCAACGGGAGTTTTATTATTGACTTCTATGGGAGCAGAGTTAGGACCAGGCTAAATGCTTTTGAACATCTCACCTTGTAAGCAACATGTTCAAGGTTACACAGGATGCGGGTGGCAGAGCAGAGAATGGAACCTGTATTTCTTGATTCCCAGGACTGTGTGTTATGATAGGAGCATCCTTTCTAGTCCTGGGGTGAGTTGAACAGCATTTCCATGGCAGGGAGGGATTCAGTAATTCCTGCACTGGAGATTGGATCCCTTTGCACGTTCTTTCAAATGCAGAAGGGGGCTGTTGAGCAGCAGTGATTGGAGGGCCAGATCTGTGATGTTAGTGCTGAATATTGGTGTGAGAGAATTCTGAGATGCAGACAAATCTCCTCCCATCTCCAGGAGTCCAAGTTTGCAACAAGAGCATAATGCAGATTAAATCAGCATCATAAAATACCAAAATGAACAGGGAGAAATAGCCCTGACTGGCAAACCTTAGGTCTGTACTGTGGGGGTCGTCTTGGCCCTGAAATGTTAAGTTTTTGAAGAAAAATTGCAGTAGTTGAATGGCCCTTCCTCCTTACTAATAATTTTAACTTCGATACATTCTGATTTCAGAATTATGACTAGTCACATTTTAGCTTTTCCCCTCACTTGTTAATTGGGGTGCTGGGGTTAATCTAAATTAAAACTTAAACTAATAGAGGTCATTGAGGGAAGAGGAACACCTGAGTAAAACAAATGGGGCTGCCAGGCACAACTGTATCTTGGCCATTTCCCAAGAGGGAAGTGACAGCAAATTGGAGTTGTTTCAGCGTTCTGTAGAGGTGAATGATGGGTGACACTCATTTAATGTACGGCATCTCCGGAAACATTCCAGATTGTATTACTTGCTGTACCAACTGCCGCCGCCCGCACACAGCGAATAGGAACGGGGACCAATCGACAACATCTGGCAGCACAGCAAGGAATGGGTGCAACTCTTGAAACCCCATAGACTCTAAATATGGTGCTTAGGACTGTGGAGGCTTTAATCACTTACCACTCTTTGGCAGCAGGCTACGACAGCTTATCCTAGCCTCGTACATCACGCACAGACATCTGCTGAGCCGCGAGGCAGCGACACATTCATTTTCCTTTCTTGCTTTTTTTTTTTTTTCCCTTTCTCCCCTTCTCCCTCCCTCCCACCCTTCTCCTCTCCTCTCGTCCCCAATATGCTTATTGGGAGAGATGATCTGAAAAGATTACCGCTTCATTGTGTGCAAGTAATTGTGGGGATGCCAGCCCCTTGACAGACACAGCGTAGCACCTGTTCCGCTGACCTGGTTAATTTCTTCTGTTGAGTGGGATTTGGCAGAGATTGGAGCTGAAGCCAATTCAGTGATAAGGCTACAGAAAATGGCTGTATGTTTTCTGTCACCTCCCAATTAAATTGGTTTCATAAAGTGCTTTCCTTTATTTGTCAGGGTAGTGAGCTGGAGCTGAGTGTTGCATTCAGAAGGAGTAGAATGTATTACAATAGACCCATGACAATACAGTGAATTTGGTTTCTTTCCAGTAGGTCATACCTAAGCTCGTGCATGTAAATAAAATATAAAAAAGGCCCTGATGTTTCAGAAGTAATGAGCATCCACAACTCTAATTGATTATTGTGGTAGCACAGCACCTCTGAAAGTCTAACTTTGTGCATTTCTGTGTTTTTTAATTATTTAAATTTGCAACCCTATTTTTAAATGCCATTTTATTATAATATTGCATTTTTAGTTACCTATTATGTTTATTAAGGGTCAAATACAAATTCAAGTACAAGTTATTTCCCCCTCTCTTCAGTCATAGGAAGGGTGTTAGGTACACAAGTCAGTGACTAAAGCAGAGTTGAGACATTATAAATATAATTACTGTATTGTTATAGGTTACAGTCCTGGAATCTTAAGATTCCACATCACCTGTGGGAAGGCAGTCTCGTCTTTTTACAAGCCCTCAGTGGCATTCAGTGAAATTCACCTTGCTGGGCAGGTGGAATTTTACGATTCAGGACTCAACAATTTGTGTGTCATCTGTTCATCCCACTTATGCCAGGTTTGCTCGGCTGTTTTGCAGGCAGATAAAGCCTTTCCCTGTCTCATAATGATCTTTATTCTGGTGACCCACATTGAGTTATAATGTACAGCCATGAGAGAGACGTGGGACAGAACTTCTTTATTTAGGCTTCGCCAGATGAGAATAATTAAGCAGCTTCAAAAAGATCCTGATTACTTAAAGCAAGGGGTGTTGAGCCCCATTTCATACACAGTTTTAAGGCAAAAAACTACTTTTTTGGTTCCTTTTTTTAAAGAGCCGTGTTTCTGTAGAATCCCTTACCGATATTGCAGCATCAAGACTTAAAAATCCAGTCTGCTACAAGAGTACTGCTAGTCTAACATGCTACAGTGGAGATTTTATTATTAGGATGAAATACTCCCCTAGAAGAGGAGAGAGCTGAAATTGGTTTATCTCTTACAGGAATGAGGTTAATGTTCATATGCTAAGTGTTCCTCTGGTAGCAACTCTGCCCAGAACAAATGTTCATCACTGATGGCAGCAGGTATGCCTAGGGAAAGTTAAGAATATACATAGCTTTTATTCCCACCCTCCCTCCAGCTTTCGTTAAACAGTTTGGCACTGCCTCTTATGATGGCTTGGAGCCATATTATCTTGTGCTGTGATTGTCTCGTAAGCTAAATATGGTCACTAGTTGGATGGGAGACTCCAAGGAAAACCTAAGGCCTTCAGCCAGTGGTGGTGGCAGTTCATTAGATGGGCCTATCCCTGTTAGTTAGTATTTGTTTTAGGGGCACTGGTCCTAAACGGTTAAACATCTGCTGTGTTCCACTTTGGAGATGGATGCGTTTCATCTGGGCCCAGCTGCTGAAAGGTCTTTAGGTATCTAATCCCCAAGTTAAGTGCCTAAATATCTTTTGAGGATTTGGGCTATGGAGCTTTATATCCCTTACCTGCTCATAGTTAGTTTGTAAAGTGCTTTGAGATCATCAAAGGTTTATTTTATTTTCTCTACAGGAAGCTTTGCATCTGCATGTGTTAACTACTTTCCTAGTATTATTGCCCTTCGTGTACTTGTCTACATGATCCAGTGTAACAGATGCTCAAAGTATGTATTTTAACAATGCGTATAAAAATAAGTTTAGTGTTTATCTCACTAAACCTCCTGTTCATGTCTAGTTTTTATCCAAAAGAACTATTTAATCTGAGTTTGTGACAAATCAGCTTCCAGATCTCAAACGCTCATTAGGATGTTTCTGACACCGTTTACTTTCCTTCTGGGTTGTAGAGTGATTTAAATCATTAACAGTCTGGCTTTTTTAAAAAACTTAATTTGATGGCATAAATTTATCCTCTGATTTCAACTAAGAGTATGTTTAAAACTGTTCCTGGTCACATACTGTGTTTTTTTCATCTCACAGGTATTTGATAATGCCATAAACAAGTAATTACTAATCCAGTGAACTATTAAAAGTCAATAATGGTGAAGAATAGAGAGAAGGCTAGTTTTCTGACAAGCTGGTTTACCTTAATTAAACTGTTGAGTGATTAATATGGACAGCTGATCTTGTGGCTTTAATTAGATGCATTTAGAGTTTTGTGTGAATAAGAGATGTCTCGAACCATCCCATAGGTTAATGGCAATACAATACTCTTATCATAGGCATGTATCTTTCAAATGGCTCAGTAGATGGTTAATAACACGTTTTAAAGCTTGATTTGAAACTTCTCCTAATGGGTTATTAGAAAACGGAAACCCAGCATCGTTAGCCTTTTTTCCATGTAAAACTGAATTTCCGTAGAATATTTAAAAAAATACAGTCAAGTCGTTTTGTCCTACAGTTTAGGTTTTTGCATTACAAAATAGGTTACAGAAAACCCAGTGCAAACAGTTCCAGGGTGATTTTTAAAAATAATAGTTATCAATGGGTCTAAAATTTTCCCATCACTGTTATAAACTCAAAGAGCATTGTGCTAGTGCATGGGAGCTTGAAAGAGGAAACCGCAGTCCAGTTTTTCTGGACAAATAGAGAGAAGTGCAAAAAGTAAACTAAAAGAACCTTAAAATAGATGTTAATCTTCCACCATTTATGCAGTTTTTCATAACAGTGTGTGGTATTAGTATCACAGATAAAGGAAGAAGTATGATTTTCATCTCTACAATGTCCCTCCAAAGAATGAAGGAAATAAAACTAGATTAGGAAATATTTGGATCAGACGCTGTAATTTATCATACGTTTGTCAATGTTCAGTTCAGAGCAGGAGTAAACCCCTTTCCTGGATGTTGTTCCATCTTTTTTCTGATGTAATCTTAGCAGGCAAGAGGATGAGCTATGCATGTCTGTGTTATTGCTTCTTAACTTGGAAGAGAAACTGAACAGTTCTTAAGCTGTTGGAAGGATTTTGTGTTAAAATGAAAGTGATACTCAGCAAGTGGACTTTAAAATGATTGGTTAAAACTGCTTAATCTCCACTAACAAATACATGGGCAGCTGGCTAATTTAAGTGAGATAGGGTCCTTCTGGAAAAGTCTAACAATGTTTTTGATTAAAGGTGGGTCTTTGCTGCCACATCCCAGGGTACAGTTTCTCATGGTTTGGGTGTGTACAAGTTGTTGGAGTTGTTTCTGATTTCTGTGTTTGAACACAAGTCTCCGTTCTTACCTTTGTACTAAGAACAAGTGAACATAGAGTGAAATGGTGCTTCTTATATTGTCCTGTGTAGTTATCCGTTATATTAGTTGAGTGTTAACTGGCTGGCAGACCTCCTGTTTGATATACTAGTACATGGAACCTAACCTGCCTAAAGTGACTTTCACCTTAGGGCTTAGGTTGAGCTGAATGTGTAGTGTAGACCAGACCTGAATGCTAATATGCACCCATGTAGCCATGTCACCACCAGGCAGCAGAGTCAAATAACGTTCATGTGGATGACTTTACTCCACTCTTTTATAGCTATAAAATGTATATCTAGCATCCAGATTGCTGCTGTTTTGGGACAGGCGAGGTGCATTTAGGCTGGTTGCAGAGCTATTGCCGTTACAGACAAATGGGACTTTTAAAAGGATAGTTTTGCTCCCTCGTTAAGGGGAGAATGAGTTGGGAGGTGGTGGTGGGTGGATAAAAACAAATTATTCAAATCAAAGCCTTTTACTGCTGATATTGCTTAACTCCATTTCTGTCTTCACACATCAGGGCTTAATGCTGATAGTGATTTACTTACACTTCCTAGTTAATAATTAGACATTGGGAGACACCATAGATCACTCCTAATGGAATATATGGGATCTGATGAGAGTTTTCTGTTTTGACTAATAAATTTTAGCCGGAATCACCAGGCTTAATGAAATATTACAGCTTTGGGAGTGTTTTAGGTCTTATGCTGAGAAAATAGTGTTACTTTATTCAGTAAATGAATTTATCATTCATTGTGTATCCTGAACCCTACCTGGCTCTGGAGCATGGGCTGAATGCAAGACTGTGAACTAGAAAGTGGAAAAACTAATCAAATCTTTAAAGACCAGAGGCAGCCAGGCGGGTCTAGACTGACTTTTCCAGTAGTAACCTCTGGCTAGATCCACTTTGATTTTAGTAACCATTGTTAGCATGGTTTATAACTTCAGTTTTAAGACTCACACTATTTAGATGTAATAAGATGCTTCGTGGTTTTTATTTCCATTTCCGAATTTCCCTCCTGTCCCTGGTTCTCTTCCCCCTTCCTCTCTTCTCTATCCTCCACAACCTCTTGAATCTTCCTGTTGCCCTGCACTGAAAGAACATTTCACCTTCAGTTCCCAGGTGAAGAAAACTGCTCTTTCTTGACTGATGGCTCGACTCCTTATGGACCTTTTGGCCCCAGGGTGCTGCTATTTACAAGCATTAGTCTCCTCCTGTTGTTCCATGCAACTTTCCCCCATTAACACCAATGGGAGGGATTCTCTGTGCAGAATAATAGACCCCACAGGGATAAAAAGATACCTGCTTTACTCTGACCACAAGTGCTCTTATGCAGTCAATTTGTGTAAGAGCCACACCCCCATGACCAGTGTCTCCAGTCCTGGATGCTGATGCTGCAGCACCTTTGCCTTGCCAGCAGGGGAGCGGTCCAGTCTAATGAGCATCTGTGGCCAGAGCTCCGCTAGTGGGATCTATCTCACTCACCACCATGTCAAACATTCCATTAAAAACCTGCAGGAACGAATGCACCTTGTGTTGTCTATCTTTGGCGTCACTGCGGCTGCACCTTTTAGCCACCAAATTCTGGATTTGGCGAGCCACCGAAAGGCAGAGTTCCCCCTGCTGCAGATGTCTTGCTGCACAGCTTTTGAGTTTAATCTCGGGATACAACAGCAGAAGGAACCCAGCTGATCTTGCCTGTTATGACAAAGGCACCTCCTCAGATATTCGGGTCCCGGACTGCTCCGAGATGTATGGCTTGTACTTTCTGCCTTGTGTTGCATCCTGAAGGAAAGGGATAAGGGGTTGCACAGGAATGATACATACCTACAGTGATCCATCCCAGTTAGGAGGCAAACAACAGTGTTCTGTGCCAGGGAAGCTCCTTATAGAGTGCCCTGCAGTAATGCAGTCTGGAATGAACGTCGGTTAGATACGCTACGCTCACAGTGGTGCCGTTAATCCATTCAGGATGCAAGAAGACATCTCCCTTTTGAGATTGCTTAGGTTCAGTGCAAATATAAAGAGTTGGGATGGATGTCTTGAGGGTTGCCATTGTACCTTTCAGCAAAGCAGCCCGGTAGAGCTGGGGTTCTCAAATGTCATTGCTTTGTGACCCCCTTATGAGAACAAAAATTACTGACCCCAGGAAGAGAGACTGAAGCCTGAGCCCACCCAAGCCCCAGAGGTGGTGGGGAGGGGCTAAAGGACATCAAAGCCCCAAGAAGGGGGCCTGTAACCTGAGCCCCACTGCCTTGGACTGAGAATCATAGAGTATCAGAGTTAGAAGGGACCTAAGGAGATCATCTAGTCCAACCCCCTCCTCAAAGCAGGACCAATCCCCAATTAAACCATCCAACCCTAAATGGCCCCCTCAAGGATTGAGCTCATAACCCTGAGTTTAGTAGGCCAGTGCTCAAACCACTGAGCTGTCACTTCCCTTACTTGACTTAAACACTTGGGCTTTGGCTCCAACCTCAGCCCTGGGCAGTGAGTTTAATCAGGTTTCAGCCCCAGCAAGTCTAAGCCAGCCCTGGCGACCCCATTAAAATGTGGTTGTGACCCACTTTGGGGTCCCAACCCACAGTTTGAGAACTGCTGCAATAGAGCATGGAGCTACGGCAACCTCAGGAATTATTTTTTTCTTATGCATATTAGCAATCTAACATGACGGAATCATTGCAGAAGTTGTGGTGATAGATAATTGGATGATCCCCTTGTGATTATGTACCATGTACTTGGATGCAGACAGCCTTCTGCAAGTTAGCGTTTGTAATGAAAACCGAAGTTCTTTAGAGGCAAGGCATTTGTAGCTAAAGTTTTGACTAGTGGAGTCCATTCTAAGTAGACCTTGGATTTCTGATGTTTCAGAAACTCTTCCTGCCTGAGATTTGTCAACGTAGTGATACATTGTGTATTTATCCTCCAAAATCTTGTGTTCAAATATAAACATGTCTCTTAGGATCCTAATTTGGAACAAAGGTATCTCCACAGATGTATTCAGAGCTCAGTGCAAGTTTAAACAGTAAGTGATTTAGAAGTTAGCATGCACATTGGGCAGGTAATGAATAGAATATATATTGTGTGTGTCTCATGAATCCGATTGATGAGATCCTGTCAAAGCTTTCAAAGCTTCTACCATAAATTGCTGCCTTTCTTACCTTGATGCTCTTAGGGTATCCACAATGCAGTCACACATGTACTCACATGTACTTGATGTGTTGTAAGTATAGTGAGGGTCTGTAATTTATCAAAGATGTTCATCTTGGGGATTCTTACCCCACCACTTGCTTCTGGCAGTGTTACAGCCAGGATACTGGGCTAGATGGACTAGTGTTTCAATTCAATATGATTCTCTCAAGGGGCACTTATTATCGTGAATGGGTAATGATGGGATCTCTATAGAATGGAGATGATTTTACAATGAAATATTTACAGCTGCACTAGTTATGAAGCTTTTCATTAGCCTAACTTACTAGTTTGTACCACTGCTTGTGTCTGTGCTGTTGGGAGCTGTTTGCCAAATTTGAGTGGGGGAGGATAGCTGAGTGGTTTGAGTATTAGCCTGCTAAACCCAGGGTTATGAGTTCAGTTCTTGAGGGGGCTATTTAGGGATATAGAGCAAAAAATTTGTTGGATGATTTAATTAGGGATTGGTCCTCCTTTGAGGATGACCTCCTGATGTCCCTTCCAACCCTGATATTCTATGAAACCATTTGGAGTAAAAAAATAAATATGGGAGATGTGTAGAAACTATATTACAAAGTAGTTATGTATATGGTATTTAAATAATGGCATACATAGTATGTTCTTTTAGGGTTGGGTACTATATTCATGTGCATATAAGGGCTTCTGCAATTCTCTTTTCTCACTATCATGATAAATCATCCCCCAAGGAAAAAGAACAGGGGTACTTGTGGTACCTTACAAACTTTATTTGAGCATAAGCTTTCATGGGCTACAGCTTACTTCATCCGATGCATAGAATGGAACATATAGTAGGAAGATGAACAGAGAATATGAAAGGTGAAAGTTGCTATTCCAACTCTAAGAGACTAATTAATTAAGATGAGCTATTAGCAACAGGAGAAAAAACAACATTTCAAGTGATAGTCAAGATGGTCCATTTCAGACAGTTGGCAAGAAGATGTGAGGATACATCCCCCAAGGGCCAGTTCCCTGCAATGCAAACTAAGGTTGTCTTAAAAAACAGTGCTCTTATGATGTATTTATGATCTATATTCCCAGTTTGCATATGGGGAAACCCAAGGCACAAAGAGGTTAGGTGACTTTCCCAAGGTTGTACACTGAATTGGTGTCAGAGTTGGGACTAGAACCCAGGTTGCTTAACTCATGCCACATACTTTGTCCACTAGTCTGTGTTGCTCCTATGATATATAGAGTTGCAGTTCTTTGTACTGGAAAGGACATGAGGAAGGAATAGTAAACTTTCATAGTAGTAAGTGGAGAAGGGATGGAACTGGAAAACTGCCATTTATTCTTCAAAGCTGCTGATTGCATTACTGGGCTGCAGTGTTTCAGTCTCTGCCAGTGCTACCCAGTAGCTTTTCTTATGCTCTTGTGTCAAAGAACCAGAATAAGTGGGGACGGTAAACACGACATTGCTAGAATAGGAAGAAACCACTGGAATGTAGCCACACCATTTCTTCCTGTTTTTAAAACTCTCCCTCCCACCTTGCTTCTGACAGAATATTGACTAGAAACCAAGATCCCATTTTTGCTTAGCCTTAAGGGCAGCCGTTTACAGAGTAGCAGTGTTACATAGGTTTACTGTGTCGTATGTCTGTGTAACACTGGATTTGGATCTTGTATTTAGCTGCCAGAAGTGACTGTGATGAAGTGGGAGAGATAAACTGATAGATTGTATGCCAGAAAGATGTTGGGAATCAATCAGATAAACAGGGCAGAGAAATAGCTTGCTGTTTTCTAGTGATAATAAACCAGTGGCCTCTGGTCTCTGCATTTTTAAATGTAATTGCTGCGGTAATAATTTCCCAATATAAGCAAACGAAAAAACAGCACGGGAGGTGTTCTTAATTGTGCTTGAGTTGCCTTTTTTCTTTCATAAAAAAATGTGTGACTTTTGAAGGTGGTGGTATAAATCTTCCTTTTGTTGTTTGTCTCTACTTTATTTAAAAGAAAAAAACAACCCCTCAGGAGATATTTATTGGTAAATGTTGGTAAACATTAATTTCTCTGTATACACACAAACTGATGCAGCAATATTTCCATCGATGACGCTAGAAATTCACAGATGGTCACAGTAAGAAAAATGGGAATTTGCATGGCATATAGGACAAAGACAATAATATTTGCAATGGGATTAGATGAAATAAAAATGGTGTGTGTGTGTGTAGAAGGTAGAACTGAACTTCTTGTCTTGGGCATGTTTTTAAATATTTGTCTAGTATAAGGGACACACCCACACGACACCCACACCCACACCCACACCACACCACCTGAAGCATCTGGAGCTGGCAGGCAAGTTACCCTACACTCTACTGATCTTATTTTGTATGACAGTTCCTATGTTTCCATGAGCTGCACCTTCGTACACCACAGAGGACTGTACTGTTTGTTGTACAAGAGTGCCTAGGTGCCCAGCTCAGATCATGGCCTATAATCTTTAGCCTGCTTCACTCCTAAGCTCCCCTAAGACATAGTGCTGAATTCCCCCGGATGACTTTGCGTTTTCAGTTGCTGGCCAGCACTGGCTGATCCACTGCAGTCCCACTCATTTAGACTTATATCACCAGTTCGTCGTCCCATTGATGGGAGACAAATGTTTGATTCAGTGTGCTACAGCATCCTTCCCCTCCATATCCGCCTGACCTTCTGCATTGATACAGATGGGGTGGGCTAAACTAATCTTAAAACAATGAAGGAAATGCTGCTCTAGTCATTGATCCATCTGAAATTAACTGTAGCACAATAAGTCTTCCTCATGGTCTTCAGCTATATGCTCCAGTCATCGTTTTTGTTTTTTTTTTTCCCTAAAGAAGGGGTTAACAAGAATTCACCTGCTCTTTTGCCACTGGGTTTTGTTTTATCGATTTGTAATTTTTTTGGAGTAGTCCCGCCATGTCACTCAAAATTCCTGCTGTCTTTTAAAGCTAGTGGTGGCTAAGAAAACAATAATGCCTTTGGTATGTGGACACGGTTTCTCCCCCTCCCCCAAAATAAATAATAATTAAAAAAATTAAGGGCGTTAGGCACACAAATTCCACCTAAATTCCTTTGGTTCCTTTGAAAATCTCAAACTCAGTGCTGACCTCTGTTTAATGTGCTTTTTATATTTGGGTATTCTCTTCCCTCCTCTAGCTCCTTCGTGAACTTATAGAACGGAAAACCAGTTCACTGGACCCCAACGATCAAGTGGCCATGGGCAGGTAAGTGATGAGCTGTAGCTATCTGTATGTTGTGTAGCTAGTTTCACACCACAGCCACTTTGATTCCATGAGTGTAAAACTTCCCAAAAGTTCCCAATCCTGCTTCTATATATGTGATGGGCTCCCCCTACGGTGCCACCTAGTAAATAAACAAAAACGCAAACTAAGTCTAAGATACTAGAAAGATAGGATATGAACTAGCAAATTCTCATCCTGGCTGATGATACAAGCAGGCTGCAGATTCTTAAGGCACCAACTTCACTTGCTTTGCCGCTTGGAATCCCCAGGTTTTCATATACAGGCTAGAAATCCCTGTAGCCTGGGTCCAGCACTTCCCATAGTTCAGTCTTTATTCCTCAGGTGTTTCCAGGAGTCGTCTTGTGTCGGGAGTGAAGAACCACTCCCTGCCTTATATAGCCTTAGCATATGGCGGGAACCTCAGTTTGTGAAAAAACACTGACATCTCAAGATGGAGTCCAGAGTCATGTGGCCTTGTCACAGGCGCTTGCATACCTTGCTGAGTCATAACAGGCTGTCTTACTTACAGGCTGTCTGGAGCCTTCTCAGGAAGGCTCACCAAGTGATGGATAAGTTTCTCCTAAGACCTACAGTTTTCCCTAATGACTCAGCCCTGAATAGGCCCTTCCCCACCCGCAATCGAAAGCATCTTGCCTAGTGGGCATTTCCCAGGTGTAACTACATTTGAAATACAGATACACAGTCAATATTCATAACTTCAGATACAAAAATGATACATGCAAACAAATAGGATAATCCTATTCAGCAAATCATAACTTTTCCAGTGACACCTCACATGACTTATCTTGTACAAAATGCGTCATAATCATGTCATATAATAACAGTGCTATGAAGAATATGAGTGCAGTGTTACAGTATGTTTTTGCCATTGACGTCATAGAGAGCAGTTGGGTGTAATAACAAGATGATCGGTTAAAAGCAATGGCATAATATCAGCTAGCAGGGTATTCTCAGTGAGGACTCTCTGGCTCTTGACCGCATTGCCAGAACTTGTATTTGCTGGCCTTCATGTTGCAAGGCCCCACTGGTTTGCCCAAACTTGGAGAGGTAAGGGGCTTGACGGGAGCGGGGAGAAGGCTGGGATATGCTGGACTGGGAAATGCTGCTGGGAGTTAGGTAAGAGCAGCAGCGCTTGTATTGAGCTTGTAACAAGTCTTATAACAAACTTTGGAACTATTGAATTCAGTTGTTGGTGCAGCACCTAGAGGAATGGTTATAAATAAATAAAACCGATAAATCACCCCAATAATAAGTAATGGCTTAAAGATGATGCCTGAAAGCATTATTACTCTCTTGCAGCCAGGCTTATTTCTTTTGAAAGCCACCTTGTTCCTGCTTTCAAGACTTGCTTTTCCTGCTTACCTTCTATCAGACTCCCCCAGTTTGGGGAAAAGAGTCTTGCTGTAGCCTGACAAATGTGCTCTAGAATAGATAATGAAATTTAGGATCAGATTATGAACTCTGATTTGTCATCATATAAAGAATCAAACTTGCTGTATAATGTGGTTCCCTTGTATGCACCTTCCCTGCTGTTTTTTTTTTTAAGAGGAAGGGTACAGTATAATTAAAATAGCCTACAATAATGTCTCCTGTGTGCCAAAAATAAAATGTATGCTTTGAGGGGAAGCTCTTATTTCTCACTCTAATTCTGTGGCTAGAAAATATAGGCCATACTTTAGGAAAGCATAAAAGGAAAGGAAAGCTGAAAACGATGGAATAGAATTCTCCACTGAAAAGTGATGTGGGGATGTGTGTGTGTATAGGGGGAAAGGAAGGGAAAATGCTTTATGAAATGTTGTGTTGGTGAAATAACTTTTATCCATGTGAAATACAACTTGAATTTTAGTACAGTAGGTCAAATTTATTTTGTGTATGTCTGGAATATTATGGAAAGCTATTCACTATCCATTTAACATGGCATAGCCAAAATTGCATTTAAGTGGTGATTACATTGTACATTTATCTGACTTTACAATAAAATAGATTACAGTAATTAAGATTATATTAAGATTGCGGTAATTGGATTTTGCTAGATTTTTTCCCCTGATGTTGGGTTTTCATTGCATAAATCAGGTAAGATGACGCTTGTTTCTTTTTTTTAAAAAAATATTTTGTAACTAGTAGCAGTTTATTTCCCCCTGTGGAAACTTCTTTGACTTGAGCAAGCTCTGTTTGAGGAATTGAGCCCTCCCTTCTAAATAGTGATGGGGAATAAACAGCACTTTCTGAATTTGCTTGTTACTTTCCTTTTGTTTGTTTTCATTACGCACTTAACATTGTGCAGTGGTTTTGACAGGGGATTTGCCAGTTATTATAGTCAGAGGTAGTGGGGAAAAAACGCTTGTAATTTTATATACGCTTTCCAAAAGCCTGGAATGAAACTAATTCAAAAGGAACTGCTGCATAACGTTAAATCTGTTTATAAAGTTAGTATAACCCTCCCCACCTAAAGAACCAGCTCCATATGTAGCTTATGATAAATGGAGATAGGTAAACAATCTATTCTACTGTGTGCTTGCTTTATACAAAATGCAACTTATTGTAATAGCTGTTGAAACAAACAAAAAAGCAGTAATCCTTTAAGGGTTTTTACTAGCCTTAGCATTCCTGTTTGATGAAGAAAATCTTTTGAATGCTAAAGATTCTTTCTTTTTAAAAAAAATTGTCAATAGCCAAGAAAGAATAAAAACATAGGGCCAGATTGTACCTGCTGTGGCTTTTTCCTGCACATGGGATGTGAATTCCCACTGACTATTAATCATTGCATCAAGACCAGGCTGGCTTATCTGTCTTCCACAGAATGGCTGGGGCTTCAGCCCTTGAGATCTACCAGAGTCTGTGGTCATCTACACATAAGCACTTAGGCTCTAATGTTCCCTGTGCTCTCCTGTTTGTAGCTATGTACTCTCCAGGGGCATTTCAGTAGGTAGTACGGGGATACTGATGTGTGCTAATGAAAACTAGGGCAGCGTTAGTTTGCGTTGGGGTCCTGTACAAGGCTTAGGTGCCACAGTTATTTGCCACTGGGCAAATAACAGTGCTGTGGGCATTTGAGCTTTTAAAACTGCATTTCCGTGGGTTTTGCCATTGTGATTCTTCCTAAAAATTGGCCTGATAAAAAAGCCCTAGCAATGATACCTAATGATACACCACTTCATATGTCCCCAGGCAGTGGCTGGCCATCCAGAAGTTACGAAGCAAAATACAGAAGAAAGTGGACCGAAAAGCCAGCAAAGGAAGGAAAATCCGGTGAGTGGCAGCTTCTTCAAACGACAGAAAAGTAGCTCTTGACTCACCACTTGTAACCTGACTGCTTGGTTTTGGCACCGAAACGCTTTGCCTTTCCTTGCAAGGTAGAAGATGATGTTCTGAGACACGCCGTTAGGGGAAATCTAGAACTAGTGATCAGCTGGATATAATCAGAGCAGGAATAACCCAAATCAGTCCTCACAAGAGTGTTTCCCTGGGCATAAAAAAAGTGAGAGACACTTTCAGAAGTGCCTAAGAGATTGAGGGCCACACGTCCCAATGAAAGTGATTGGAACTTGTGCTCCTAAATCCTTTAGAACTCGATTTCCAGAAATATTTAATTGCCTAAAGATGCAGATAGGTGGGTTTGCCTTTGTTAGACACCTAATTGCAATAGACTTTCAATAGAGATGAGTGAGGTAATAGCTTTTAATAAACTTTCAGTGGGAGTTAAGTGCCCTTCCAGGTTAGGGGCTCTTGTACGTCCCATATGTCATCTATCTACATTTTTAGGTACTTTCATTTATTTGCAAATTTGGCCCATAGTCACTACATTTGGTGACCTTTTCCTTCTAATGGTTGCATGGGCAAACTCTTCCAGGTTGTGGGGTGAGAGGGGAAAGGGTGTAGAGGAACTGGGGTTTGTTCCCCTTTGCAGAACAGGTGCACTACTCTCCCTGAGTTCAGAGTGACTGCATGGTTTGTAGTGGAGGCGGTATTTGTAGCACAGAGGCATGCTGGAAACCTGCACTGCTTCCTGAAAAATCTGCAACATTAACCATCCTTTTGTGAGTAAACTATAAATCCTGAGTTTAGATATTATCTGATAGAAAGTCAGGGGAGTCAGTGTGGGTCAGGCCTGGCATAGCCATTTTTAAGATAGATGTCATAAGATAATTTATTAAAAGAGGGAAGAACTACTTTGTTGGCCTGAAAAGCCTGTAATTATTGACTATCAATATTCTATTCTGTCAGCATCACACATAATTGGATATATTCATGATTCAGTCAAAATTACTGACAACATCACACAACCGAGTCAGACTCATAAACCTTTAGGAATAATGGGGCAAGTCTCTCGTTGTGTGTGATCCATGGACTTTAGAATTCCTGAGAGATCAGATATCCCTCAGCATCCATGTTTTGTTACATGTTAGCTACCTTTTTAAATAAGTGTTACACTAACCAGAGAGAAAATATTAATATACAGAAAAGAAGCAAATATGTATTTGTTGATGTATGTGATTAATGCACAATTAAATCCTATCATCTTTCCAGGGCGGTCTAGTGGAGAGGGCTAGGAACCAGGTGGACTAGGTTCAATTTTTGGCTCTTCCTCTGTGTGTGTGTGTGTGTGTGTGTATGTGTGTGTCTCTTTACTTCAGTGAGTCACTAAATTTCTCTGCACTTCCATTTCCTCCTCTGTAGAACGTGGATAAACATTACTTATCTTTTGTAAAGCACTTTGAGATCCGGATGTGAAATGTGCTATGCAAGCACTAAGTATTAATTGCTATCACTTCTCATTGTAGTCCATCATCATCATACTGCCTTTCTGTGCTTTAAGATGTTTGGATGAAGGGCGCTGTGTAAATGTAAGAGGGTGCTGAGGATTCTCTAAGCACTTTTAGAAGCTCCTGGCCTCCTAGCACTCCAGTGAGGGAGATGAGTGTTATCCCCATTTCACAGATGGGGAAACGAGGTACCAAAGAGTGAGGTGAGACTTGCCTACTGTCACACAGTTAGTCTCGGCAGAAAAAGAACCCGGGAGTCCTGTCTCCCGAATCCTTGCTCTAACCTACTAGAACATGTTGCTTCCTGAGTGGATATCTGTGAGTTATATATTTATACTTGTCATGGAATAATTGTGCAGCTGTGACTGGGATGTCTCACTGTGTCTGTAATTTAATACTTTATATCTGATAGACTGGGGCTTTGGAAGCTCACATTTTAAAAGTGTGAGAGTAACTAGAGCTGGGCAAACAATTAACAGTGGACAATTTATTAGCGTAATTAAGCCCTTTTTTCCAATTCACAAATTGTCCCTGAACATACTGTGATTTGTATGAATTCATTAATTGTTAATATCACTTAAGTGAACCCATAGAGTGAAATACGTTCTCTTATTTCATATTTCATCCTATTGATTTTTTGTTGTTTGTGGCATTTGTTTGCCCCAAGTCACGGTATTATTTCTCTTCCCTGATTGGATGACTCTGCAATATTACAAGAGGGCAATTGCTTCTATGAGGATTGACAAAAACCCGTGTTTGGACACAAAGGTCCATCTTTGAGGGTGAATGTGATTATTTGCATGAAAAGCCATTCTGCGATATTCATGCGAGCCAAAACTCTCTCCGAGGAATGTTCCTGGGTAAGAGAAAAAAAGGGAGTGCAAAGGGGCCCAAGTGGAAAGGTGGCGTGTGAATCCTTTTGCCTGCTATTCATCAAGATACAAGATTAGGAAAGACTTGGGGACCCAGCAGAATGATTTACATAGAAAGCTGCTGGGTTGGAATCTCCTGCTCCAAAGACTAAGGGTGTAAAATCAGTGGCCTGTTCTGAGTTTCTCTGTGGTCTGTTTAGATTTTATTTAGCAGGTCTCAAAGTGTGAGAGGTTGACAGGCTACAGCAAGTTTCTGACCTAGCGGGAAAAACAAACTGGGGATTAGGCTCTCACAGGTACAGTATCTCTGGGAGGCAGCTTGTTCTAGTGGACAAGTAACAGGACCTGGAGTCAGGAGCTCTGCCACTGTGTGACTTTGGGCAAATCACTTCACCTCTCTGTGCCTCTGTTGTTCCCTGCCCACCCCGTTGTCTCTCTGGTCTTTTTATACTGTAAATTGTCCAGGAGAGGGGCTGTCTCTTACTATGTTTATATTTCCACTAGTACAATGGAGCCTCAATCTTAGCTGGAGCCTCTAGGTCCTACTATGACAGATAATACTAATTAATGGTGGGGAGACTGTTATTGTGAGAGAGCCTCTCGTAATCTAAGGCCAGGTCTACAACGTGGGGGAAGGGATCAACTTAAGATTTGCATAGCTGAAGTCAACATATCTTGGGGTGACTTACCTCGGCATCCTCACAGCGGTGAGTTGAACACTGCCGCTCCCCCGTCGACTCCGCTTTCGCCTCTTGCGGCGGTGGAGTTTTGGAGTCGGGGAGAGTGCTCGGGGATCGATTTATCAAGTCTATACTAGACATGATAAATCGATCGCTCGCATCTATACTAGATGCAATAAATCGATCTCTGATAGATTGATCACTACCCGCCAATAGGGCGGGTAGTGTAGACATGGCTTAACCCTGCTCCCTCCAGTGGCTTTTTGTTTGGGCACTAGTACTAAAGAGTGACTAAGATACTGTTAGGGGAGGAAGGTGCACGCAGAGTCTGTGATTCATCATGAGTTTTGTGTCTTGGGATTAAGTTCAGGTCCAAGTAAACTGCTCGAGGGCGCTGGAGTGTTTCACTTTTGGCTGTGACAAAAAGTGATTTGTTATATGATTGCTCATCCACCGTGTGGTGCATGTTTTCATTTGACTTTTTTTCCCTCTTGTTAACATTAGGAAGGGTGGAAAAACTACCGACTCTAAATAGGGAGTCATTAAGCATTAGCCAACAAAGGGAGCCAGCATTTCCATTTTGGGGACGTTTCATTGTAGACAATGACATCATTTCCTTTTCTTTAAGAGTTACTAATGTGCTGTCTGTTTATTTCCTGCCTTATTCAGGTATCATGTCCATAACAAACTGGTTAGCTTCATGGCACCTATTGACCACTGTACAATGAATGATGATGCCAGGTGAGTAATAGATTAATTATGGTTCTCAAATGGCTTCATGACAGCATGATATTGACCTGTTCTTCAGTCTGTCGCCCTCTCCATTTCTTCTTATCTGTTAAACATTTGTCACTGGCATCATAGCCTGGGTGTCTTGGCCACATCTGTCCAGGCAATCTAGCTGAGCTTTCACTCCTGTAATTACTGTAAAACCAAACAAGAAGTTTCTATAAATCTTAATGCTAACTCCATGATTCCTGCTTTTAAAATCCCCCAGATTTTAAAATCTCTTCGTTTTGGAACATGATTATGGAACTAGAGAGCCAAATTCCCCAGTGTCCATTGGCTGAAATCCCAGTTTAGAAAAATAATCATGCCCTTTGCATCAGGAGTAGAGAGTTATACACTCTAGTCTTGTGAGTTTTACAGAAATACTGTCAGTACAGCTAACAATGAGACGTAGTACCAAAATTTACTTAAAAGATCTAAATGATGTCTATTGTTTATTCCTATTTAAATAATAAAAATGGCCCTGCAGTGACATAGGTTAGGAGTAACACAGGCATTGATGTCCATGATAGGCTCCGCAGCACAGTGGAAAGATCACAATCTTTTGGGCAAAGCTCAGTCACTGCTAGATTCTGCCTGGAAGAAAATTCTAAAACCTGATTATTCTCTTGACCATTTGCAATAAAAGGGAATGTGTTAGAGACACAAGCGGAACATTCCCAGTCCCTGACCCATGTGTGTGCCTGAAGAGGGCTCGTTTCACAGAGCTTTGGCTGCCGCTTCTTCCATCCTGATGGCTTCTCTATAAAGACAAGGGTAGAAGCTTGGCTTATTTTCCCTTTTAAGTTTTTTTGTCATTAATGGTTATAATGGAAAGGCTGAGGTTGCAGCAGCAAAGTCTCCCTTTCTTAACTATTCCGTAGTAAGTTTCTCACCTTGTCAGCTACTTCCTTTTCATAGGTGATTTTGCATTCTCCATTTTTTGTGATGACCTTTTAAAAATGCATTCACCTATGGGTTTGTGCGAAGTAGCTTGAGGTGAGAAGTGATTCATGCATGAACTTGTGGGCTGGGGGAGACCTGCACACGTGTGTGTTTGGATGGACAGGTGCACGTACATACTTCTATTGATGAAGGCCACCATTAGCATTTCAGGGTTAGCGTTGGCACTACCAGCAAAAGATCTGCTTATAGTGCTGGAACTGGGGGCTTTGCTTTTTTGGGTGGCCCAAAAGGGAACCAGGTGGGAGACATTAAAATCCACGTGTTTCTATAAACACAGGAAAAGAAGCACCTCTTGCTTTTAGATTGCAAAATCAAGCCTCAGCATAAACATGTCCCTAAACTAATTCCTTCTGCCTGTCTTGTAATGTGCTTCTTTCACTCCCTATTTATTTTGTTTTAGTGTAATTAGTGGGTGGCATGGTAGGAAAAAAACCCTGTCAGAGCTGGTACGCACCTTGTGCATAATAATATGCTAGATTCTAATATTTCTCTATCCCAGTATTATCTCCAGTTGACTGGCTGTGACTTATGCACTGAGAATTTGAAATGAGGTTGGGGGGTGTTTTCCATTTTGTGTGTGTGTGTAATATATATTCTCCTATAGATTAATCACCCCCACCATTGTACACAAAATGAAAGACCCCTCAATCTGTGTGTGTGTGTGTGTGTGTAAAATAAAAAGGCTGATTATAAGAACCTGGGAATTGTCATAGCATGTTGGCCTAGCCCTGAGGTGACCTTGCCATCACTTTGTCAGAGTACAGCAGTTGTGTTTGTTCTAAAAGTTGCACAGAACAAGCAGCCTGCAAGCTGAAACCCCATACAGAGCTCAGGCCAATGCTAAATGCGCTGGAACAGCCTGGAGAACAGAGCAGTTCAGGAGCAACAATAACCCTTATTGGGCGGCTGTCTTCCCCCACCTTCCCCTACTGCTTTTCAGAGAGGCACCTTGACTCCCAAATTAACTACAGGAGGTCCAGCTGACCCTCAGAACCTATTACAGCTAATAGGATGTTATCTATGTTATGTTGTGTCAACATAGTTATCATGGTGGTGGGGGAGAAAGCGTTTGACATTTGGTTTGCTGAATGCATCTCCTGGGGGCTTTCACCACTTATAGCGGGTTATTACATTGCTTGCATGTTTTACAGGTTCTTTCTCTGGCAGGAATGGGGGCAGCAGCTGCTGCTGCTCATTGCCTGGCGGTGTGAAGTTATTTCTGTCATTAAGTTTATCATCCACTTTGGGCCGGGTGTACTTTTTAATGGCATTGAAGTTACTCAGCTGGGTTTCTCGTCATACAAAATGCTCCAGCTAGCTTGTCCGTTTGTTACCCCCTGCCAGTTGCCAGAATGGGTTTTCCAGCAAATTTGCCATTGGATTCTAGCTGGGTCTTAGCTATGCGTGCTTCCACAACGTGCAAGATTATACTTTCAGCATATACACAGAGGCAGCGTAGCCTAGTAGATGGGTGCTGGACTGAGAAGGAGACCTGGGATCTATTCCAGGCTGTCTCACTGGCTTGTTATTTTTAGTGCTGTAGCGTGAGCCCAAGTCTGAGGTCCTTTCTTGCAGTGTAAACACACCCTAGAGATCTTTAGCCCCACACAGCAGTGTTAGACAGCAGTTGAGGAGAGGATGAGAGGCGTGCAGCATCCAATTTAATCTGTGGGTGAATTTTAAAAGGGAAAGACACCGATGCGCGTGACCATGGGAAGGTAACGATAACATGAGGCAGTAAAAGGAAATTTTGTTGTTTGCAAGTGTGAATTACTAAATTGCCCAGATGTCCAAGGTATGACCCTAAAGTAAAGACAACCCTCTGTCACCACATATTGTAGTTTGAAAAGGTTTAAACCAGAAACAAGTTTTTAAGCCTAATGGAGGCATTAATTGTTAGAGGGTTAGAGAGCTGGGGTTGAAATAAGGGCCTGAAATAGATAGATTTAGGCCACTTGGCACCACTCTGACAGTGTAAAGGGGCCTTAAAATGTCAGAGTTATGCTTACATGTACATGTGAACTATGCTTACACCCACTTGCCATGTAAAGGGACCATCTCGAATGGGGTAAAGAGACCCTGCTGTAAATAAGAATCCAGGTCTCAGTGCTTGTTGGCCAAATTTGCTGAAGAACAAAGCGACAAAGAACAGATCCATCTGAAGAGAAATAACCTTGCGCCTGTCTACACAAATGTTTAGTCCCCAGCAGGCTGGGATGTGAATCTACCCTGCGTCTTTGAAACGGGATTAGATCAAAGCACATTAACAAACTGTTAATGTTCGTCAGCAGGGTTCGGGTGGACAGTCCATGCATGGCAGGCTAGTAAGGGGAGATTCGCACCCCAGTGTGCCGGGAACTAATTGTTCATGTGGATAAGCCCCTTGTCTCTTGCTGGCCAGCATGCAGGGAAAGGGATAAGCCATGACTCCTGAATGGTAAACACCAGAGCGAGATGGAATATTGTTTTACATCCTGAATTTTAGAAAAGAAATGTACAAATACAATACAGCCTCTTACAGTGCTTTGTCAACATCACTGCCATGTTCCTTCTTATTCTCGCTGCTGCTTGGAATAATAGAATTTGTGCAGGTAATTAATCTTCAGCTTGCCACTTTTTCATGCACCCAAAACATGGGCATAGCTGTTTTACCTCGTATTCACATATATTATGTTGTAATGTATGGTACGCTGATGGCCTCCAACCTTCGATATTTTAAACCCCGTCTGGTATTATTTTAAAGTATATATTGAAAAGGTAGTTTTATAGCTATTTTAGGGATTGTGTGTGTGTGTATAGATTTAGATTGTATCCTTGTGTTGGGATTTGTACACCTATCTGTAGTGTCATCACCACACCTCTTTAAAATAGGGAAATGTTATAAATCCCCATTGTACAGATGGGGAACAGAGACATGGAATGGCTAAGTGACTCACCCAAGGTCAGACAAGAGGTCCATGGCAGAACAAGGAATTGAACCCAGGCTAGTGCCCTAACCACTGGGCCATTCTTCCCTGGCAAAGGGCCTAAGTGATTAGGCACCCAGCTCCCACTGAAAGTTCCCATTGAAAGGTACAGAATTGTCCCTTTACAGTTGAATAGAAGTTACAAATCCAGGCCTGGAGGAGCTTACCTATCTGCATGGAAATGAGTGTGGTTTTTGTTAGGAGTGATCGCACGAAGTTGTTGATGATAGGCCCAATCCTCAGGCACTACCCTCAGGAATAAACATTTCCAGGTTTGGCCCCTTGGTCAGTATGATTGTTTATGGTGTGCATTTTTATTAGTATAGTTATCCAAGGGTTGGGGTGTGTGTGTGTGTTTCATATAGATATAACACATCTATTCTCAAAAAACAAGCAGCTTGTCACAGTGTTTCTAATAATGATACTGTCCTAGTCATGTAACAACATTATTATATCCCTGCTGAAAGTTTGAAAACTTTAGCACAAAGGAGTTCCTGAAAGCTATAGATGTTTGGCCCAAACCCTCTTATCTCCCAAGAAGACACAGGCTGTTCTGACAGGTGAAACAAGACTGGTCAAATATGCAACATTGATCTAATCAGTTGGAACAAGAGCAATATTTTAACCGGTGCTACCTTTTAACAGCATCATTAAGGGCTCTCATTACTCTTTTATTAGAGGTTCACTCTATTTCTTATCAGATTACAGAATGAACATAACTCATGGCACTGATTTGATCTCTTGTTAAAGAGGATTACAGCTTTGCATTAACTTGGATTGACACGGTTTATAATTCGCTTGTGGATACACCATGTTGGCGGTGTCACATGTTTGACCCCCTCCTTAGCTGTGCTGCTGGAAAGGATACCCATACATCATCATTAAAGATGGCACCCAGCACAGAAATGGGAAGCAAAAAAAGGGAGGCTCTTCTGCAGTCCTGTCAGGAAGAACAAAAAACTAACCAACTCTCGAGTGCAAAGTGAAATTCAGAGCAGGGATTTATACCATCCCGGGAGAGGGGACATATGTGTTGGCTTTTGGATGGGTTATTTACAGAGGCAAGTGTTTCATTGTTTCCAGTCAAAACTTTGTACTGGCCCTGAGGTGGATTCGTGTGAAGAACATGCATATAGAAATGCACTGGGATTCGATCATTGTAGAACTTCCCATGAAATCTCTTCTCTGGTGGGGAAACTTCCTTCTCTTAGGGGATCTGATGCCCTATTGAGATGATATAATTTTTAGCAACATTTGTGCCCAGTTAGTGACTTCATCTGTGTCATCACATAGTTAACACACTGTTACTGACTCTGGGTAGTTATGCCATGTGTCTCCATGCTCCTTGTCTTCCTGTCAGACTGTAATACCATTTGGCTGTGTAGACAAGTGCCTCCAGCTATGTCTGTGTAACTGGGTCAGCTGATCTCCCCTTCTCCCAGCTCTCTGTGCAGTATATATCCCCAGTGCATTGCCCATATGTGTGTATTTCTTGCATGCACGTGCTCATCCGGTATAGGGGGAAGCTGGGCAGGTTATCACAGCATGCCCTGAAACAGACACACACAGGCATTGTGTGGTGAGTGAGGATGCCCTAGTGTAGCCATGATATCTGTGGACACACCACATGTGTGGGGATCAGCCAGTTGGAGCGTACCAGGGCCTGGTTACAGGACTGTGATTGTATCTTTCGTGTAGAAGGGGCCATCTCTAATGACTCAGCCTAACTATACAGTAGATCTAAAATACATAAATATAGTTATATATAAAATAAGAGTGTTTCTGCCTGCCGGCCTCTGGAGTCTGCCGGATTTCCCTCCCTCTCTGTAGGAAGTAGTGTTCTTGTAGCGCAGGCATCCTCAACTTCCATTCAGGCCCTCACAAGGCCTTCTGCTGGAAGTATTAATGTGCTGCGTGTGTAGAGAGAAGAGATGATGGCTTGGGGTGTAGTGCAGTTTCCTGCTTCCCCCGCTCCCTAAGCAATGAAACTGATATTGATGGAACTTATTTTAATGCCCTTAATAGCACTTCTGTAGCCCCTTCCATCGGAGAATCCCATTGTTAGAAACCAAATTGTATTAAGCTTCACAGCACCCCCCTGAGGTTGGGAGACGTTTGTGGAAATACAGGCACAGATAAGCAGTGGGAGAGATTTTCAAAAGTGCTTAGGGATTTAGGAGTACAAGACTCATTGAAAATCTATAGGTCTTGTGCTCCTAAATCCAGTAGGTGCTTTTGAAAATTTGCCTGTAAGTCACCCTTGCCCAGGGTGACCCAGGAAGTCCTTGGCAGAGTCAGGAATCGAGTCCACACGTGCTGAGTTCCAATGTGGTGCCTGAATCCCAAAATCATCCTTCCCTTCACATATGTCGGACGACTATTGTAAGAAAACTCTTGTATGTTTTACAACTGGGCTGTGAAACAGAGGGGTCTGCTTGTCACGTCCACGCCCATGGAGTGTCTGCCTATGTACGGTCACCTCTAACAAGTTTTGCAGCGAGAGACTTAAGGAGCTCAGTCTGTTGAGCTTATCAAGAGAAGACTTGAGTATGGTGTCTAGTGTCTTCCTGGGGAGGAAACAGCAGGGACTAAAGGGCTGTTCAATCTAGTTAACAAGAACCAATGGCTGGAAGCTGAAGCCAGACAAATTCAAATGAGAAATAAGTCGCTAGTTTTTACCAGTCAGGGTAAACCACTGGAACAAACTACCAAGACAAGAGGTGGATATTCCATCTCTTGTGGTTTCAAGTCAATGCATTTCTGGAAGATGGGCTTTAGTCCAGCACACGTCATTGGGCTCAGAGCAGGGGTGAGCCAGGGAGGTTCAGTGGCTTGTGTTATGTAGGCAGTGTGAGCAGATGGCCTGAGATCCCTTCCGGCCTTAACACCTATTAATCTGTTAAAGTAATTCAGTCATCCCAAATTCATCCCAACAAAGACCCGAGGCCCCCTGTCTCATAGGGTGCATGCCTGTATAATATGCAGTATTTTTAAAAAGAGCCGAATAATGGAATCTCCTTCCAACCGCTCAGATTCCAAATGGCTAGAAAAATAAAATACAGCTGATGCCATTCATGGGCCTATTTCTTTTTGCAGTTCTTTTGTATACAGTGCAGGTCAGGCTGGAAAGTGATTCTGTGGTCAGTGCTGAGCAGTGATATCTTGCCCTATGGCATCATCAGAAGGACGTATTTGCTATGAAGCCTTGACAGATTCTGTTCCTCACAATGAGAGAGGTCCAAGCCAACCCTTGCAGCATAGTAACCAGTACCAATGTAGAATGCAAATTGGGCCTGAGGCAGGAGTTGATTCCTGAAAGTTCTGTAACCTATGTAATGCAGGTGCAAATGTACAGTCATGGATACAAACCCAGTCTACAGAGAGAAGCAGTTCTAGCACCAGCCCTTGCCAGTATGTTGAAAAAAGCTAGCGATTGACTGGCTGCCAGTGAGGTACTGACTTACACTGTTTGACCTGGGTGACATGTTTTTCCTGATCAACATTCCTTGCTCTGAAGTGAGTGCTGTTGCTCTGTCAGTCACGGCGCGTCTCACGGCGAGCGGGGGGGCGGCGCGGCGCGTAGCAGGAAATCTTGGCATTAAAGGATTAATTTACTTCCATTACATAAGAGGTTTTTTTGTTGTTGTTGTTGTTTTTAAAGTCCATGAGATACCAGCCTTTCCTCAGCACACTCCGAGTCTGTATTAAACCTCCAAGAGGCTGGATTAATAGAGGAATTTGGGCTCTCGGCCTGTCAATCCCTCACCTTTTACGAACACAGAGTTTACTAAAATTTGTAAGAGAAACCAAAGTGACATTTTCTGGAGCTAGTGAGTCAACTGCTTTTCTCTTGCACGTGTATAAATCCAGAGGAACTCTACTGATTCAGTGGAATTATTCCAGATTTACTTATGCATAACCAAGAGGAAAATTTGGCCCACTCTGTGTGGGTTTTATCCTGTGACTCTCGTTGATGAATGCTAACATCTGGGGTAAACCTTCTGATTATCCCACCCTCCCCCCGGGGGAAAAAATTCTGTTGGTTTGCGAATGAGCTATGTTTCCTAAATTACACCGGGGGGGGAGGGGGGGGAGGGTTAAGCTCTGTGACGTTTACACGGCACCTTCTAGGAGGAGACCCCTTCCTGGGGCTTCTTGACATTGCCTGGGTATTCTATTGTCAATATTGGTGGGGAACTGTCAATCCAACACCCTTGCAGCTGTCTCAACCTGGCCGATTCATGGCTGAACTACTGGATGAGCTTGTGACAGAGCCTGGAGTTTGGTGGTGGCCTCGCAATAGACCTTCAGCTGCTTCTGAATTCCTTGGAACGCCAGCAAGGCACATATCCTCCTGTAGAACACAAACCGTTCAACTCAACTATTTGTGCTGAAGCATCGGGGTTCCTGGGATGTTCTTCCCACGGCTTCTGTGTGTCATTTTGTTTGGTGGGCATTTTTTTAAGCCAGTAGTTCACTCTTTAGAAATGGATTCACGGATAAGCAGTTAAGCATCCCATGGCTTTTAACTCTAGTTGTTAAAGGGGTTGGTATTTGAACAAGGAGCTTCATCTTTTCAATGCTGGCAGTCAGGAAACAACAAATAGGACCCTGGCTAATGCCAGTTTTCTGGAATCATCAAGCCCTTCCGTTTAATATTCAGCATATTTAGCAAGTAGACAAACTCCTGAGTTATGGAAATTTCCTTTTTAAGAGGCGGGGGGACTGTTAAGAGCTGCAAAATGATTTGTGAGATTGCAAGATCTCCTTTGCGAGACAATTTGTCTTCTCTAGCGTCAAATCTATTACAAAACAGTCAAGCTGTGAAAGAGGGAAATCATCCCAGGAACATGGAGTATTAAAGTATACAAAGAAAATTCCCCCTCTTATGTTTTGTGTATGTACACATAGAATGTTACAGTGACTCGTCTACTCAGAGTGGTTACAAAAAGAAGGGAGATCAAAGAGGTAAAGTTTTTTAAAATGTAGCTGAAATTTATGATGGGAATTGCAGCTGTCTACAATGGTGATGGAGTACATCAGAGGTTTCTCCATTACCCCATATCTTGTTGCTTCCCCAACAACTAATCTGCACCCACATTTCTGGTGCTTCCACCGACTTTATCTTTAGATATCTGTCTAGTGCTCATCGTAGTGGTACCTAAAGCTGTCCTGCAAATGCGAATGGTAGACAAACCGAAATGTGGGGAGGTTCTCACTCTGCCCAGTTTCTTGCTCTCAAGCATTGAGAGCAGGTAGGGGTTATCTAGATGCCTGTAAAAGTGCAAGATAGAATAAGGGAGAATATCTGGATTAAGCAGGTGGGTGAGGATAGATTTGAACCCCATGCCTGGCTTGAGTGCAGGGAGGGGAAAATACCTTGAGAAACAATCCTTCTGTGTGCCTTTATTCTCCCCCCTTCCTCTATCCATCCTCAGTGAGGAAGTGTACGGAGTTCCTTTGTTTAGGGCTAGAACTGGTTTTCTTAAATATTTATAAATCTTGTGCCTGGTCTCAGGAGACAAGCCAGAGGTCACATGTCATCTTTCGTAATTTAAAGCTGTGGGAGCTAAAAGCATTTGCACTGGCGTGAAGGACCCAATCCTGACCTGACCAAGAGAGAGGGAATTGAAACAGACCTTTCTGAATCTCCTTCAAGCACTGGGCATGGTGAGGATAGCTGTCTTGCTGGGTAATTTATAGCCTGAGTTTTGCACTCCTCTGTGTTCAGGACTTTGGTGGGGAAATGAGTCAGACAGTGCCACCTTGTGGCCAGACACTTCCTAAACTGGAGAAGCAGGAAGTCGCATGTACATCTGACAGCAGGGACCTGGCCATGTGGGAATTAACTGTGCAATATTCCGAGTTACTTGTTTTAAAAGACACTGGTAATTTAATGCTAGTCTGGTGAACACCAAACAGGTCTCTGCTTCTTCTGCTGGGCACATTCATCCAAAACTAACTTGCCGCTGCAGAAATGCTGAACTGAGTCCAATACTGCATATGCTGATGTAGGGTAAAACCTTTGAATAGAAGTAAATATATTAAGGATGCTTGCTTGCTTTGTCTCACTGGCTATCGGCCCTACCTGTAATCTGGCTTGGGCACCTTGGGCGAAAGATTACTAGAAACAGACAAAAGTTTTCCAGGGAATAAATGACTATCTGACTTCCAGTTTTGGTAGAGGTTGTATGCTCGCTTGCGCTCTCTCTCTCTGTTCCTCCCCTCATTTTCACACTGCTATTTCCCCTCTGTTTTTTTGGATTAATAATTCATTGTTCCCAATGAGCCTATCACTAGGATCTTGATAGATACCATTAATTTGAATACAGACTCCTGCTTAGGCCCATCCTAAATAGGACTGTGTGGGTGAGAAAAGTAGGAGAATGGGAGGTAAATATATCAAAGCATATTTTTACAACAACTTTATGCAATGAGGGAATGATACATTTAGCATTGCTCCATGAATATAGCTCCAGACACAAGGAGAGAAGCCCTCTTGCCTTTTAAGCACTATGAGATTCCCCCTTTCTTTGCCATCACTGTCCTATCATTCAGCAGCATTCCAACCAAATGCAAGGCCAGTGGTTTTATATAGTAGTAAAGAAGCCTTTTACTTTCATCTAAAGCCACAAACTTTCCTCCTTCCTTAATGAGCAAAGTAAAAAAATAAACCTATCACATGTCCTCTAAGTGGAATTGAATCCTGACACTACAAGCGTTGTGACCATATTGACCACGTGAAATAGTATTATTGTTAAATGTTTAGCTTGCATGATTCTAAAGGGAATATAAAAGGCGTTTCTTCCTGCAGCATTGTGTAACTGAGTGGTGCAGTGTCATCTGGCCAGATGTGGTTTTTGCATGTTTTCTAGTTGCTGGTTTATCGTAGCATCCGTGTTTGCTATATAGAAAATAATTACGTGTTGGCTACCTTAGCTGTAGGACATCATTCATATAATTTATGCAGCAGATGCAATGCACTTGCTAGTTAGACTTCCATTCGCTTCATTATTTTGATGTTAATCATAGATTGTTGGACATTTCATGAGATCTCCTCATTGAGACACACATTTTTATTCTGTAACTGAAATTATGGCGATGAAGGGCATTCTTTATGTAGTCAGACATATAAGCAATTTAAAAAAAGGAATTAATATTCAAACAACATCATTCAAGTATCCATTTACCTTTTTCAAGGGGTTGCTTTCACCTATGCATTGAATTCACTTCAGATTATCAGGGTCGGTTTATTTCACATCTATATTTTCAAAAAATTAATAGCATGATTATAATTATATTTATAAATTAAATAATATTATAATTTTAGCTCTTTTGTTTTGTCCTTCGTTTGCTGGCCAGTTCTCTTTTGTTGGAATAATATACAGGAAATTGAAAAAGTAGTTTGTGTGGGGATCTTTTTGAAATTTTGGACTCTAGTCACAAAAACATGTCTAACAAATATGAAAACTAATGTTCATTAAGGGCATTCTATCCTAGTGTGTGTGGTTGCCTGCCTTTTGGTAGGAAAGACTGCGTGTAAACAGCCATTAAAAATACTGCGTTTATGTTAGGAATTTTGAGGTTGACAAAATCTGTCTGCTAATTCATTTGCAACCGGGTGGGAAGGGGGGAAGCATGTGGAAAGGATGTGTTTTTAGGTTTTATTGTAAAATAAAAAGATTTATGCCTTTAATCAAAAACAGTGATTTTCAACCTCCTTTTCATTTGCAGACCCTAAAAAATTTCATATGGAGGTGTGGACCCCTCTAGAAATCTTAGGGATAGTCTATGGGCCCTCTGGTTGAAAACTGCTGCTCTAAAGAATATAACTGTGTGATTTCAGGCAACTCTAGCTGTTCTGTAATCGGTTCGCATCAATATGGCAGCGTTGCCTAGCAGCATGAGCACAGGATTGGGAGGAGATCCTGGGTTCTAATCCTGTTGTGGACGTGGGCAAAATGGGGATAATGATACTTAACCTACGTGGAGTGTCTTGAGGAGCAGTGTGTGTTTCTGTGGCTCTTCACTGTGATATGAATCGGAGGATGAGCAAGCCAGTGGTTTCTGACCCCTACAGGGAATGCTGCCCCTACAACTCCTGCATCTGTGTGCTGAATGAGGGTGATCATAGTTGTAAAGTTTTGGGGTTTTTTCCATACAATCCACTGTTGTGGGATATTCCTTTGTCTCTTTTATTTTTCTTTTCCCACCAAACAAACCACACTCTTGCAGCCACACAGGTGGTACAAATTGCATTAGAAGAGTGGGTTCTTTAACGTTAATAGGGCTGCTGAATGAAGAGTCAGATGAAACCCAGGTTATGCCAGGCGATGGAGCTGTGAGAGGGTATGAAACCCTTCTGGATGTATCTAATACCCCATATTCTCACTCTTTGGAGATGGCTCAGAAGAAATGCACAAATAATTAAGCCAAGGTATTTACACACACATGTTTTATGGCAAATTGGTATGTGGTTCGTAATCATTTTTTCCCCAGAAACAGGTTTTATGGTAATACAGTAAAAATATTAAATTAGAAAATGCCTCACTAAGGGTGATAAAACCTTACTACAGTGGAAATAGGTAATTATCCCCTCTACAGGCTAAATGACAGTTTAAAAGAAATAAAAATGTTAGTGCTCATTACTTGCTTTTGTAGGTTGCAATAAAGGGTAAGTTAAATTTTAATTCAAGGAAGACCCTTGTATCGACCTGCTCCTTCCACACACTCTTCCTCAGGTGTAAGTACTATTAATTACCCAGTCTAAGTTATTCCTCCGCTCGTGGCTAACACCAATACCCTTTTGTGCTAAAGTCACCTTTCCCTTGCTGACTTGGGGTGGGGTGTTTCGACTCACTGGCTCAAATCTGATTTTTAATATATGTGGGTGTGGGGGAGGAATTTTATGTTTTTTAGCCCAAATCCGAGTTCATTATGCATAGCCTTCAGGGGCCTGAAAGTCTTAAAACCCACACTTACCCCGGTGAATTGAAACAGAGACAAGGTTAAACCTGGAGGATTGATGAGTTTTACTCTCTACGTGGTGAAATCCTGCAGAGGGGAGATGCTGCAGGGGAAAGGTAGCCTATACAGCAGCAATAATAATAATAATAAAAGCTTGGCATTTTTTTGTCTGGCTAAAATGTTTCTTACAATCCACCTCCCCCTTGCCCATTTGCAAATAACCTCTCTCTGCACAGTGTAATCTCAGCACCAGCAGCAGTCAGTGCTCAGAGCTGGCTGGTTGGTTGTTTCACACCTGGAATTTTCAGGTAGCCCTGCTAGAATTTTGACTTCAATATGGCGCACACAGGTCCAGGCCTGTGAACCTAAAGGGCTTGTTGTTATCCATTCTTACGTGCGAGGGTGCAGCCCAGCAGAGCAGTCTGGATGGTGTGGCAGGACCATACTGCGTGCAGCGTACTAGTTATCTCTATGCTGTGCCTGGCAGAACTTGGTGTTCTGATGATTGGAGCTTCTCTGTGTTCAGGCAACAGCACACGTGTGAGGAAGATGCAGTGTTACTTTGAATGCCCCTAGCCGAACTTGCTTGCTTCAAAAATGATTTTGGTAATCTTGGTCCCCGAGGTCAACGTCAATGGAATGCTGATTCCTGAACTCCCCTGCCCTCAGTGTAAACCAAGTAACCAAACAAAAATGAGAGAAACTTTGAGATATCGGTGCCCCACTAGAGAGAAAGGGTCACAACCCAGGCTGACAGCAAATGTTCAAGCTAGTAGTTACTGCTATTGGCAGGTGCCTGCTTGAGAGAGAGAGAGAGAGACTGAGTGTGTGTGTGTGTGTGTGTTTAAATGTCATTAGCACTGGGGAATGGGGGGAAGAACTAACTGGCTGTGTGGGGGAGGAGGCAGGGCAGTGACTTTACATTTCAAAGTGCTTCTCTGTTAAGCTGAGTTTAGCCTGAAATGTGTCATTTGATTTAGCCCTGGATTTTTGGGCATGTGTTTGTGCACTCAAAAACCAACCGAATCCAGAGGCTTGCCATTCAAAGCAGGCCCAGTCTCCTTAGCACAAACCACCAGCCTTTTTCGTGGTTTGGCTGCCAGATGCAGGCAGGTAGGTCTCACCTGCTGTGCCGCTGAATGGATTGCGCATGTTGGCGCATTCTTCTGTGGCTATTGCAGTGTGAGTGTCTGATGAGAGCCCAGCAGGGGCGTGGATGGGCTGGCTGCTGGTGATTTGTGTGCGCATCTTAAATGTGATGTGGGTTTTGGTAGGTGGGGAGGTAGGTGCTTCAGAATAGTGCAATGGCTCCCAACCAGGGCTAACTGCATCTTGGGGGAATCTGGTTTGGATCATTCCTATGTACAGAACTGAATTTAGCAGAGTCCCTGTTTCCTGTTCTAGCCATTCCGATATGTCCTACTGCAGCGATTCTCAGCCTTTTGCATCCTGTTGTCTTAGTGGTACTCTCCTCCCATCTAACCCTAATGAAAGGGGCCTCATGTCCCCATATTGCCAACCGATGTTCTGATGAAAGGTTTGTGACTCCCTTTTCTGTATAACGACCCTCTTCTGCACCAGGTACATGGAACCCAGAATGTACAATAGTGGAAGGGCGGCCATGTGGGAAAGGCTCAGGACTGGGACTCGGAAGACTTGGTTTCCACTCCTGCTTCTGCTTTTGGATGTCAGTCCCTCACTCTTTCGCTTCCCCATCTGTAAAATGGGGAGGAATATGTCCCTAACTCACAAACGGACTGTGAACATAAATATCTTAATGACTGTGAGGCACTTAGATACCCCTGCTATGACCCACATAGACCTATCTAGACAGACACCTCTTAAATTCAGAGGAAACAATATTCTGCAAAATCTCCTTGGCTCTCAGAAAGTTTGGCAGCAGCTTTCTACTCGCTTTGTAAGCAGAGTCAATGCTGTGGATTGGACTGCTTCTGTTTTAGTGCTGGAGGCCCCCAAAATGTGTTCTCCCAGGTCTAAGGGGTTTGTTCTGTTGGGATCTGTTCTGGCTGATGATAGAGGTGTTGGAAAATGAGTTAACTGGCTGGCTTTGTACCTTAACACAAGACTGGATCCTAGCAAAGAGTCCGAAATGGCGGTAAGCCCTAGTGTAAAAATGTATGTGCCTGGTGGGTGTGAGCCCAGGACAGAGACAGCAGCTGCGGATCATTAGGGCTTCTCTGCTGACCGCTGAGCTGGAGTTGGAATGCAGGGGATGGGAAAAGTGTACACGTGAGCATCTGCTGGTGTGAGTAGCGGAGTTTGACTGGAGAACCTTCATTGGGACGTAACAGGGCCCAGGGCTCTAGTGGGGCAATAATCAGTGCATATGCCTCTCTGTTTCATGAGACCTCAGGAGCCTTGTGTGAGTAGGAAGCCTGCAAAGTGGGTGCATTTGGCAGTAGAATGTGTCTTTCTGAGGCCGTTTGCTGCAGTATGATTAGTCCTCCTGGGTGTTTAAAATGAGCTGTGTCGGGGTTGGAGAGGGAGGCAAGGAATGAAATTGGTGACGTTGCCTTAAAAGGTTCCAAACCACTCAGCCTTTCAAGTTACTTTGACATGAGCAACCGGCGTATGTTTGTCAGCTTTGCCCACCTGAGTGTGAAATGATGTTCTATCAAAACACCGGTTTCAGCATTTCCCTCGCCGCTCCTGACACGTGAACCCTGCTGCGGACAGTAACTGCTGCTTTCTGCCCAGGAATTTCACTGATATTGCAGTACAAGTGGAAACATTTGCTCAGTGGTAATGATGGGGTCTGACTCAAGCAAGCAAGGCAGGGTTGGAAGGCTATGATTGTGAAGGACTAAATAGCATCGCTCGCTGCATTTTCCCCTCTGCCCCCAGTCAAATGATGGAGTCTTAAAGTCACAACGTCCTTTTTGTCAGTAAAACTGCCTGCTTTATGCTATCTAATTTCTCAGCTGAAACAGCAAATGACAATGATATTTATCGGTTAAGGGGCAGGGAGATTGCAAACTATAGCAGAGACAGGGTAACACAGCGCTCTTTAGTTAGTTAAAAAGCGCGATGAAGATGCTGAATTTAAAGCCGTGGTCTGTGGTGGAATCACAGGGCTCTTTATATTGGGCAGGGGAGTTTGGTTTGTTTATTCCACTGGCTGTTCTGCATTTATACAATCTAAAGATGAGAGGGAGACAGAAGACAGAGAGTTTCACCCCTGTCCCTGGTGTTATTAACACGCCATATTGAGTTTTCACACTTAAACCAGCTAATGTCGTTGGAAGAAGCTGTGCCTCTCTAGAGCTACTGGCCTCCCTGACTCCGCCGTTCACTACAAAACTGCTGCTGTCTCTCACCAGAACCTAAACTTCCCCACTTCCGCCCTCTCTTGCCCCCCCCCCCTCGGGCTGGCTGCAAATCTGCATCGCAAACAAAGCTTGGCTGGGCCTAGCAAAGAATTACTCTTCCTCACTCCTCCTCACGGCGGTTGGTCGTGTCTGAAGGACCTGCCTGGCACAGTCTCTCCCCCCGTCCCCGCAAGCCATGTCAGTTGAGCCTTTCCAGGATTCTAGGTCTGCCATCTTGCTTTCTTCGGATCTAGAGTTTGCCAATTTTTTCAAATGTCGGCTCCATTTTTTCAGAGTCTGGGGTTGGGTTTTTTTGAGCCTGTCATAGATTACACCATTCTTTCTCTCTCTCTCTGTCAGAAGCTCCAGTTGCAGTATCATAATTAAGGCTGAGTGGATCTTTGCACTGAAAGCACGAATTCAACCACTAAATACAGCTATTTCACCTCCCTCCCCCAAATTGCAATGCTTATTCTGACTAAATAATGATTTTTTTAGAGTTTGCCATTTAACTGGATAATTAGCTTATGAGTTAAAATTGATTTAAAAAGTGGGCCCTTAAGAAATGTAGCACCATATATCTGACTTTTTTGTCCTTAATGATCTTATAAAAGAGATAATGTCAGTTCTTCCAGTTTCCCATATGGTTAAAACAGACTGAAATCTCATGCAATGGTTACCTTTGAAGCTAGCATTTCAGGCTGAATGGCCATTGTTTGCAGCTGTTCTTCATAATTTAAAGTTGCCTCTTTAGCAGAGGCTGGCTGATGAGTAATACTCTTGTACTGCATATTCCACAAAGAATTCACCTTTTTCAAAATGGCAGCTGCCTCAAATCATTTTCAATAGGAGTGAAGGTAAAATTGCCTGTAGCAAAGATGTCCTTTTTCAAAATGGCCACCTGCCTCTCATTGTTTCCACTTAGCTGTGAAGCCAAGCTTGCCTGAGCCAAGATGGTGGCCTCCTGGGCTGTCCCGCACTCTGGGGTTATTAAATGTTAAATTGGTCTAAATAAGTTCCCTTCCTTTTGGGATTGAACGGATTACCTATTTAGCTCTTCAGTTCCCTGAGTGTTGCAGGGAACACTGCTGAGTCTAGGTCTCTTGTGTGGAGAACTTCTGACACACTAGCCAGAGGCCCTTGGCCAGTGTTAGACAACTTGTCTGCCTGGGTGTTTCTAATGCAGACAGTGTGGTAAATGTGGCTAAGAAATTTATGTAAAGCTTACAGTAAGTGTCCCATATCTCCCTTGTATTGCTCAGTCAAAGTGGAGGTGCATTTCTTGTGTGGTTTTGTTAGTTGTGATCTTCAGGAAAGTGATGCCAAGCCATTCTTTAGGGCTGTTTGAGAATGCTGTTAATGTAATACATCCTCGTGCACACGTGTGTGTATAAAAATTATACATACCCTGTACAGGTATCACAATATTAACAATAATCTCTCTTTATATTCTGGTAGCACCTAGGGGCCCCTATTAAGATTGCTGCCCTTTAGTACTAATACTGCAAGTGTACACAGATATAGGCAGTGCCAGGCTAAACAGAGAAATCAGATGAAGGGGATAGGGCATACAAATAAGTGCTTTCCTCTACAGCCGATAAGTCTGTCTACTGTATAAATGTGTCATGCATAATAATCTAGTATGTGATGTGCCACTCTGCACAATATTTCTTAGGAAACCACTTAAATTTTTAATAGACATAATGGCCCAAATCTCAACCCTTCTGAGCTGGAGGAAGGTCTAAATTTCATACTTTGGCCCCATCTCTCGTTAATTAATGAACTAGACAGAAAATGTCCCTCTTCTCCCCCATCCCAGTGAAATCATGGCTGAAGAGTTCCTGGCCTGAGTTTTGGGTGATCCTCACCTCTGATTTTATTAAAAATTCTTTGTTTTTATAATCCTAGATGATGTTAGCAGCACAGGCAAGGAGGTAGTTTCTCTTCTGTGAGTTTTACCTGCTGTTATCTCTGTGTCCTCTCTACTTTGAGTACTAGTGGGAGCTCAGAATGTAGCCCCGTCCAAATGCTTTTTCCTTAAGGGTTCTCTAGATTGCCATGACCACATGAATTTCTCTTTTGCAGCTGAAGTTTGTAAATAAATGGGCCCCCAATTTATCCATCTACCTTCCCTGACTGCTTAGGTTTTAAGCTTAAAAATAATGAAAGAAAAACCAGCCAGTGATGTGGTGATTTTGAAAGAGAAACTCGCTTCTCTTATCAGAACTGCTGCATATGTGATATTAATTGGAATCTTGTTGCTGGGTCATTTTCATTGTTTTTCAAGTACCGTCAAATCCAAGAAAATATATGAAAACTAAATTATAGTCCCACATAGGCTGTCTGATTGAATCCTCCTTATGGCATTGCATTCTCATACAGCCTATTAAAATATTCAATCTTGTTTTCTTACTTGAAGAGGCTGTCTGTAAAGGGCAAACTTACAGAAAACCTCATTCCCTAGAGAGATGGTATCCAGCCACACTGAAATATTTACATATTTCTGTACTGCATGTGATTGGTCTTATGCAAGTCCTTCCCTACACTTGCATTTATTAATAAAGATTGTTGAATGCATTTTTAATTATATGGCGGCCTTTTCATTTGAAGCGGTGGATGGTAGCACTGCCTGCCTTTTGCTTCCAATTTGACCTTGAAAAGTTACTCCCTCCTCCCCCTTCCTCCTTTTTTCCCCAGGACAGAGCTTTATCGATCGTTGTTTGGAAAAATCACGCATCGCGAAGAGCCCAAGCAGAATTAGGATCAAGCCTTTGCAGAAGGAAAACATATGCACAGACACTTACTTTTGTTCTCTGCGTTTGGCGAATGCCCAGTGGGAGCCTTCGTGTGCATTTGGACTCTTGCATCTGTGCTGCCGGAAGCTGCCACCATGTTGTCACATCTGGTCTGTTTGATATGTGGCCGTTTGTAGATCACAGCTCCACTCCTGTGGGTCACTTAGTGATGGCCGCAGTGAGGTTCACTGAGAGCTTTTAGCCGTGTGGTAGCCCACAACTTGGATTTCAGGACCGGCGTGAAGTGGATTATGTCATGTCCAGGGAAGCACTATCACCCTGTCTTTTTAAGTTCACTCAGAAAGTGTCATGTCTTGTCTTGTCTGTTAGGATGTCTTGTGATTTGCTGAGGATTATTTTATTTCATGCGGCCCCTGTAGCTGAAGTGCGCAGTACCAGAGTTAAGACGGAGATGTACCCTGGCAAGCAGGCACTCACGTATATTTTTTTTGCAATTCAGTTTAGAATCCATCCATGCCAATTAAAGAACATACAATGCCCTTCCCTTTTTGACCCTCTTGTATGTATGGCCCTGCTCCTGCAATCTTATCCGCACAAGCAGACCCTTATGCCTGTCTAGGATCCCACTGAAATTCGTGGAACCTATGTTTGTGTTAAACCTTCATTTGAAATGCACAGTTCTGCTGCAGTATTTTAGAATGCTGCAAGCTGACTCAGACACGCAGGCTAAAATGCCATTAATATTGCTGGAAAAAGGCACTCCCCATCAGTGGGTAGCTTGAATTTTGAAGAGTCCAAACTCCTGGGCTTCCAAAAGGACTGCTTATTATGCATAAAGGGTCAGTCATGGAATGGCTCCCAGCTGAACACAGGCCGATATCCACGACTAGGGATATTTTTGCAATTGGAAAATGTTTGTGAAGTTTCAGTGCAGCATTGATCGTGCACGCCATTATTTTTGCTGATCAGGGGTCTCTGAGGCCTGTTCCTTTTCTGCCCACTAGTGACAGCCTTTCTGCAGAGGTTAGTGCCGGTGTAAATCTGGCAAGAGGAGATGATTCACTTGTTTTTTTTTTTTACATCAGAAGGTCAAAAGCTGAAAATTAAATTCCAATAAGGGGAATTTATTAGCCTGCTGTGACCAATCTCCGATGAAGATGATCTTGAATAAATAATGTGTGCATATGTTTGTAGTATAATAACGCGATGGCCATTGCATTTACTTGTTTAACTACATTTGCTCTGTTTTGTTCTTTAAATGATCTGATTAAAATAGCCTGTACATTGAGTAACCAAGTCTTGACAGTGCAGCAAATGCATCCAATGTGTCCAAATGTGGATTTGAGGGATACATGCTAGTTGAATTAAGCAACTCTCTTCAATGGTTTTTTTTTTTTTTTTTTTTTTTGAGTTGTTAACCAGTTACTTATTTTAATGCCCAACAAAGGCATCTGTATTCTTTTGGCTCATTCAGTTACATTTACAGAGCAGCTGTCATGTCAGGATCTTGAAGAGTTCTGTGAACAGTGCTTAAATCTCGTGACACCTCTGATGGTAGGTAAGCATTGTTTTAGCCATTTCACAGATGGGCTAACTGAGAAATGAAGAGGCTGCTGCCACAAGGTCAGTTGGTGAGATGAGGCCTGGTTCTCACACCCATTTTAATTGGTAGACAAGCATTGAATCATCAGTCACATCTTGATGCATTGACAAGGTGATCCTAACAAGGAAGATTGCAATGGTAGTGATATATTCTCCATCTGAATTTGAGAACTTATCTCAGGTCTTTGGCTTGCGCTAGTATGTGGTAAATTAATAAGGCCAATTAATAATGTGCATAGTGCTTTTTATCTTGAAGGACTCCACAGCACTTCTGCAAAAACGTAACAGTATGCAATTTTTTTTTTTGCATGTTTATTCGATCACTTAAAACTGTCTGTTTTGCTATGAAGTTTGTCTGTCCATAATAAGACAAAGAAGATAAAAAGGTGTTCACTTCTTTAGAACTTCTCAGTGTTCATCTATTGGGGGCTGGGTGAAAGCACTGGCCAAAATTTTCAAAAATGCCAACATGTACGTTCCTAAATAAAGTAGCTGAATTTTACCTGAGTGAGAGCCGTATAGAGCGCTGCACGGGTGGAAATCAGGCCACTTAGATACTAATATATCTCAGCAGGAGCTATTTCAGCTTTGATTATAACATAACCTCCTTGGGTATTTTATACATAATGTGTTTACTTGTGGGCACCTAATCGGGTGCATGAAAGACATTAATACTGGTTTTCTATAAACATGACAATATGCCAGTATTGGGTTCCCCCCACTATTGGTACAGTGTCCTGCATGACACTGAAATATCAGTAATTCCAAAATATTTGGAGAAAATATGTGTAATGAGCTAGAACATATGAAAGGTATGAGACAGCAGAGGTGGTATAAAATACCTAATCATTGCGAGGCAGTTTTAGAATTCAGGATATCACCCTCCTTCCAGCAAAGAATAAATTGGAAACTCTTTTAATTGACACAGATCCTGCTATTCAACTGTTACCTGAAAGACAGATTAGTTGATTGATTTGCATTTTAATAAAATCTAATACTTTATTTTTGTGTGTGGGGCTAATGCTGATTTTTTAAATGAGTTCAGAACTGTTATCAAGACTGAATTCAGAGGCTTTTTTAATGATGAAAGACGCATCCTTTTCCTTTTGTGTGGAGTTGACCTCTTTTATTTTGCTAGGAACGCTAGGATGGCATGATCCAAACTCTATGCATTGCAGCCGGGCAATAGCCATTAGCTCCATTGCTCGGATGATTCTAAAGTAAGTTGGCCCTGCTCTCCTTCTCTCCTTTGCACTAGACACCTGACATTTGTCTAGCATCACAGCAACAGCAGTAAAAGAGAATAGCAGGGCACTGTAGAACCGTAACATGGCAGCATAACAATATGGACGTGCCCGTGCTGACACTTACGAGTGAGTTGCATCATAATCCTTTGCTGCCCAAGGGCCAGGTATGGATCAGTGGGTGGAGGACCCTGGAGATAGAGTGACCAAATGTCCTGTTTTTAAAGGAACAATCCCAATTTTTGGATCTTTTTCTTAAATAGGCACCTATTGCCCCCCACCCCCATCCCGATTTTTCACATTTGCTGTCTGGTCACCCTACCTGTAGAAAATATAACATTTGTCTTGGGTTTATAAGATATCTGTGTCAAGGTGAGCATTGACTTTGTCTTACAAAACATATGTAGTGTGGATGAATAAATCTTTATGTCCAGTTCCATTAAAGCAGTAGTTGAAGGTAGCCTAGAAGCACATTGATTTTTTTTTTTTCTCTCCTGTCTTTCCAGGGCTCTGACTGGTCAAAATTTGCCAGGCAGAAACCTAGCAAATGTCACTGTTGCTCTTTCTATTCTTGGATCCAGATAATGACCTTCTGCTATGACGTTTGCAACCCTCTCAGCTGTCCCTGCAATGTACGAGGGCATGGCTAGCAGCGTGGCGAAATCCAGCCACAAAGAGTCAGGGGTAAGTAGTGCTACTTAACTAGTGCTGGTTGTGGTGTGGACAAAGCCTCTGTCTTTGTATCATGTCCTAGAAGGAGGGGTAGGAAGAGGAGAAACATTGCAGCACATGTAGGTCACAGTGAGCACAGGGAAGGCTGGCTTTATGGAAGCAGGGTTCAGTGTAATAGTGTGTTGAGCAATATTGTGTCAATTAACAGGCTAATGTTTAGCAGAAAGAAATTAAGCCTACTGATCAGAGCATGCCCGAGAGTCCTAAAACTACAGGCTGCACAAGTAGCCACAGCCAGGCACTGTGCTCTGTCTTACAGTGTAACAGTCTGCTGTGGCTAATGCAATAAACTCCTCCACATCATTCCTTATCCTAAGCATTGCTCATAAGCCAACACAGCAGCAGGTCTGGTTTATTTGTCCCCCGACCCCACCATACCAGCAAGACCGTGCACTGACACCCCAGAAGTATTTTCCCTACTTGTTGAACAATACCAGCACTTATTTTTTGAACAGCTAAAAGCCTCTGACGTGTGGTCTGCTAACATCATTACAAAAAATCTCCTGGTTTAATTGCCACAGTTCTGAAGACATCACTTGGAGGAAATTAGCGTTCCCCAGGTTGATGTGGGTGGAGTGGTTTCATGCCACGTACGCAGTCAGCGCAAACATTCCAGAGGTTTAAAAAAAGAATCCAGATGCGCGTATCCTACATTGGGGTTTATTGCTCCAGCAAGTTGGCCGGCGTCTCTTCTCTGCATAGGATTACGTTGCTTTGACTTGAGGGAGCTGACTGTACATGCCTGGTTTAAAATTCCTTTTCAGTTTGACTCCTGTGTCCTTTAAAGTTGTAGCTGCAGCACTTGGTTTGAAGAGCTGGAGGTAATGTTAAAAGGGTCACATGAAACGCTTTAAATGTGATAACTTCTAGTTCATATTGTTTGAAGAGATAAGAGTGATTCAAAGCCCTACTAAGAATGCTTTTGAATTTACTTATCAGCATTTAAGCAGGTTTTTTCTTCCCCCCCCTACCTGGTTAGTGTGATATATCAAGGGAACCTTAGAAAGGAAGGTTTAGCCTGCAAGGACCCTGTTTCATCTGCTAACCTTGCTGGTAAGGTCAGTTCTTTCTTCCTGATGTGAAAATGGTCCATTTCCAGGATTTGAATATGCTGGCAGGAGAAACGCAGCCTGTGTAATTCGTGAGGAGGGGGCTAATCAGAGTCATCTACAGGAGTGTCTCGAGTGGTTACTTGGCCGAGGCCAGCGGTAGGGCAGCCTGCAGTTAATCAGCTCTGCCCTCGCTCGGAGGAGTTAGTGTGGTCAATGTGAATTACTGCAGAGACCAGCTAGGACGCAAAGCTTATTTTGACAGCAAAAAAAAAAAAGCAAATTACCCGAGGACCAAGTGTTTCATATGCTCCATAAGGGCCTCAAAGTTCTGGAATTCAGTTGGGTTTGTAAATTCCATGTTGTAACTGAAGAGTCTTGTTCCTGGGTCCCCCACTAAACACAGACTCTCTGGGCCTGCAAAAGTCAAACCTTAATAGAAACTCACCCCAGCCGCTGCCATCCTATTAAATATTTAGTCTTGTTATCCATTCCAGTATGGTCTAACGGTGGCTGCCCAGTGCTGTGTAGGGCATGATTCTTGTGGGGCACGCGCTTAGTTGGAAAAGGAATTAAGTGAACCTTTCTGTTTGCCAGGGTCAGGCTATATTGGAGGGTTGAAAAGTCTGTCTCTCTAGGCAACTTTTACCAATCCTGTTTTCCTTTTACTCACGAGTGGGTGGTGGTGGTAATGCTGAGCTTGTATCAGACTTCGGACTTGGCACACTAATTATGCCCACCATTAGCCCTGTGGGACTGGTGAATAGGAGGTCTAGTTTACAGAGGATTACATTGATGCACAAACAAATCAAGTGACCAGGTCATGGTCACACAGCAAATCGAAGGGAAGCCAGGCTTCTGACACCTACTCTCTACAGCAGTGTTTGTTCCTAATAGCTGGTGAGCCATTGTCTACTTGGCAGTGGCTAGTCGTAGACTCCCTGACTTCACAGAATGGTAGCCAGGGTGCTGTGGAGTCAGCAGAAAATGCTCCTGCTCTCATTGCAGGACTATCTTACGGTCAAAAAGGTGTAAATGGTTATTAATAAGGACAATGATACCAGAATGGTTTCCACTAAGTTTTCCTAACACTGCCAATTAACAGCAAGTGAGATTTTTCCCAACAGAATATTAATTCGTTATTAATTCATGATATATCTGCTTATTAGTTCCTAGCTGTATGTGCATTATACCATTCTAAAAACATTGTAGATTGGCATGGGGGGGGGGGGAGTTTTGGGGGGTCTGGATTTTTCCTCTCCCCCAGCAGAGAATTTCAAGTTTCAGACAAACAACTTCATTTACAAGTGTCTCTAATTAGCTGCAGAATTAGTAAAGCGGAGTTTTCCCCCCATAGATCGGCCAAACCCCCGAGGGAAACTGTGGAATAGAGAGAATCGCATTTCCAATTATTTTGTTGAATTGCTAATTTAGTTATTGTGCCTGGCGTAATTGTGATGGGTATTGGGTGTGCAATTCAATTTGTTTTAAATATTTGTGGGAAGGCTGATCAGTAATGGAGCTGACCTATTTCGTGGCCCAAATTGAGAGAAGAGACTAAAACAAAAACAGCTACAAAGCCACAGTTTGTTTCAGTTTTTATTTTGATCTCTCTCATCCCTCTTAAGACTGTTGATGCAACAAAAGGTTTAAATTAAAAGATGATAGCACTTTGATCTTAGGCTTTTGAAAGCTTACAGCTTTGGTACTTTTCTTGGCATTTTAATATGTAGATATTTTAGGCTAAAGAGTTTTAAATGCGTTTCTGGAGTTCAATAGGGTTTTTTTTCCCCCTCTAAATTTTATTATGTTTATTAAGGTGATTTATGTCTTTAACCCTCAGGATTCTGGTTCAAGAAATGCGTGAAAATAATTGGAACTGCTGGGTTTTGTGTTTGCTGGCTTTGAAATTGTGTTAAATATTAATCATTAATTAGAGGTGGAGATTTTTAAAAACCTGTGTGGGGTGAAGTCTATATTGGATTTATGTTTGTAACTTAGCTGGCAGGGGGAAACATTTAAATTAGCTATACTTGCAATTCAATTTCAGAAGCTCTGGGTGGGAGTTTCTATGAATGCCTAGGAGTTGGGGCAGGGTTCAGAATCCCAAAGGAAATAAATTTATAGTCAAACTTTTCATAGGTCTGCATAGTGGATGTAAACCACTCACTGTTTTCTCTCTCTCTCTCTGCAGCGAGGACAGACACATGGACTTGACAGTTCTGCTCTTAGTTTGCCAATACAGGGAAAGCAGACATAGGCTTTAAGAAAGGGAGAACACTAGATTGATTTAAATCTAGAACAGGAATCACTGCTAGCGCTTCAAAGCATCTCGTAGGTAGTTTGCCACAACCCAAGGTGGTAAAGGCTGTTTGGAACTGATCATGCGAAAAAGAAAAGTGAAATTAAAGCAAGGTGCGATTTCATTCCCCTTCTGCTTCACTGGGAATTGTTTGACCAGTCTCAAAGTCAGGCTGAAGGTGTTGATGGAGAAGTATCATGTCCTGTGTGTTGTAACAAGAAGGCAAGAATGTTAATGTGCTGGATGTTGTCTTGATTTATATTCCACTGAGCATATTTGTGTTTGACTATAAACATTTTTCTATTTCAGAATTCAAATTTTTCTGCATCACTGTTTTAGAGTTGTTTGACATCATGGGAATGATAGATGCGACAAATTAAGCCTCTGGCTTCATGGCGTGAGAAGTTACAAAGGGGGTGAAATGAAGAAAAGGGCTGGCAACTTACGAGAACAGGTGAAAATACTCGTGCTTTTAAGTGTTACATAGTGCCGTCTTTTCCCAGCCTTAAGCAAGCATGAACTACCCAGACTTAGCACACGTTTCTATGGAGTTTAAGTAAAAGTTGGAATGAAAGGGGTAAGCACGCAAACCCACTAGTGGAATAAGCAGCCCAGACTCTTGCAGTGATGGGCCTGAACCTCGAAGTTCAGCTCTAGCTGTGAATTTAGCCAAGCTCCTGAGTCTTTTTGGTTCAGTTCCTCTTGAGAGGCAGGGTCACATGGCTGGAACTGAACTTCCTCAGAATTCAAGGCTGTTTCAGTCTGGCGTTCGGTCCCTGACAGCTAATGTAATGCAGTGTCACCTTTAGTATCTTCCACATAAAATTCTCAATGCATTAACAACCTCCTCCATTAAATTAAGTTAGAGCTAAAAGAGGGAGCACTTACCAAATCCCCCCACCTATGGAATACACGGTTCCACTTGTAGCAGTGAAAACGGTCTTAAACGGATTCTTTTTATTAAAAGAAATTTGAGGTAAATGAAATACATCAGCAAGTACCATAGATGTCCAGCAATAACACGGCCATGGTTTGGTTTTTACTCCAACTGCATCATACAACAACGAAAGGCATAAAGCAGGACGTAACATGCACAGTAGACTTTGTTTTCTGGTAGTGTTACTGGAAGGCCTAAACCTCTGGGATGACTGACTGTCACACTCAACATGAAAAGGGAAGCGTGATGCTGGGCAAAGGCTGTGCCTAGCTCCTCACAAGTGGCTTTTATGTGATGCTTCAAGTTTAATTAAAACATTAATAGTGGGGTTGTTTGCAGGTTGGAGCCATTTACTATTAGACCATCTAGTAAACCAAAGTCAATTTTTTGTGACTTGTTCATTTCATTCAATCTGCTTTAAGGACAATATAAGCCCGAAACAGTCCCTTGCCCCCTTCCATAATTTGCTTCTGTCTGCTTCTAGTCAGGGAGCGTTGGAAGAAAGGCACTAGTCTTGCAGGTTCAGGATGGAAGAAAGAATTGAATTAGCTTCCAGACTAGCATGTGCCAACTTTAACAGCTCTTACATCATATGCTGATCTGTATAAAAGATGCACGATAATGTTCTGATGCTTACAAGTATCTTAAGAATATGTACTTGGAGTCCATTATTTTCAAGGCTCCCAAAGCTGCACTAGCTTGTCTATGAGTGGGTGGGATGGAAAAGTGCTTCACTCTAATCTTTTAAAACGGGGCTCTTCTTTTAATAGCTCAACACAGACGGAGCAGTGAGACCCCTAAAGGCTCCAGAATCCTCTAACAGAGAAATGTTTTTATTGCATGAGAATAGGCGTATTCAAATGATTGTGGTGTATACAGAAGCTGACTGCATCAGAGCTCCAGTGACACAAGCAGATATAATTTCAGGGCCTACCCACTGAGTAACTCTTGGTGAAAGGGTTATTTTCAACAGCTTCACCAACAAAGTCTTGCTACAACAGAAAACGGAAAGGGCCAATAGGCAGTCTTTCCAATGAATCCTTACTAGTTCAGGTGTAGAAGATGACTTTGTCTTCACTGAAGCTGTGGGTGTCATTTGCAGCTTGTGTAGACGCACCTGTGCTGTCTTGCGAGAAGTAGCTGTGAGGATGTGGCAGCAGGGATATGACGCTATTTTTAGCATTCTAGCTAGATTAAAGCTAACATGTAACTACAACTCCCACATCTGGCTGCAGTTGTAGAGGTACCCAGGGCCAGGGAACATGTCTTTGGGATGGTTAAGAGGGAGGGTCTGGTCAACACAGTATTTGCACAACTTCTACCTCAAACTTGAGTGTTGATTTTATGTTTATGTTTTAGCAAAAGCAAGGCTTGTTGATACTAGCCTACAGCAGTTTCTGACACTGCTGGGAAGAGACAATACTGTAGAAGCATCACTATAATATTGCTTTACAGTAGCTAAGGGACAAACAGCCATTTAATTAGATCAATTATAATGCATTAAATTTGATACTGTTAATTTTAAAAAATGTTTCTGGAGAAATGTGTTACTTCAGATTTTCTATTATCAAAAGAAAAGTTGTAGAAGATCAGAATTGTTTGTAAAGACAATTACACCTTGTCTACATGAATAGCATAACTCCAATTTACGTTGCTTAGATCTACTTACCGTGGGGTCCACACTACGTGACATTGACTCCCCTTATTCTCCATCAGGTGGCGTACAGGAGTGCGATTGGCGGTCGATTTAGCGGTCTAGAAAAGACCCACTAAATCAATCGCTGCAGCATCGATCCTCTGGTAAATGTAGATGTGCCCTCAGTGATTTGAATGCTTTGATACAACTTTTCACATAGATACCTATGTCCTATGAAAATAATTAAAGCTAGATGTGCTGTCATCTTAGGATTCTGCTGTGGTTTATATTACCACTAGGATCCCTCAGTAAAAAATACAGCCTTGTTTTTTGGGGGAAAACAAATCAACCTAGCTGCCAAAGCAATTTGTGCAGATCTCCCAATGATGAAATTCTTACCAGGCCTCCTCTGGGTCTGCTAAATTAGTTCTGCATACATATTGTTACACAGAATGTTTTGAGGAATTTCAGGTTTACATTTTTCTTTAATGATTCTGATCTGGTAAGTGACATAATCTATGTAAAACTTAAATCCCTCCTTAGAAAACAACAGCTTTTTAGGAAAGTTTTGGGATAAAGTGCAGCCTTATTTAACCATGTCAGTCTGTCAATTGAACAATAAATACAAGTATTAGCTATTTGGTTTTGTAGACAAGAAAGAAAATAACAGTGACATAATTTGTTGAAGTGGATTCTGCATCTGCCAACCAGGTGACTGTGGTTGGTTGTAGTGCAATATCAATTCAATAGACGATGCTGGTACAGTAATAGCAATTGCATTCCTGGTAGATAACAATTAGCTCCTCAGTACTGCGATGGAGAACTCCCATACATGTAAAATGTTAAATTGGGGGAAGTTACACCACATGCCCCCCAAAAGAGGCTAAGTAACAAATATTACCCAGACTCCCATTTACGTTTTTCTAAAGAGCTCAGAAATGTCTCTGTCCACATGAGAGCGAGCAGCTGAATGTTTCATTTTAAAAACATCACTTTCAGTAACAAAAGTACAAAAAATTGTTCGGAGCTGGAGAGCTGGTTTTAATTTCAGTGACTAGCTCTTGCCACTTTTCCCCATCTTTATGGAATGAGCGTTTGCTTCCTAGGTGAATGAGCGTTTGCTTCCTAGGTGAGACAGAATGAATGAATAATGGAATTGGCAGCTCACCTTTAACTAGCGCCTGTGACTGTGCAGAGGGACTATAAATACAGTTCTGTAGACACATGAGAGAGGGGACCAGAGTTGGGTGGGATTGGAATTACCCTGTCATAGAAAAAGCCACCATCTGCCATACATCTAGTATCCAGTTTATGACAGTAACAGTAATAATTATGACCTAAGTATTTCTCTTTTTACAGGATACTACTTCATCTCTGCCCTAGCTGAGACCACGAAAGCCTGCAGTATAGCCCTTGGAATGAAAATACTGAAACAACAGGTACTAAGTAAACAGTCAAGACTGACCTGTAGTGAAATTTGCGACCATCAGAGGAGGCAGGATTAGCTCCTCCCCAGTGTAACAGAACCACGCACAAATAACCATTTCTCTCTTTCTTTGTAGTATCTTCCCATGTGCATGTAACAAACCCCTGACTCACCAGCACTCCACTGCTGCAGCAAGTGCCTCAACTGTGCCAGTGGCATCAGCACGTAAGTCTACTGAAACAAGACCACCATCACCAGATTGGGGGGAGGGGGAGAGGCATAGTGTAAGAGAGCTCCTACTTTGCTGCTCTAAGACTTCATGGTACCCTGGTACCCTTCATTGCCTTTTCCTGCTGCTTTCAGAGACAGCTAGACAGCTAGCTGATGCATTGGTCCAGTCACTCTTTGTTAAATAAATAAGGTACAGTTAGACGTCCAGCAGTTTGTTTTCCTTATGTCTTTAGGGCCAGAGCATACGTTCCCTCCGGTCAGTCTGATCTTAACAATTCAAAGTACCATTATTCCTTTTGCTTCCTCTTCTCAGTACATTGATCACAACGGAGCAGACAAAGGGCAACTCTGTGCCTTTTGCCACAGGAAAGGAAGAGGGCAGGAAACGGATCCTCTTTATGTTGAAGGAGGTGAGTCCATTGTTGAAAGAATACGCACTATCTCCGCTCGCTGGGTCGGGGATATATGCTGGGTCATGTGGACAATGGAATCCATGGCAACCTCAGGATTGGCCTGCACCAAGCTGGAAAGACAAGAGGGTTAACAACAGCACCCATCTCACCCCAGCCGCTAGCTCCTTCCTCCTGGCCCAACTTGTCTCCTCATTCATCTCGGCAGAGAAATTTAGCAAGCCGAGTACAGCCCAGTGTGCGGACTCGAAGCCGAAACATTTTCACCTGATCTCGCTCCCTGCTCTAAAGGATCTGGACAAGCCAGCAAGTGGTTTATGATGAACTGAGAGGACAGTGTCTCAGCACCACGCAATGCACAGTTCTAGCACAGACACACAAGGGAGTTCAGTACATGTGAGGGCCAGAGAGGGTGGGAATCTCAGAGTGGTACAGAAGGCAAGAGGAAGAATGTCCAAAGAGTAAACTCAGAGCACTGTCAAGGACTGTAATGGATGCGAGCATTGCGCTCCCTGATTCAGAAGGCTGCTCACAGGCGAACCTTCTCTGTCCCAGATACACCATAATGTCTGTCTGCCTCTGTCTCACAGTCATTTCATGGGCACTCTCTGCTTGTTACCTCACATTCCCCTCTAACTCTAGTGATGTGGTTTGGGGCCAGGTTGCAATAATAAAGTTGCATTTTGGTACCGAACGAGAGAGACTGGTGTCAACCTTTGGATTACACTGTGTACTTCGGCCCGCTGCACGATCTTTGAAAATTAATCAGAACAAAAGGGACATTAGACGCTGGTGCAGTTTCCCCAGAGAAGAGTTGGGGGGTAGGGGGCAGCCAGCATCTTCTGTACTGTGGGACATGAGCAGCAGAAGGATTAGCGGAAGGGAGCAGAGAAGTCATCCTTTAAGTGAGACACAGAAACAGAAGAAATCCTAAACCTATCCACACTGAACCTTAGCAAATATCTGCTGAGCCTTTACCAGGAGCCGATACAGTATTGCAGCTCTAACTACCCACTCACATTAATGCAGAGAATGAAACCCCTTTAATATTTGTATCAACACCGTAAATATGAACCCGATTTCCTGTGGCTACCATAAGCGTGGTTCAGCCAAGTGTGCTCGTAATGGCAGCAGGGTTAAAGCTTTGCTGAAGCAGGGCCGTTGAGCTGAGTGGCTTTCATGGCCCACAGGCACCTTGAACTCAAATTATACCCCCACACAAAATGTATTGTAAAACAATGCCATGGTCAGGTTGTGTGTTCATATGAAGTGGATTAGATACTCATTAAAAACGCTTAAGGTTAGATTTTGAAAACTCACTCCATTTTAACCATCTAAAGCTAAGTGCATTTATTTAAAAAACAAAATAACGCTTGATTTCAACCTCACCCTGTCCCTTTATTTAAACACCTCACAAATTCACTGGCTGTCCAAAACTGCAGTGAGGAGGGCCATAGAATTACCTGGATTGAGACTTTGGGGGCCAAATTCGAGTTGCTTTAGTCTTAATGCCTATACTAGGGCTCCCTGTCTCAAAACTTCCCACTGCTGCATCACCCGCCCTCGTCCAAGAAGGTTTAGATGAGGCAGAAGTCCTCTGCATTAATACTGTCACTGTTACGACACCCTCAGATCTGCATAGGTTAGCACCAGTGGAAAATTTAAGGGAACAAAATCCCTCATATTGACACAGCCCACCACTGAAATTCAAGGGAGCGGGTGAGGATTTAGTCGTAGAGCTCTGCCTCCTTGTGGGAAATCAGCAGTTGGCTTACCTGCGTATTTGTTTGAGTATGTAGTCTCTGGAGATGTATTTGATGTTTTCATCCACAACTGAGCGAACGCCGTCTTCCTCTGTTAGCTGTTTCTCCAGCCACTCCACTAGATCCTTATTGTTATCCCACAAGTATGCCTGCAAACAAACAGCAAATGTTGCTGAAATGGTTCCAGAAGGTGCTCTGGGGTCCTATGGAACGGCCATTGACAGATTGCGCTATCCTGCTCCCAACGCTACCGTTCCTGAAATTTAATTAGCAATTACTGGCAACGGTGGGTAAAATATTAGGCAGAAGATCCTTTGTGAGTTGCTGGTGCGGTTAACGTTTATGGCTGTGGAGCGCAACTAACAATTAACAGAAGTTAGAGAATGCTGTACTTGTTCTGTGTCTCCTGCCTTAAAATGTGATTACATGGAAATCACGGAGGCAATAGTGCCACAGTTTAAAGCACCTATCGCTGTGGGTTATTTACTCTAACAATGCCTCTGCTCAGAGGGCTGGTGACCTCTTCTTTCGCACAAGGCAATGGAATGACAAACTACCCTCAACTGCATCAAGCATCTCGATTTTAGGATCTGGAGCTTTCACAGAGGTCTCCTTTTTAACAACAGGACCAATCTAGCCAAATTATCCATCACACATCCATCATCCCCTGTACACAAGTAGGCAAACCTGCTCTTACTGCTATAAGGCACCAGTGTACGTGTTGCCTCGTCTGTATTTAGTGCTAAGTTGGGGTGGGGGGGCTACGTGGTCTTTTTAGTTATATTTGACGTTCCAGCAAGTTTAGGAGAAAGTGAGATTCTCCCAAAAGTGGCTAGAGCAACACATAGCGCTGCCGAATGCTGCACTGCCAGTATGCTGGCACTTGGCTTCTCTGGAGAAGAGCAGCTGTGGTACCAGATTATGGAACGCTTCTGTGCTATGGGACGGCGAGAGAGAGACGCTGCGTCCCCCAAGCTAACTTCAGAGTCAAACCAAGCTACTCAAAGTGTATTGCATTAGCTCCCTGCGAGACCGTGTCTCCTGCATTTAGCACCCTTGGAAAACGTCAACAGTTTTACTTTTCTAGTTATTTATTTTTTTGTTAACTAAAGAAAGGCTCCTCCAACAGACTTGCTATCTACTAAAACCAAATTAGCTCCTTTATTACCCATATGCTGACAAGTCAAAGCAGCAGTTGTTTGGGGCAGTTTATAAGGGAAAGGAATTGTCCCCCAACTCAGCTTGGCAGAGACCCTTTTACCTTCCTGTTTAGCATGGGGCCATTTACTGGTTTAACCTGGAATAAATGGTGGCTTCATGGTAATTTGATGTCCTTAAATCATCAGTTGGAGCTCTCAGTAACTCAGCCAGAGCTGACAGGTCTCTGACAGGAGTGGTGGGTGAGGTGCAGGTGGTCTGCCTAGAGGATCAAGAGGGCTCCCTCTTGCTTCCATGCTAAGTAAGTCTAGGAGACAGTGAACATGTCACTGCAGCACTTTGTCAGTCCAACGAGGCTTGAGTCCATAACCAACCAAGAACCCTAATCCCCATTTCAGTCGATATGAATGTAACCCAGCCGGTCAAGGCATCTACAGCCATGAAAAGCCTCAGCAACAAATCAACCTGTTTTTTTTTTTTTTTTCTTTTTGCAAGATCATTGAGCCTGCTATTTGCTAGGTAGTTGACTATATAATAATTCAGGAGTATGTTAGATGCCTAATAGCCTTCTCGCTCCTCTTTTCTCCTCTCATTTTCTTTACAAATCATTTAAGAATCGTTTTGTTAATGGTTTCCGGAAAAACCAAGTACCACCATTAGCGCTCATTCATATTTATGTCATTTGATTTGGGTAATTAAACACAAAGCTTGTCATTTAAAAAGGTGCACTGTTCTTCACTGTTATTACTACGAATGACAATGAGCTCAACACAGTAATTTAAGAGGTGAGTGCATTAAAAAAAAAACACCTCTCCGTGGCTCTGGGATTGGAAAAAGCATTGCCTCTTGTTGAACACCTCACAAAGCCCTATAAGTGCCATGACAATTCCTACTAGAGAGCAGTTCATGTGATGTTACTGGGGTACAAGCAACTGGGGGGGGGGGGGGGCGGAATAGCAAAAAATGCTGAACTACTTCAGCACTCAAGACTAGCCCTACAGTAAGTATTTTGACACTGGCACCGTACTGCCATTTCTGCTTTCCACGTCCCCAGCAGTTGCTTTCCACTTGCCTGGTCTGTCAGGGATTTGGGCTCTGACTCCAGAAGACAGAAGGGATCCCAGGCCTGAGACGTGGAGACAAATGTCCAAGTCTACCATTCAGGCTTAAAGTGGGTGGGTGTGGGTCTTATTAATGCGTGCGGCAATCTATTGGTAGGCAATTAGCTGCTGGTCCTCACCACGGTGGGGACAGATTCTGGAAGTGGAGCAGGTTTTTCAAGAGCTTGTCCTGTTTAAATGTTATTGGTCATCCAATTTAAAAAAAAAAATTAAAGCGCCATCATGGCTTGCCTGAGGTATTTGCATGTTGTTGTTAGGCCTGCAGTTACTGGCCTTCAGCTCATGCTAGTGATACTGAGCAACGACTCCTTGGTTCAGCTCCTGTTTGGGTCTTCATGAGCTCGCTGGTTAGGTCCGGTCCATCCATGCCATGACTTCACAGTAACAGTCATACTCTATGAAGTCCGTCAATAGGCAGTGCCCTAGCTCCTCCTAGCCTGTTGTACTACCTGGACCATGAAACCACAGCTGGACTGTGTAACCACCCTGTAGGAGCAGGCCGATAAAGGACAGCGCGGTTCCAGACACCCCGCAGCTGATGATAGTTCAAACCAAAAGAAATTTACTTCCACCACCACCAGCCTCCTGCAGGCAGCACGTGACACCTGCAAATCATCAGTGAGACACAGAGTCACACAACAGTCCAGGATCTTCCAGCAGGCCCTGTCAGCAATGGCAGTGTGGTAGAGCAGGGGCCATTTTGTTCCTAAAATGAGCGTGCTGCCCCCTGTACGGAAGCCAACCTCTCAGTAGCTGTGAGCACTGTGCAACTAGGACATGCAAATGCCACAGGCTCCACCAGCTGGTCTCCGCTGCATGTGACCATGGCAGTGGTTTGTGTAGCAACAGCACATTGTGAGGGGCAGTAGAAATAGTTCAAGTGTCTGCAAATTACTGTGCTTATTTTTGTGAGTAGACATAGCTCATAGGAGCGTTGCCTTAGGCACGCAGTAGCTCATAGTTAGATGGAGGGGGTTACATAAGAGTATGAGAGTTAATGGTGTTATTCACACCATATATTCATACCAGTCATGCTACAGGCTTTGTAGTAAGCGTCATTAAAGCTTTTTTTAGTACTGTTCATATAGCACCATTGTATTCAGTGACCACCAGAAAATAATTGCTGTGGTATCATGCATGCTTTGTTTAGACTTATGTCTCCAGCCAAGAGGATAACATCCAAAATATGTTTAAAATAGGAGGTGGAAGGACATATTTTCAGCATAATAAAAATAGGAGACAATTTTTTTTCCACCTCAGTCCGTGCTAGAAAGAATGACGAATAGTTTGATGTATTCCCTGATACAATGAAGTTCATACCGTCGTATGACTACAACCTTGTGTGATTTTCCAAAACAGTACTATTTTGAGTACAGAGTTACATTATCAATTGTCTATAAAAACTTTCTGCCAATTTTGGTCAAAATTAGACTTTGTTTCTTTGAGTGATGGCCCTTTTAATGAGTTTTTCAGATTGAATGCCCACTACCATGGACACATTACATGCTATCGAAATCACCACTTCTGGAATCTACGTTCTCCCTGGTGTGCCTAACACATGATAGCAATGATATTATTCTAGCCCGAAATGGGTTGTGGGCTGGTAGATTGTGTGTTTTATGGGTCTCTTCGCCTAAAGGAAAAGTTCCCTGAACTCACCAGAGTGTTGGATAGATGAATCCACTTGTTTACAGAACATTTACATTGTTGCAGAAACAGTAAAATATTCTCTGTATAATAGCTACCAGTCACTGAGGGAAAAGGCTTTCTCTCTCATTTTCCACATAGCCTGCACCTACGGGAGGTGTCCCACCCAGTTCCAGCGTGGTCTCGTGCACTCTCACAAAAGGATGGGATTTGATCCGAGACCCTGTTGCTCTAGAAGTATGAAATTCAATCAGAGGGCAACACCTTTGCTGAGAGTATAGTTTACTCTTTGCTCACAAGATAACTTTTTCTTTCTCATAGCAATAAATTAACAGACACAGCCAGCCTGACAAGCTTCATGTCTGTTCCTTTATCTTGTATCAATTTCCTAAGCCCATAGAATTCTGTGCAAGTGTTCCCATTCCAGTGCTCTCTCTTTTCCTGCATGAACACAAGTATCACCCCAGAACAACACACCCTGGGGTGCAACTTACAAGCCACCCTATAGCAACAAACCAGTGTCTTGGTGGTGCAGACCCATACACATGAGCTATCTCACAAAGTAAAGCAGCCATCACAGGCTAGCCCACGTACATACATATCATAAAGCAGGGTATGTATATGTCTATGCTCGTGAGCAACCCTACAATGAACAACAGACATCCAGTGGGGTGGGGGGTAAGTGGTAAGGCTTCAGGGGTAGTGCAAATCAGCAAGGTAAGCTATATTTTTTGAGTATGCCATGCTGAGTATCAGGCAAGATCAGGGCCTTACAGTGTGGCAATGGGAGTTTTTTCTAAGCACTGTGCATCTAGTTATCTCACAACAGGGATGTCACGTGAGCGTCCGCATTTTGCTTATTTCATTCTTATTTTAAACTTGCTAGTTTTTGCTCCTTGCTTCTGCTGCTAGATGTGAAAGACATGCTCCCTGCATACAAAGTAGGGCGCTTATGAGGATTTCAGGGGAAGGAAAAAAAACCCAGTAAATGCCTTTTGGTTTGCAGACCTGCGTAAAGCTAGATTTACCCAAGAATCCCAAAGCTTTTAGTTTAGGAGAATATTTAATACTCTTATTAATCATTTTTAATCCGTTTGCTTTTAATTAAGAAACAGCATGATGCTTTCCTATCAACATATGCCAGGGAGCAGATTAATTGTGGCTTAAGATAACTCTCCTTGATTGGTGTAATGTATTAGCTAACGAGATGCCCGCTTCTAAAGATGCTCAGACACTACCTTGGAAAGCCTTGCTGCCCTCCAGAGAAAACTTTCTTTCTCTTCTCCTTTTAAGAGCCCTGGAGCGTGTGAGATTTTTATTTTATTTTTGAGGTCTCAAACAGGAGCACCCGAGATTTTTTTCAAAGATTGCCCACTTCAGAATTCAGGCACAAATAATAAAAGAAAAAAAGAAAAAAGAAAAAGAAAAATGAACAACAAAATGATCAGTTGAAATCAAGCCAATGGGCTGGAACATGAAAGAGCCCACACCACTCTCTATCACCTTTAGCAGCCTGTTAAGGAGAAGCAGCTTATGAACAGCCCCGGAGGAGGTCTGGGACACCACTGTACTGCCTTCCTAGTTCCAGGAAGCAGGACGGCCCGATAAAACGGGGAAGGTGCCAGACCGGGACATCACTCCTTTGGAAAAGATCAAGAACTGCATAAACATCCATTCCCAATACTGCTGGCACAGTGCAAAGACTTTGGACATTCTTTAGTACAACCCTTTCTTCCCAGCCCCCTACCCTCCATCCAAGCTTCTACATCAGAGGCTCATAAGGGGCTTTAGGAGACGGCTCCACAGAGCTGGAAGTGGTCTTCCTTAACAAGCTCTGGTGACGGATAGCAACACTGTGTGCAATGCAGGCAGAAGAGCTTCACAGTGACTGGGCCTCTCTCTGCCTGGTGCATCCTTCTCGAAGATGGGAATGTCAGCCCAGGCGGTATGTGGTTTTTTTCCAAGCATTAATGAATGTTTGTAAGGTGCTAATTAGATGCCAAATATTGTTATTTAGGTCTTAATAAGACTTGTATAAATATTATTAAAATACCAATGAATGATTCAAGGGTATTACAGCCACTTCGCTACAGATCTCTAGATGTAAAACAAGAGAAGAATCTATTCCCACAATGCTTCATCTCAATGAGAGAGAGAGGATGGTCCTGGCGTTCGGGCACTGGGACTCAGAAGATTTGGGTTCAGCGGTTCCTGGCTATATCACAGATTGTGTGTGTGACTTGAGCTCTCTGTGCCTCCATTTCCCTGTCTGTAAGATGGGGAGATGGGATAATGTCACAGCTTCTCTCTTGTCTATTTAGATTGTAAGCTCTTTGGCACTCACTTTTACTGTGTGCTTGTACAGCACCAACACAGTGAAGCCCTGGTTCTAGTTGGTGCCTTTAGGTGCTACTTGGGTACAAATTAATAATTAATAATATAATGCCAGCTTCCACTGGAAATTCTGACAAAGGCCATTGCAGAGGAGTAAGCCAAGCCTGTCTGCTACAATAGCCAGGACTTTTAAGAAGGGAAGGCAAGAACATGGGCTTCCAATGGTATGTTCTTCAATAACACTTGGGAAAACCTACTGAAAGTGAAAATCTTTTGCCTCTTTGATCTATTTTGTATTCACCCTTGACCATGTTGCTATAAGACCCAGAATGTCCCATATCTCGTCATTCATGCAGAACAATCTTGGGCTGGGAGCGTGCGGCTGCCCTGTCGTTCCTAGCACCCTGATTTCAAGGAGCCATCTGGAATGGCCACCGAACTCCATTGAGTACAACCAGAGAGGAACAGGGCCCCAGGAAACTGTTTGCTTTACCTTTACTGTTCCCTCGACTTCCACGAACCAGCGTCTCAGCATGGCCTGGATCTGTCCGTCTGTCAGCTCAGGGTTGGCATCATGGATTTTCTTTTTGACCAAGTCTTCTAGCAGAAGGCGCCTTAGTCTCCAGTAGAAGAAAGTACGGGAGGTTCTCCACTCTAAAACATCCTGCACAAGACCCAGAAAGGGAAGGAGGGGAAATAAAGGGAGGTCCAAAACCCCAGAGTTATATTTAACTCCCACAGATTAAGACAGGATCCTTGGGACCTGGCCACTACAATCAGAGTGGGGCTCAGAGGTGGAGCAAAGTAGCAGGGCAATGCATCGCTGCTTGCTGGGGTGTATTGACTCACTTGGGCAGCAAATGGAGATGTACGAGAGGAGGAATGTTGTACCCATCTGGGGTGGGAGGTGACTGGAAGGGAGAGTCTATCATGGGAGGGGAGATGGGGTCTGGAGGAAGAATCTGAGAGCAACATTTTGGTGGATCGATGCCCATTTACCCTTACGTCCACCTCAGCTGACAGAGAAGCATGTGCTCCCTTAGCCCCTTGTGGGTATAAAGGCCGGGACTGAGACATTCCGCATTGGGACACCCACAGGGACAGCTCAGCGGTTTGAGCATTTGCCTGCTAAACCCAGCAGTGTGAGCTCAATCCTTGAGGGGGCCATTTAGGGATATGGGCAAAAATAGGGATTGGTTCTGCTTTGAGCAGGGGGTTGAACTAGATCTCTCTTCTTCCAACTCTGAAATTCTATGATCAAAAAAGGAAGTGTAACACAAGAAGTGCATCATGAGAAACAAGCAGCCTTGGGGAAAAATCCCCAACACTTCCACATTCCAAACTTCCCCAGGGAAAATAAAATTCAGAGGGCATCTGGAAAATGATCAAGGCAACTAACTCAGCCAAGGTTAAAGCGCCGACAACAGAGCTGGACTTTACGATACTGCTATAGCCCATCTGTTCTACTTGCTGCTCAAACAGGGTCACCCAAAGACCACAGACTGCATCCATATAGTGTCTTTACTTCCTACCTATTTGCCTGCGAAGGGGAAATGTCTGGTGAATGTTTTAACACATCAGCTGGCTGCAGGCTGACAAATGAAAGAGGGACCACAAAACAGCAGGGGTAGGTAAGGGTGCTGGAAAGCACAATTAGTTCTAGGTCAAGGAGCGGGCCCAACTCAGGCAGAGGAGGGGGACTGGAGAGGGATACTGCTGTGAGAAGAATTACTGGGAGAGGGCACTTGGGTATGAGGTTTACTGGGTGCCTGTGAGGTGTATGAGTTTTTGATCCTGGCTGGGGCTTGGAAGATTTCAGAAAGGGCTGCACTTGTTCACCTCAGTCTGTGACAATTTCCTTGGCTGCATTCAGTGCATGTACGTGAGCTGGGCCTTTTGAGAGGAGTTGTATGAACGGATCCATTACACTTACAGTAATGACACCCTTCTCCTGCATCCGGCCTGGCGTGTCATGCAAGTCAGCAAACTGCACCGCCACCTGATGGTAAATGGGAATTAGGAATTCCTCCCGTTCCTTCAGCTTGGTCTCCAGCTCCTTCCGCTCAGCTGGGCTTAGCTCCGGGGTGCCTGGAATCAGAAAGCTGCTCGTTAGAGACCCTGGAAGAGTCTTTGAAAGAAGCCCAGCTTTGGGAGACCAACCGACCTCCTGCTTATTGTCTGTAATCACGTTACATGATCTCAACACACTGCTTAGGTGCCTGGGGGAGATGTGGTGCGGGGGTGGCGGGTAAGATTTCCTCTCTGGACTGGTGCTTTGGCTTTGGGTTTCCCAGGGGGAATTGATAAGCAGCAATGTTCTTTAACATGACATTTTTAGTCCATGAGGGACTTTGGTTTGCCTAGCGCTTCACAACACACAATCCATAGTGCGTTTTCTCTCTCTGCTTTTTTATTCTGCTTTCTCTTTGTAGCTACCTCCCCCAGCTCCTCTCCAACAATGTATCTTCCCAGAACTCCTGTGACTACTAAGGCAGTGTGTTCAGGCCCCAGACTGGGAAGTTGGGAGTTCTACGTTCTAACCCCAGCTCTGCGATGACTTGATGGGTGGCCTCGGGACTCAGTTTTCAATGGATAAAATGAGGACAATCCTAATCTACCTACTTCAGCAGGCAATTGAGAGGATTTGGTCGTTAAGGCTGGTAAAATGAAAATCGACATCACAGTGTTATTTATTATCAGCACCGTAACTTGCATTAATAGCCCCGTCCAAGCCCGCACTCAAATAAGGCAACCTCTTAAAATCATGAAATCCTAATGGCAGGTCAAAATGCCTCAGATCCACGAGAGTCCGTTACTTTCTTAACTTTCCCCTGGTTTGTCATCGGTCAACACCACCTGGAATTCCAGCTTGTACATAGCCAGGGTAGCCACACCACTGAACCACACGTGTGTGGGGCTGGGTGAAGACGACTAAATGAAAACCCAAGGATGGGATGATTGTCCTCTCAGAGAACACGCACTTATGGATGGAGGAAAAGCCCAGGTCAAACCTAGTAGCTGCTTCTCCTTCCCATCTGTATCCCAAAGCAGCCAGGGACAGTAATGCTGTGAACATGGGAGTTCATGTTCTTGGATGCATTCTTGGATGCTGCCCATTCTCCAGGTCACCTGAGCACAGAAAGAGGTAATTCTTTCTCCAGAAGTGACGTTAGGAACTGGAGTCTTACTGCTGAAAGTAAAGACGGGGGTTGTTGGGTTTGGGTCAGCGCCTTGTACCCCATGACTCCAGACTCCGGTCCCAAGCTTGCAGATAAGTACAGGCATCAGAATGGGTCAAACAAAAAAACTTGATCTGAACAGCACCAATCTTTGGATTTGAAATCAGCAGCTGAGGTCTTCAGTTCTGCCTAAATTCCAAAGCGATTGCTCCTCCGAGAACCATCCAAATGCAGCAGATAGTTATCCCATAGATTTGGCATCTGAATGAGAAAAGGATCCTGTCTTGTTCTTCGGTGGTCTGTGCAGTACCACTGAGCACACTCCCCCGCCTCTTACACACACACGCACACACACTGCACTGCTGGTGTGGAATACATGAGTGTAGAGGCTCAGCTCTACAGAGAAGGAAGGTGCTCCCCCCTCGCACTGGAACAATCACACTAGAGCTCTCCAGGCTGACCCAGCCACGCGCCAAGATCTACTGCCACCTAGGCCTCTATTTCGCAGAACTCCATCAACACGGATCTCACGCTGACACTCTTGATCTCCAATTTGTACAACACACTTTCTAACTAGAGCAGCCTTCACCAGGTCATTGTGTCTGTGTTACTGACTCCGTGGGCTTTTCACCTCTGGGGCTGCTCACTGAGGCAGATGCCCACCCCGAGGCCTTGACCAGAATAACTGACAACCATTCTTGCCAAACAGGTAACAAGAGGCCAGAGCTTAGTGTAGATCAAACCAGGTTCCTGTGGAGGCTGCAGCTTGCTTTGGACAGTTTGCAGCCTCACCTGGAAAGACAAGCAGGACTAGATCTCACAGAGCATGACGGGAAGTGTCATCTCATACTACATGAAGGAAAACTCCTTATTGATTACAGTATTGATGGAGCCATCTGGCAAAGACAAATCTATAATATTGGCTCAGACCATCAGCGCTTAGTAGCAGCAGGCTGGGTTTCAACTCTCGTCCTTCCAAATGGAACAGCATTCCCACCTAGATTTTCTTTCACTTTTACATGCACCTCCATTAGGCCTCATTGACACCTAGCAGTTTTGAGGCTCTGACAAATGCTCCTGCAATGTTCCCTAGAAACAGCTGAAAAACAGCACTGCTTGATCCACCCTGGCCAGTCAAACCTTTCTAAACTAAGTGACCGAAACCATCTGCTACCATGATTTAAATGCCAGTGAATTAAGCCATGATTTAGGTGACATGATGACAGGATTTATCCCCATAAATTAACAATGTCTCAACGGAGTGTTTTAGTTTTCTAAAACTACAGACAAGATTAATGTCTAATGCAAACACACACGTTTTACACTTTCCTAGCATTTGTTTCCTGCTAGTATCTATCGGATTTCACAGTCTCACTACAGAGGCGGCACAAGTTACATTCGGATATTGCAAAAGGTCACAACCCACTTTACTCATTTAAGTTACTTGCTACAGTCAAGGCATGCTGTCGAGCCATACAGCCTCCAAGTCCATATGAGCTCTGATGACAAACATGTCAAAATGACACTGTCCCGTCGAGCTCGTTCTTTTTATGTTAAAGTTCTGTGCTCAGAATGAAGTGATGTGGCTTTAAATGAATTAAAATTAAAACGTTGGATTAATGTAGCCTGGTGAAAGAAGCCAGAACTAACTTGAGCCAGGCTCTGATTCTGCCCCCGACCGCCCTGCCCACGTTCCTACAGACTGGCCTGCAGCATCCCATTGCCGTTTCCAGCAAGACTACAGTCTCTTACAAAGCCCAAGAGCTGGGAGGTGGCTTTGCACTGTGTATTAATGGCAACCAGGATTCAACTGAACTCATTTTCAAAGGAGACCTGAAGAGCGTCTCTCTCTCTCCTCCCCACAGAGAATGACTTGTTAAAATAATTCCTAAAAGCAACCGATCCACCATGGGACTGAGCTTCTGAATTCTCCCCACTCAGTCAATGGGCCACAATTAGCCCTGGTGTAAGCAGGTGCAGCTCCTTGACTTTGCACTCACTTACTGCAGAGCAAGGCTGGCCCCAAACCCAGTGCAAGGAGAGCAGGTTAATTCTCTCTTAAGGCCGCACAAAGACCCACACAATAGGCACTTGTGCAGAGGCAGAGGACTTAACGCCAGTCTTGGTTCGATCTGAGCCCAATTACATGCTACCAGACGCCCTGCTGAAATGTGGAGGTTTTCATCTCCCATCTATGCTGGGGCCTGAGCAGAGGCTGTGAAGCTTTAGATGGGGGGGGGGGGGAAGGAGAGGGGGTGTCTTAAAACCTAGGTTACTGGCAATCTGAAGCCAGGTCATGTATAAGTCTCACTCAAAGCCCTAGTAAACAATGACCCTCCTTTGCACTTATAGCACCTTCCCCTGCACAAGGAAAAGGCTTTACAAATGTTAATTAATTTCACCTTGCAATGCCTCTGGGAGATATGCAAGCACAATTATTCTCATTGTACAGAGCAGAAAGTGAGGCAGAGAGAGGTTAAGTGACTTCCCTAGTAACACAGAAGAACCTGGAATAAAAGCCAGGAGACTTGACTGTCAGCCCCCTTTCTCTAGCCACTGGACAACATTCCTTTGCTTATTGTCAGCGTCGCCTCTAATATTGTCGGTACTGCTGGGCTCTATGTGAATGCCACCAGCTTTTTGCTCTTTATTGTTTGTGAAGCAATGTCAATGGGATTAAATGCAATGAAAGGAGATCGGCTATTGTCAGGCTGTCATGCTTCCTGCCTGGGTGATATGGCAGGGGACCGTCACTCCTCCGATCCGTACGGTGCCACATAAACTGCCCTGTTTGAAAGAGCCAGGGTCTGGAATCAAACTGGAGAAGCAACATGCAGCTGTGAAAGCAGCCAAATCAGAGTCAGCACCATGGACAGCACAGCTGCTCTGAGCACCTTTGGAGCCGGATTCAAAGCTCATGTTGCCGTCAGTATATTTTGAACCAGGCCCTTACTGAATTCTGCAGACAGCCGCCATCCTGTCTATTCTGTACGGCATGTGTTTATATTTTATTTTAGAACGTCTCTTGTCAGATTGGCGGGGCTTTCAATATAATGCCGTCACACGGCGAGACTTAAGACAACAAGTTCAGACTGTGTCCCCGCGTTATAAAATCGCGGGTCACGTATGTTCAGCTCAGGTATTAGTTTTTTAAGCAGCCTTCAGTGTACACATGTTGAATGATGGTGAGGAGGTTTAAATGAAGACACACTCCTGTTTTATAGCTGAAGAATTTAAAAAAAGAACAGTTAAGTTCATGTTTCTCTATACACTTTAAATAGCAGCGTCTGCATTCAAGCCAGCAACACTCATGTATTCCAGGCGGTCTGCCACTCTCTTGTACAGACAAACCAGCTAGGCCCAGTAATGACTTAGGTGAGATTAACAAATATGTCAATGTCTATTTTCTGCTTAATTTAAAAGCAGCGTCTATAAAGATTTTTGACTTCTGAACCCTGTTCTCCTGAAAGAAAGAAGGTAACAATGAGGAGGGGGGGATAAAGAGTGATTATCCTATCATTGATCGTTTGTCAGGAGCATTTCTTATTCACTGGCTATTGTAAAAAGCTAAGCTCTCGATCAATCCTGTAAGCCCCCTCTACAATTAAATATCTTGGAATGGGTTTCTTTCTTTTCGAGCCACATCTTGAAGCCTGGGAGTTTTTCAGAAAGCCAGGGCAATATTTATTTTTATTTCCATCCAAGAATCTTACCCCAGCAAGAAAGCTGATAAAAAGAAAGCCAGGTGCTTCTTTTGCTCTAAAGAAACAGCTGAATTACCAAAGACTATTTAATCAAAGTGTCCAATTTAAAAGGATTATAATAGCTCTCAAATGATGTTTTATATTGCTAGATCCCAAAGCGCTTTACCCAGGAGGTCGGCAGCATCATCCCCACTTTTTAGAGATGGTGTAACTGAGGCATAAGGAGAAGTGACTTGCCCCCCGACCACTCAGCAAGCAGAGCTAGGAAGAGCCAAGTCCAGTGCCCAAGCCCCAGTCCATCCACTAGGTCACTGCCTCCCATTATAGACTTATGTGTATGGAGATTGGGGTATACATCTATTGGTAACCTAAGAAGAAACATTCTAAAACTGCTATACTTAAAGGCAAATACATATAGTACAGCCACTCTCGAAAGGCAGGTGGTGTATGAAGCTAGTAGCACTAAGATTTGAGGGGGTTAAAGGAAGGGAAGAAAAATACTGGAATCTAAAATCAAAAAATTAATTTTGGAGTCTTGATGCAGAGGTCTATTAGCTGTGGCACCAAGCCAGTGGTGGCAGGTGAGGTCTTGCACAAAGCCCTCCACAGTGCAGAACCCCTGCATGGATGGAACAGCTGTGAGAGGGACCTCTATCTCCCATTCCACATGCTGGGGAGGTAAGCTTCAGCCTGCCTCCAAGTATGCCAACATGGAAGGAAGCACTTGGGTGGTCTGAGAATTAAGCAGCACAGGGGCACTGGTTCCTACTCGAACACTAGGCTGGAGTAGTGATCAGACAGGGGCTGTGAACCAGACAGACGGAGGCCTGATAAACATACATAACTTCACTGGAATATTCCTCTGCTATTCCCACCCAGGCTCACCCAACTTTGAGGACCATAAAATATCAGGGTTGGAAGGGACCTCAGGAGATCATCTAGTCCAACCACTTGCTCAAAAGAGCAGGACCAATCCCCAATTAAATCATTAGACAGATTTTTGACCCAAATCCCTAAGTGGCCCCTTCAAGGATTGAACTCAAACCCCTGGGTTTAGCAGGTCAATGCTCAAACCACTGAGCCGACCCAACCCTCCCTCCTGCTAAGATCTTACTACTATCCCATGTAAAGAGCTAGCTATATTTAAAGCAATTAAAACCATCTTTTTGTTATTTGTAGGCAAGGTACCTAGCAGATTGGGGCGCCAATCCCTGACTGAGGCTTCTAGGGGCAATCACCCCAGTTAACTAAATAAGGCCTTTACAAATTCCAAGTCTGAAGCCTGCTCCTCCTGAAGCCTGCTCCTACACCCTGCACAGGGATAGGTGCGCGTGCTTGATAGCTTGCAATCAGAGAGGAACTTCAGAGAAGTTGCCCTCGCTGTGCAGATGAATGGCAAAGCCTCAGTAATAAATCTATAGGGACATCTCTCCTGTAAAGTGCTTGGATATTGAATATCAATCTCTACTCCTCTCCAAAAGTTAAGAGAAGAAATCGCAGCCGAGAAAGCAACGTCTAAACTCTTTTGATTTGTGCGCCATTAAACAGAGAACCTCTTTTGGAGTAACAAGCCAATGCGTCAGCTCTTCCCTCCCATGTATACGTCTCACAGAGAGAGAGAGAGCGCGCGTGAGCAACACTGACAGGCAGTGTCCTGTAGTGATTACAACCTGCTAGAATGTCAGGGCTCCGACTGCCTTTAATAAAGTTCCTGCCAGATGGAAATGGCTCAGCGGGACCATGAATCACGGCTTCCCATAACATTTAGCAGCAAAGTGCTTTTTTTAAATATGACCAGTTTAACAGGTTAGACAAAATGACTTCCAGAAATGTTATTGTAGCTTCCCTCTGATTGCAGAAAGCTGGGCAGCTTCTGAATCAATTTGATGGTTTACGGTTTCTCAGCTATTAATATGGGGGTTTTTCCCCTCCACCCTCAATGCACAGCTTCACACGGGAAAGCTTCTCTACTTGTTTCCCGTTGCCTCTCTCATGTGCCAGCAAAGATGTGGGCAATAGCCCAACCTCCAGGCTTCTCGCCCAGCGCCTTGCTGAGGCAGAACCTCACTCACTTTAGGGCTGCTTGACACCGCCAGAGTGGGGTAAAGTGGCCTTGGTGTAAATGAGACTCCTATGGATAAATATCTTCACTGAGCAAAACACACTCAGTATCATAAAACAGCAGCTCACCACAAGCGAAGCCCTCTACTCAATGACCCGACTGACCCCCTAACAGTCCAGGAGGGCCCGGATCCACTTGTTTCCCCGCCGAAGTTGAATGTATCCCAGGAGGCCCATTGACTAACTCTGGCCCAGTGAACAGAAGCCCTTCTCTGTCGGTAGCCTCAGGCTTTCAGAAACCAGCAAGGGAGCTTTTCCTTTGGTTCCTGAATTCAAATTTCATCCCCCTCATGAACAATGGGCGTCTGGGAAATACATCTAGACCGGTGATTTTTAAGGAGGTTTTGTACAACCTATATATTAGGCTACAGAAGAACACTAACAATGCAGAGATGAGTGTGCTCACCTATCCAAGTGTCAAAACGACTATGTTGATGGTTTTTTGAGGGTGATTAGGGAAAAGAACATTAAGGCACCAGCGCAGCAAAGCATCTAAACTTGGGCTTAAGTCCACCCCTGGTCTGCAAAGCACATGCACAAGTCCCACTGACCCGCTGCTGAACAGGGATGGACTACAAAAATGGGTCCCGTGTTATGGATGCACAGTAGCTACTCCAAAGGTAAGGCTGTAATGAGGTGTTTATTTTAAGTCAGATTATGACCACCTCATCTAACATCCTCAGCTGCAACAACAAACATCATTTTAGCCTGAAATTCCTCACATCAGGAGAGGTTTTTCCCTCCCCGCAAGGCTGGAGTCTGATGTCTCCTATTTAACTACACAACAGATTCAGCAACTGTGAGCTGCCCCGCCAGCATGTCTCACCTCTGACCTGCAGGAAGCCGCTCTAAAGGGGAGGTCATACAGGACTATTCAAGACTGTGGCAATGCAGGTTTTTTGAGTGGAGATTCTTTTTTTTTTAAATGCGCCTGCTTGCAACCCCTTCTCTAAATAGTCAGTAGGATTCAAGCTATAAAGATGCAACATGAAATACCAGTGAAGGTTGTGGATGCTCAAGAGATTGGTCAGAAATGTCATTCTGCAATGGCAATACACCAAAAAGGTTTTATTCTGCTACAGTCCAACTATTCTTGTTCCTAAGGACTTGCATTAGGATCAGTTAAACTATCAGACATGAGGCACCATTACAGGCCAAAATCACCCATGATGCACGTTAACAAACTCACAAGCACTAACTTGGACTTGCTGTGGAGTTAAATACAGGACATCTGAGGACAAAAGGGATGGGATGAGCCTCAAAGACCTGGAATTGCACAGCATCTAGAACTATAATCTTTCAATAGCTTATTGACCAACAGCAGTGACATTAATATACAATCCTCTGCAACCAATCCCCACCCACATTCCAAGATCTTTCAAAACATGATTGTTTATTTAAAATTAAAATATATCAAATAACATATCGAAACAAAACTTGGAAGAAATCATAGGCTGTAGGACCATATACAAACTACAAACAGCATTCCCCTCCCCCAAAATTGGTATTGATGTCCCATAAAAATCCTATACCTATGGGAATTCCCCTTCATCTCCTGCTTTCGAGAGCGTGAAATCCAAAGGACAGTTATCATATGGGCAGGTGTAAGGGAAGGTGAAATTTTGGATGAACAGTGATTTTTTAGTGATAGCAATGTTTACACACACAACCAGTGTACATTACCACCAGAAAAGTGACCAATGCTGATTGGCATTCCACATTGTGCGGGTGAATCTCGAGGGCAATATTTTATATAACTACAAAGAGACAAAGAAGGTGAGGTAATATGTTTTACTGGACCAACTTCTGCTGGTAGAAGGGACACACTTTGAAGCTACACAAAGCTCTTCCTCAGGTCTGGAGAAGGTAACCAGAGCATCTGAACTAAATACAAAGGGGGAACAGACTGTTAAGCATAACGGGTTCACACATGCTGTAGGAGTCCACCTAAAATGAAGTGAGCAATAAAGGGTTAGATTAAGCATAAGGGGTTGTAACTTGCCTGGTGATTCCCCCAGATATATGTACTTCCATTGGTTGTTTTGTTTTTCAAAAGTACATTATTAGTGAACTGGTTCAAATCAAAGGCACAAATACAAAATGGGGAATAACTACAGAAATGGACCTGGGTATTATAGTGGATCACAAATAGAACATGAGCTCATGAGTGATGTATTTGTGAAAAAGACATTATTCTGGTGTGCATTAAGAGGAGTGTCAAATGAAAGACGCGGGAAGTAATTGTTCTGCTCTAGTCGGTACTGATGAAGCCTCACTGGAGTATTTTGTCCAGGTCTGGGTGCCCCACTTTCTTAAAGATCTGGGCAAACTGGAGAAAGACCAGAGGAGAGCAACAAAAATGCTAAAGGGTTGAGAAAACTGACTTAGAAAAGGTTAACCAACTGGGCATGTTTAGCCTTGAGAAAAGACGACTGTGGGGAGAACCTGACAAAAGTATTTATAAAGAGGAAAGTGATCAATTGTTCTCCATGTCCACTAGAAGGTAGGACCAGAAGTAATCGGCTTAATGTGCAGCAAGGGAGATTTAGGTTAGGTATTCGGAAAATCTAACTATAAGGATAGTTAAATACTGGAATAGAGTTCCAAGGGAGGTTGTGAAATTTCCATCACTGGAACATGTTAGACACACACCTGTCAGGGATGGTCTAGGTTTACTTGGTCCTGTCTCAGCGAATGGGGCTGCACTAAATGACCTCTCTAGGTCCCTTCTAGCTCTCCATTTCTGTGACTCTATTCATCTATAAAATAGCTACTGCCTGACTTTTGACTATTGTCTGATTTTCCAGATCTTGGTGCAAAATGACACACAGGTCACATGATGCTATTGTTTAGCCAATCAAGAAAACAAAATAAAAATGTAATAATTTTGTATATGCATGCTGCAAAGTAATCACCCGCACATGGTATTGTTGGGATTTAAATAAACTGTCATGCAAATTTACCTCTGAAAATGGACTGCTTGGCTTAACTTATCTATAGCTACTGCTGTTCTAATGTGGGTAAAACTTTGGTTAAGTTTTCATTATGTGGGGATTCAAGATGGGTTCTGAACCATCTCCAGCAAACGAAGTGGAGAAGTCTGTCAGAAGTCACAACAAAAGGCTGGTCAAAATGGGAAGGGACAGGCTCAGCTCCTGAAGTGATATGGCAGTTTTCAGCTTTCGTGTCTGTGAAAAGTCACTTTTACTCTACTGAGGTGGACAGATCCCTCTTGAATAATCCCTCATCCAACACTTCATACAGAGCATTATTATATATAATTATATAAGTGGGTATAAATATTCACACACCTACAAGGTACAACTCTATATAAAACTACATCTAAAACTATATAAAACATTCAGATGCAGACATTTATCATAAGGGACCGACTAAAGATGATGTTCATCTTATCATAAAATCTGCTGATGGTGAGATCATGCCAAACGAATAAAAGGTTTTTCCATTGTACCATGAGATCAACATTTTGATAAGATAAATGGGAACAATTCAGGGTCACGTCCTGCTTCCATGAAAGCCATTTTGCCATGGCCTTTGATTAAAATGGGACCAAGCCCATGTTTGCATCAGACACTATATTTATGGCCATCCTGATGGTAATAAAGAACATGTTGCAAGATAAAGTTCATTTTCTCTCATTTCTGTTTCAATCCTAAAGCTTTCTCCCTTATGCTAACTGAAAAACCCACATGAAAATAGAATACTTAGATGCTTCTGAAGTGTGGTCAGTAGGTTTGCTGCTTTCACTGTCTGTATATGTCTATGTATTCATAGCTTCCTATGGCTACACACGCTTTCTAGAAAATGCAGCCATTCTAGAGTCAAGTCTGGGATTCCTCTTTTCGACTGCCCTGTTGCTCTGCAGTATAAGCTGTCACATAAGAGTGTGTTACACTGAGTGCCATTTTAATAAAACATGAAACTAATGAAGATTTTGGAGATAGTGCTAGAAAATTGGTAATGAGCAGATTTATGTCAAATTATTCAATACCTGTCATCCTTCCCTGCTCCCACCCCCACACATGCAAGTCAAAATCCAACATCTGAAGATTCCTTGAATGAAAACACAAAAGTCGCTGAATTATTTACCCACCCCTCTGCACAAGGCACACGTATATGAAGATCTCCCTCTTCTCCAGTACTCAGCAGCTCCACAGAAATGACGACAGCCATTCAGGGGTTAAAGAGAGGCAGTGAACCCCCAGTTAATGAGTAAGAATTCAGCAGGCAGTGTAAGATAAATGGAGCTTTCTCTGCTTCTGCTGGAGTCAGCATGAACTGCGGCCCCGCGGCTTGTTTGTGGCAAATGGAGTGCGCGGAATATCAAAGGGCAGTGATCCAGAAGAAGACCGACTTTGACAAATTTTAAATTGGGCAGAAAGAAAACCAGCAAGAAAAAAAAAAATTATGCAATTCGCTGTGTCCTGCAATCTTGGCTTTCCTGCCATTGTACGGAATTAGTGGCAAAACAACAGCAATGATCATCTGATGTTGGGAGCAATTAAGAGCCATCTAAGTGAGATGCTTATCAGAGACTGAAGCTTTTAAGGCTCTCTGTATGTACAGTTGTAAGTGACTTGCTCTTGTGTTGCAGTCATTTTAATTAAAGTGTACGGAGTAATTACCCTGTTTAGAGAAGGGGGGGGGGAAAATGTAACATAAAACCCCCACGCAGTCTGGTGTTGGATTTTAGAGAGACTCTCTTGTAGAAAAATGTTTGCCCTTTTTCTCTCTTATCAAAGAGAGGATGGTACAGGGGTCACAGCCAGCGTGATTTAGGGTTGTTTTCTAATAGCGTCTGATGGAATGGAAGGGATTCAGTGCTTGAATTCAACGCAACCGAGCCACACAACAGTAAATTCATAAGGGCAACAACAAAAAATGACATTTGCTACTTTTCCCTGCTGCTATGAGATTAAAAACCAAACCGTCCTCTTTGTTCGAGGCCAGTGTCTACACACGCTTGGGACTAGACTAAATTTGCCCAGAGTCATGGATAAGACCATCTTCTGTAGGGGGTTTCATTGTTAATTTGAGAGGAGCAGGACCTTTCCTGGTGCTGCTGTGGTAAATATCCTCAAAATGGTGCTCTCGCAGCAGGGCCATTTATCTGCTTGCACAACTGCTGAGTGTTCAGTGTATACTCTTCTCTAACCACACATCTGATTTCCACTTCTCCTCAACTCTAGAGACTTTCATGCCAGAGGGGCAGTTCTTCCACCAAGCCAGCAAAATCACCTCCAGGTAGTGTAGTTATGAATCCTGCCTTGACTGACTGGGTTAGGAATTAAACTGCAGCCTTTTAACTGGGCACTCTAAAGCATTTTATGTGTGCATATACTTGGACTCTGCGCTAGGTTCCCAAAATTCGTTGGAGTCTCGTTTATTTAGTTGTCTCTAAGGGGACACTGTCACGTCAAACGTAGCCCAAAAATTCAGAGCTGGTGAAAATAAGCTTTTACCAAACCTCCGAATGTTAGAAATGTGCACTTCAATTCTATGGAACCAGCTTATATGAACAAACATTCCAAATGGAAGTGGCTAGTCTGTTTTCCCAGCAGAAAGAAATGCAGGAAATAAACAGCCCAGTGAGAAAAAATTAAATGAGATTTTAAAAATTCTTTCCTTTTTAAACAAGTTTCGGAATGTCATTTGTAACAATGGGTATGGATTTTTTCTTTTTCTTTTTTTAACCCTGATGGTGTCCCTTTCCAATTATTATTCTCTTCCAAAGACATATCAAAGGGGCTGTGATCTATAAATAGTTGTTTTGTTATTAATTAAAAAAAAAATAGCAGCAGCAATAGCAACAACTTATCATCCATTTACATAGCACCTTTCATACGGAAGGACCCCAACGGGCTTTATAAATGTAAACAGACATACAAGCCACATGCACTGAGAACGCTTCCTCCACTACTAAAATATAGTTAATTCTGGACATGAAGAGCAGCTTTTGAAGAGCATTCTGTAAAAATAAGAGATGTCAAAGACCATTTAAAGAGCTTATTCCCCTGAGAGAGGATGTATCTGATATTAAATTGATACTGCTGAATAATCTGTACTTTTTGTTTACAGGGTTTGTAATGTGCTTTGGGATCATTTGACATTAAAGGTACTTTGATAACATAACTACACATTTAAATCACAATGGTCCTGGCACAGCAAAGTAATGCCACATTTGAAGTCAGGAGATGAAGAATACTTTATCCAATTGCAATAGCAGAGGGGTCATGTGTAGGTAGCTACAATTCCTGGAGTTAAAAAACAAGCCATGACACTAGGTTTAACCCAGAAGTCACAAATATACTGGACTGGATCCTCGGTGACACCAAATTTACACCAGCTAAGGATCGGGCCCACTAAGTTGTGAGTGAGCTGAGCATACTCAGAGAATTAACCCCAGAGTCTGGACACCTTCATCGTCGTTTGCTGTAAAACCCATCAGTTCTTTAAAAAGAAAAATCATGATTGGTGCAGAGAAAGCAGATAAGGAAGTGTTGTTTACTACTACTCCTAACACAAGAACTAGGGTCACCAAATTAAATTAATAGGCAGCAGGTTTAAAATAAAGAAAAGGAAGTATTTTTTCACACTACGCACAGTCAGCCTTTGGAACTCCTTCCCACAGGACATTGTGAAGGCCAAGGCCATAATAGGGTTCACCAAAGAACCAGACAAATTCATGGAGGATAGGTCAATCAATGGCTATCAGCTAGGACGTCCAGGAATGGTGTCCCTAGCCTCTGTTTGTCAGAAGCTGGGAACAAGAGACAGGGGATAGATCATTTAATGTTTACCTGTTCTGCTCATTCCCTCTGGGGCTCGTGACACTGGCCACTGTCAGAAGACAGGAAACAGGGCTAGATGGACCCTTGCTCTGACCCAGTAGGGCCATTCTTATGTTAAATGATTTGAAAAGATACAATACACCCACACTAAATGCTGTAGATGTACATGAAAATAAAAAAATATGATTCTATGCAAACACACAAGACTGGGCTCATCTGGTTTTCCTCTCAAACTGGATGACAGTAAATAAAAATTACCATGAATTTGATAAAGTAATGCAGTGCCCCCTTTCTAAGGTCCATAAACACACTCATTAGATATTAGCTGACTGGATCACTAATATACCAATAGTACAGTCCAGACGTACCTAGTCGCTCTGCGAGACGACTGTAGATTGGGTCCACCCGTCTCATTGTTTTCACCAAATCTTTCCTGCGGAATTTGATTTCTACTGTCCCTTCTGGCTCCAGAACTCCTCCTCTGATCAGTGATGAGAAAAGAGAAAGGAAAGGCACTTTCAGATCATCAGATAAGGAAAAACACAAAATGGATTGGTACAATTTGTTGTCTAGAAAGTATTTAGAAAAAGACTCTTAGTTACTATTTACCTAACCCCAAATAGAATGTGCATAGGATGTGTCTGAGGCCTTATAGAAATATATCAATCGAATACTATTTGATGCAATTTGGAACTAATAAATAACATTTGGAACTCCTATAGTTCCTTTCAGCTTAGGCTCCAACAGCTCTTGTAGGTGAGTTTTATGAAAATGTCTTGACCAAAAAAAAAATAAAAAATAGTTCTCATTACAGAAGCTACCTGCTTCCCAGGTCGAAGACACATGATTTGGAATCTAGGTTTGACAATGAAGACAGAAGCTATTTTACTTTCAAGTGCAAAAGAGTGAGAGGAGAGAAAAAGGTCAGTGGAGAGGCTCTAAGGAGTGATGGCGGGGGCGGGGGGGGAGACTCTGATTGTACAGCAGTGCTTCAGCATGGATATGATCGCAGACTGTACTTGCACAACAAGCTTTTGTAGTCCAACAACAGGACACTAAGCTACACACTGTTATGCAAAAGTCCTCAACTCTTAAGCCCAACAAAGCTGCAGAAGCGACAAGTCCACACTTGTACTGGCATCGCAGGATATAGCCACTGACGGGGCATACGCACCTTTGCATGTAATTACTCAGAATGTGTTCTCAGCATGCACAGCTGTCAGTGCGAGATACAGTTGGGAACACACTATTGGAAATACACTCTCCTAGAAATTGCTGTGATCGATTCCACACGCTGCAGGGTTATGAGCTAAGTGATACAAAAAACTCAGAGGTTCTGGCTTGCAGGGGTTTCTGAGAATCTTTTCAATGTCAGGTTATGTCGGGTGGAAGTGAATTAAGGGCAGAATTGCTCCTGTAAAACAGAGTGACAATAAAGGGGCAGTGTTGTTGGATAGGTTCTTTTAAGTGAGATTCTCAGACAGGCACTAATAGGTGGGGTAGATTAACATGTGCACAGGAATTAAATCATAATGATGATGATTAAAACACTTTGTCCTCTATAGATCTTCCATTCCGGGATCTCAAGGCCCTTTATAAACAATAATTAATTATGCCTTGTGACACATCTGTGAGACATGTTACAGAGAGGAAAAGTGAAAGAGGAGAGGTTAAGTGACTTGCCCCAGGTCACAGAGTCAGAAACAGATCCAAACTTCTTCCTCCCAGTTCTAGACTACAAGATCATCTCAGCCTCATTTTTCTAGAGATTGGCTTCAGAATTTCCTGAGGGGGATGGAAAGGCTGGAGAACAAAATGAGTTTGAAGATCCAAACTGGAGCCAACAGACCATCTACCTGAAGGTCTCGAGAGATCCCAATTGGGGCCAATGTACCATCTACCAGGAGGTCTCTGCCTTGCCTTTTCATAACAGACACGCTGAAGGGGTGTTTGCACAAGCCTTGCCTGCACTGATGAGCTCTCCTTGTCCTGAGCATCCTGACCTTTCACATTTTCAAGAGGGAAAAGGTAGATAGATAGATAACCCCCTTCTAAGTTTCGAGATGCAAAGTACAGAAAATGTAATTCTTTTAACTCTAGATGCAGAGGAGGAACCTGTGGCCAAGGGACTGTGGTTTCCCGTGTGACCATTCCACTTGTTCGTATCTAACAGGAGAAATAGGCCACCTGGCAATTCTTCATGGAGGCCAATGCGACACCACTGATGGTAGGGATTACATGGAAGTGTTCAACAGAGCCCCCTTAAATTAGCCATCTCAACTCCCACCAATTTGTAATAGCAACTGCTCTAAACAAAAAAGAAGGTTCTTCTTCCAAGGAACACATCCCAAGTCAGCCAAAGCTGATTAACTTTTGGGACTGAATTAAAATTGTGCCACATTCCCTACTCCAAAACACAAAGCACATGGTGGTAAGCTGGTTATTTGGTGTGAGGGGAATGACTTAGTCTCTGAGTAAGCAGAAAGAGCAATGCTCATCCATCTCTAATACAATGGGTAACCGGACTGGTTACAGGCCTACTAAAAAGGAGGAGGAAAGTTGCAAGGTGAATGACAGCTGTCCCCACTTTTGTGAGTGGAACCCAGAGAATTACATCTGTGGAGCTGTGTAACAGGGGTCCAATCAGAATAATCATGTTGTTTTCACCTTCAGATGTGAGTCTATTTTCCCATCCGCCTGGCTATTCTCATATCACATGGCTGACCGGATCAAATAGATTAAAAACAGAAATCTCACGTGATCAGGTTCTCTCAAGTGTTTGAACTGCTTTGCTGCTCCTTTCTGTAGCATATCACCACCTGTCCTCCTTCCCTTGACTGCTCCAAGTAAAACACCCCTGATAGGAGCACGGTACGATGCCCTCATAGTTTATCCTGTTTTTATCAGTCATTGGCAGGCAGGATTGTTACACACCTCCAATCAGTGCGTATCCTCTTTTTTCCTTTTCCTTCAGAGGCCGGAAGGCTTGTTTTTAACAATTCACTTCTAATTGTTTGCAATATTACACCAGGAATAACAAATACCATGGGCACATTTACACATGGTGCATTTTATAGACATGTGAGCGTTAGCTACACCATTTGCCTGTCCAGAGATCTAAGTATTTCAAAACGCAGCAGCACTTATTTGTGCTTGCCAAATTGTGCCCAGTTATTTCAAAGTGAAAAATTGTGGGTGCAAAAATCAGATGGTAAGTTGAAGCCTTTATGCCAGGGTCTCAAAAAGCTTTACAAACATTAACTAATGAAGTCTCATGCCACCCCCTGAAGGCAGGTAAAGAGAAGGTAAGGGATATGACCAAGATGAGGGAGTCAATGGCTGAGTTAAGAACAGAACCCAAGAGTCCTTCCTCCTACTCTCATGTGCTAATCACTGGACAACAGTCTCTTCTTTGGTACAGTCAGAAAGCAAACCAACCTCCCTCCATGTACACCAACACACAGGACCTGCCTTAGTACAACAAAACAATGGCTTGCTTTGCCTGGTATTCTGGTCTTGGAGCAGTACCATATACAGAAAGGAGTCAAGCTAAGTGAGTTGCTTTACCTGCTGTCTCGGTCTGCGTACATCTCCATGTGTCGGGGATTAATGGTGGGATCAATCACGACCCAGGATCCTCCTCTCAGCTCGGCTTGGGGTGGGATGTACACAAGCACTGGCTGTCTATATTCTCTTAGACCATCCACAATGTAGGCACCAAACTTTAGCACCTGGTCATACATGTCTGGGAAAAGGACACAGGAGTTTAAGTTCTTTATCCTTATCAATCTTAAGCAAATAAAAAAAACACACAGCGTTTCTACGGCTGGATTCCTAAGCAACTCCCCTCGGCACCACTCCACAAGCACTTCTAGGCATTATTTGGACTTTAAGGGAAGCCCTTATGGTCGCAAAATTGGACTGGAGTATTTGCAAAAAGGCAATTTTTTGGAGACATCCAAACCTCTTCCCTGTCCCAGGCTAAACTGGGGAAAGCAGGAGGATATAGACATTCTCATGTTATAAGAGCACTTCTGCTTCCAGCTCCAGTCTTGAGATTTGCTTCATTCTTATTGCATCCAAATACATTCATAGACCCTTATTCTGGGCCTTCTGCTTGACATACTCAAGTCTCATAATGAGCTCTACAAAAGGATCCACCTCCAAGGTGTCTTACTGAAGTCAATGGGTATTTCTGGGTGCTTGGCAATGCTGAAATTCAAGCCAGACAGATGCCTAAATATAAACTCAAGTGCCTAACTTTAGGTGGCCAAGCAAAACTAGTGAGCACGCATGTGTGTGTGGCAGCACAAAGGGCTATTAATACACTGTATGTCATCATACAGAGTCCCGTTAATTGTTTTTTCCTAGGTGTGAAAAATATTTTCCTCCGTTCCTTAAATCAAGAACAGCTAAAGGGATGTTGTTGAAACTTAACAATAGTAATTTGCACTATCAGGTAGAGTCAAGGCATGGAGACTGTCAGCCCCAAAAGTGATTTAAAAGAAAGTAATGAATATGGAAACAATTAAACAGCCACAAGTGCACACATTGTTACATACTCCATTATATAGAGACTCACTGACTCCAATACATTAGAGCTGGAAAATATCTACTAGGATCACCCAGTCCTTCTCTTTGTCAAAGGAGTACATTTTCCAGTACTTTGTAAAGCTTTGATTTGGAAGTCCCAAACTTGTAGATTTCCCCCACTTCCTTAGTGAGACCATTCAACAGCCTAGCAGATGAACTTGTCAGAAATTTTTGCATGGTATTCAGCATGCGTTTCCCTTTTGTTGTTTCAGACGTTACTCCCTGCATCCTACTACATAATCTCTGCCCCATCTCGGTGCATGAATCCTTTAAATATTTGTAGACTCCTTAGTCATTGCTTAGGCAACCTACAAATACTCATCTCTTTCAAATATTTTCCTCCTAATACAGTCCCTTCAAGCCCTTTGATCATTTTTGTTGCTCTTCTCTGAACTCCTTCCAATTGGGTAATAACTCTGCAGTTTCGCGATATCCCAAAACAACTCATATTCCAGGTGTGTTTGCACTAGAGCAATAAAGCAAGGGAGTTTCTCTCTCTGCTCCATGACACAATGTTTTTAGTGCCAAAATCATACTGGCCTTTTGTAATAGTCATATAAAAGGCTATATACCTCCATCCGTCTTACGTACCTACATAAGCCCCATTACTACAATATCTGAATCACCTCACCACCTTTTAATGTATTTACTCTCACAAGAACCTTGTGAGGTAGAGAAGCACCATTTTACAAAGGGGAACTGAGGCAGAGAAATACTGAGTCATTTGCCTACGGTCACCCAGGAAGCTTGTGGGAGAACAAGGAACTGAACTCAAGCCTCACGAGACTAGCCCCTTCACCACTTGTCTTCTTGGGTCGACTCATACACCCCATATGTACTAAAGAACTCTGCACGTGCAAAAAATGTTTCTTCATAAAGTTTGTTCTCTGGCAAACAGTTTAAATCTATTTCGTGCTGATAGACATGTGAATATATATAAATGCTAAATAAAGTGGATGGGGAACAAAACCAAATACTCCAAACTCCAAAGAAAAGAGACCTCAAAAGGAGTGACAAATTTATTACTAATTACACAGTTACTTTATTATGTAGTGCTAGTAATAAACCACTTGAAGGACTTTCAGCTAATTCTAGTGTTAAAATAATTTGAATCAAGCAATTATTTTCTTAACTGAATTAATTCTTTACTAGACATTTTTTACTAGTGCCACATAATGAAATGATTGTGTAATTAGCAATTCATTTTTCACCCCTGCCAAGAGTAGATATTTTATGTGGAGTAAGTGTGGGGGGAGACAAGTGTCACTTGTTTGGTTTGGGGAGGTAGAAGAGGAATGGAGAGACAGAGGGAAGGAGAGCACTGTATGCACACTGAGGAGGGACTATGGGAAAGCTCTCATTCAGGGCCTGACTGAACTTGCCTCACTGAGATCAGTGGGAGTTTTGCTGCTCTGAATGGGAGCAGGAGCAGGCCTTTAAACCACCCAGAGGCATGACCTTCCGAACAAAGGTCCTTCTCTGTCTCTTCCTCTTTGGACCCATGCATTAAGCATATGAAATACAAGAGTACTCACTTCCACTGGAACTGCCTAGCAGCCTTGACTTGATATTGCTTACATCAAATACTTGAGAATCCTTTGGCCTGCATCTCCTGCACACCCAAAACTCCCACATTCTTTGGGTATGCAAAATTCCCACTGAAGTCAATGGATCCAGCACTAAGCATACAAAACTCCCTCTGATTCAATTGGCTTGATGCCCTTGTGCAGCCAAGCGTCACTGAAGTACTGGGAGTTTGGGGTCCAGGAAGGATTCATGATCTGGCCCTAAATGCTACCTGTTTTGTTTTTAACAGCATCTTAACAATGATCTCTAAAGAACCCCCTAAACATTCCACTAACGTCAGCTTCTTGGCTTCTTTATATCTGATCAGATGGGAATGGAGCCACTGTCGTGCTTTCACTTACACTGGAATATTTCAAATGTTTGTCAAGACTCTCCATCTTGAAAACTGACAATTGTTTCCTAGCCTTTGTTTTCTCTCTCTCATCCGATTACTGATCATGCAAGGACCTTTCCTCTGATCCCATGGCTACTTAGTTTCCTTAAGAGTCTCCAGTGGAGGACCTGGTCAAAAACTTTCTGAAAACCAGGTACACTATATTGGCTAGATCACCCACATGCTTATTGACTCCCTCAAAGAATTTGAATAGCTTGGTGAGGCATGACATTTCTTAACAAAAGCTATGCTCGAGTAAGGAGTGTGTGATCTGGTCCTCTAGTGTTATAATATAATCACTGTAATGCCTTGTACAAGCCAAATGAAATTGATAGAAGCTTCTATACTACAGAGCCAATTCAAAACCAGAGGAAACGGAGGCATAATTTACATGGTGACAAAAAATGGTTACCAGACTCTTTCATATATTTAACAATAAAAAAGCTTTGCACTTCTATAGCACCTTTCATCCTAAAGCCCTTTGCAAACACACTTAGCTAAGTAAAACAACATCACTGTGAAATAGATATTGTTATAAAACCTATAATTGTGAAAGTGAAATACCAGAATTGCTGAAAGTCATTCAAAATGCAGCAAAGAGAATCCAGGAGTACTGATTCCTAGTCCCCTGGCCTAGCCACTAGAACACACACATTAATATTGTATTTGAGTATGAAAGTACAAAACATTTACCACATGGTGAGAAATACCTTTATTGTGGTATTTGCAGTATTCTGTATTGTTAGAATGAGAAATATTGCACCAAATTTAACTACGGCAGATGGTAAATCGTGCCATATTTTAATGGTGCCCACAGTTCTGTGTTTTCATTGTTTGGGCTGTCCTAGTGCCTTGGCAGGGTAGAGACTTTAAAAACAGTTATTACCGTAACTAACATACTAAATATGGTTTAAAAAGTTATCATGGCAAAGAGTAAGAGCCTAGAACTAAATGGTTGCACAACTGTGTTCAAAAATACAGCTATTTAAGCTGAGTATACGCGCAAAGACAATTAAACCTGAAATTCCTCAGTTTGTCTTTTTAAATTGCCTTTTTGTACATTTGAACATAAATACATAAATAAAGACGATCCCAGCAAACTGAGGAAAAAAATTAAAATGAATGGAACTTCCTGGCCAGGTTTCACTCCAATATTAATTCAAACCTGGGAATCACAAGCCACTTGAACAGCACAGTGTGGAGTGGAAATGCTTACAGACCTTTCAGAAGAGCAGTGCTGTTTGTTATGCAGCATGATATTCTGTCCATTTAACATGCACTTTCACATTCACTATCTGTGAGTTTACCTGCAGTGTGTGTCTGTATCTACTGTATACAGATATAAAGCCTGCCAGACACTGTTATCATTACACTGTATGGGTAAATATTGGCAGCCCGATGCAGCAAGCATGCCAGAAAGGCTGCAGACAGTTTTTTTCGTTTCTATAATGATGGGCAGTATGCCCTACTCCCTCAAAGCTGGAACAGATCTCATCATCTTGGCTGGATTACCAGACAGGACTTTAAGGTAAACACCAAGCATACATTGGCTGCATACACATAATGTACCTCATAAACCCATTAAATATAGGCAGTGCTGTATTTCAACATCCAGGTAAACAGAGATTTAAAATGGCCTTTTTATTCTAGTTGAAGTTTTCAATAAGTTTTTTTTTATTGTTATTTATAAGTGGTCCCAGGAAAAAAATAAGTGTAACATGAAAACCCAACCGAGAGTGACCCTGTAGCACCAGCAGTGATGCAGTTTAATATCACTGGGATTTGCATCCTATCAAACTATTCATGCTGAGTCTGAGACCCTGGTGCTAATTTCTAGTAAATTTCACGCTTGATGTCTCACTGTTGTGGGTCATTGCCGGTTCGTCTAAATAAACTGCTTCCAAATGGCTCCTCCATCTAAATATTCAAGCCAGTTTTTATAATTTAATTTTGCATTATGCTGAATAGCCTTCCGGCCAGATAGAGCTCGTGGGGGAAACCACCAATACCACCGTGATATGCCTTTATTTATTTTATTTATTTATTTTACTGCTTGAATTAGACCTCCTAGGCTGACTAGTAAAGAGGTTTTCAATACTCCCCCCGCCCCCGACTAATGTCAATTTTCGGCATAGCAAGAGCTGTCTCTAATCTTTTCCTACTCATTACACACAATTTTGGAGTCATTTTACCCACAGTGCAGTCGGCTCCTGGCAGTGTGTTTGTGTGCACTGAGGGGTGGCATAATTGTTTATTTTCCCTCCCTGCATAATCCCCAGCTAGCATTGAAACCAAAACTGCAAACAACTCCCCAAGGGATGTCGAAACTGACAAGAGAGACAGAGACTTTCTACCCAGGTCCTTTTACATGAGATAATATGGAGAAAACATCCTGACCCGTATGTACATCACCCTCCCCTCCTGTGCTGTTCTCACCTCCTCCAAGCTTATCTGCAGTAAGAATAAGTGATATGCAAATATAAATATTGGCACTTTCGCTATATGGCTCCACAGCCCTGCCCTGTAGTTCTGATTCCAAAGCAAAATTCATTTTTCAAGGGACGTTACTAACAAAGGGCAAACCGTCAAAGAGCACAGGAAGCGGGCACAACAGCAACAACTTAGTAAGACTACATTCTATAGCTTTTTCTATGAGAGGATCTCAGCACGACTTTATGCACATTAATGAATTCAATTTCATAGCAATCGTGGAGAAACTGAGGTACACAGATGTTAAGGTTGCATAGCAAAGTGGCAGAGACGGGTCTAGAAATCAGATCTATTGATGCCCATTATCTTGTGTTGTGACCAGTGACTAGGTTTCCTCTCTGGAAGGTATCCTCATTCTCGGAGTATTCTGCAAACTAAACGGTGTTCTTTCCCTGTCATGCTAAAAAGACTAGCAGGCTCGATAAAACACGTCTTCGTACTGCCAGTCTTTCTAGACTAGGGATTTTTCCTTTGTTAGTGGCCTTGTAACTTTTCTTCTAGGTGTTTGTCAGGTGCCAGGTACATGTAAAGTGCTGTCATCTTTAACTTATTTAAATCTTATAACATCTCCCTGGCACTTCACAAAATTTGAAATAGTAATATCTGGTCCCAAATTCGAATGGATGGAATATCAACGGAGCGGCTTTATATTCAATCCACATGGGCTGCCACCATTGTCTGCAGAGTCAATTTGGAGACAACCCTTGATATGACAACAATACAATATGAAATTATCAATGACAAAGTTACCACATCGTAACACATGCCGATACATATTTTTTTAAAAAAAATATGTAACACTGTTGGCTAACCCAGCCCCACACCACAGATGTGAGGATCTTTCCAAGCAGGAGGAGTTTCCCAAGATCAGGGTTTAATTGGTCCAGGTTAGAAGCTGTCAATTTTGCTAGAACTAAGCTGTTAAAATCCAATTACCAATAACGGTTTAGGAGGGTATAGGTACACATAATGCAGTTTACTCTCAACAGAAAAAACGGTTCCTCCCCTTCTCATAACTCAAGCTCTTCGAGACATGGTTCTCTTGTCCATTCCAGTTAGGTGACTCCCAAACCGAAGTTCTGGAGGCGGGGCTGGAGTACTGATTGGAACACTGCTCTCCTGAAGGCCGCAGCGTCTCTGGCCTGCGGGTGACTGCACTGTGGGCGTAATGGGCAGTGAACGTGTGTATGCAGGACTACATCGCCGCTCTGCAGATTGCCTGGGTGGGAACTTGAACTTCTTCAGGAACTTGTTGAGTTCTCACGGGTCTAGGATTGGCCTGAGCCTGTCTTTGGCTTTTGGTATTAAGAAATACTAGAAAAAGAAACCCTCGCCCTTCTGCTCCTGAGGAACCTCTTCCACTGCCCTTTGCGAAAGGAGCAAGTGCGTCTCCTGAATAAGGAGTCGCTCATGAGAGGAGTCCCTGACAAGAGACAGGGAAGGGGGGTGGAAGGACAGGAGGGCACAGAATTGGATGAAGTATTCCCTCTCTACCGTGCAGAGCACCAAGCAGACCGAAGTGATACGGGACCATGCACGGTAGAAAGGGGATAGTCGGGACGAGAAGGTAAGGCAGGGTAGATCCAGTTCTTGTTCTGGTGCGCTGTCCTCGACCACATCTTCAAAAGGTCAGTTTGGGGCCAGGTGGTGATTTGGATTGGCCAGAACTCCAGGGTCAATGGGAGCTGCAGCTGCTGATTCCTCAGGTCCAGCAAATAGGGTGGGACCAGATTCAACCACCCTTCTGGGGCAGGAGTTGACATGGCCCTCACAGGCGACGTGGAGCAACAGGCCAACTGGGGTTTCACCATCACCAGCTCCTGAGGCAGGGGAGAACTATCCTTCTCCGGCTTCCTTTTCCTCTGAGGCACCGGTGATTGAGACCAGCACCCAGACGCTGAGTGGACATGGGAGGGGGCCAAGAGTCTCTGGCGGAGTCCTTTCTCGGTACTGGTTCCCTGGATGATGGCACTGGGGCATTCTACACTGAGGAGAAAGTGCTGGGTGTGGGGTCCCAGGTCTGAATGGGGGTAAAGAGCTGCCTCTGGGAGCAGAACTTTGAGACACTGTTCCCTCTCTTTCAAAGTTCTGAGATGGAACTCGTGGCAAATTCTGCAACAGTCCTTTTGGTGACCCTCACCTAGGCACCCTAAACCTGCAATGTGTGGGTCACTTTTTGTCATGTGCTTAGCGTAGACCCCACTTTTTGAACCCTGCGGAATCTAAAAGGGTAAATTTTCAGTAATGTGCACAGGGAGGTAAATGTAAAAAAACTCTATTACTGGAGACATGGCCAGCCTGAAAGCCATATATTATAAACAAGTATTTCTTTACCTATGTATGACTCACTCACAGTCTGCGCATGTCTTACCCTGGACAACGAAAATCAATGAAGGCACTTCCAAGTTCTCAGCGCTGTAACATTTGGGTTGCAAACACTTGATGGAAATGTATTCTTTGTGTAAAACCAGCATTTTCAATGGAATTTAAAAGAATAACAGAGAGAACATTTTTCTGTAGGTGTTATGGGCTTGCTTTTATAAAATTAATTTTTTAGATAAAGTGGAGTTGTCATCCTACTAAGGGTTTGTCTACACTGGGGTTTCACACAGAATTAAACTGTGTCAACACAAGTCATGGATAACCTGGACACGGATTGTCCACACTGGGGGCTTGCACAAATGCAGCTATGATGATGTAAAAAAATCCAGTGCAGACAAGGCCTACGAGTCTAGAACCCACAGCAATGCACCTTTAAGAGCCACTATAAAGAACACTGGAAGTAAATGCCACCTCCTAAGCAAAGGACGTTCAAAAGAAGCCTTGCCAGCCAGAGGAGACGGAAGTGCAAAGCCTAACCAACATAGTTCTAAAATGGGCTACACTGATTTTATCTCCCAGATTTAAAGGGCCAGCTCCAGCAAAGACCATGTTTGGAAACTGTAGCATTCTGGTGACTATATGGCAAAAGTGACAGCAGCTCTCCTTAAGGTTAGTAAAAGGGGCTAAATTTCTCTATTATTTTAGAACTGAGGGGCTTGGGTGTCAGATACCTTGCGATTTTCCCAGGCAAATCCTTGGAGTTTTATACATTTGAGATAATTATGTCCCGGTGCTGGTCTTGCTATTGTTCGATATTTAACTAACAAAAATTCCAGCCATGTCACCTGACTCCATTACATATGGTTCCATGTTGCGGAATAGAACCATAATTGTGCTCTATAACCTGGCTGAAACCTGGTGCATTTTCAAGACTTCCCCCTAGAACTGAAACACACTACAAATTAGCACAGCATCAAAACAGGGGCAGGGGACAACCTTGATGTAAGCAGACCCTCTAAACTCAGATGTATTCACAGTATCAATTGGTCCAAATATCATAAAGGTTAGAAAGCCTACAATTACCCCCCTTCATAGCAATTCTGTGTGGCAAGTCATATATGCCTTCAAGATTCCTGCAGTCAGCTCTTGCTCACATCCTGAAAGAGACTGGACCCAGGCTGCTGCCACAGAGGATGAAGGAGATGTCCTACTACACAAGTTTGTGTGTGCTATGCTAGGAGAAGGCAGGTGTGCACTGGTGACACAGGACTACGAAGAGAAATAGCTGCTCACCACTATAACAAAAGTCAATCAGAAGAGGAAAAAGCCACCTGTAATCCTGAAAGGAAGTCGTTGACACAATCAAAGCACATCACCCAACCTTTAGTTCTATGTTCCCATAAGAACCATTTTCTTTTCTTGATACCAGGAACCAAACTGACTGTCATCCCTGGCACATGGAAATATATCAATGGTTTGATAATCACCTTTCATTCCACCAGAAAAGCCTCTCCAGTTGGCAAAGACCATCAGAGGGAGTCCCTCCCGGTTAAAGTCTTTGATAGCCTGAGCAGTCTTAAATGCAGAGTCCGGGAACCACACCTGACCAGCCTGTTGGATTATCTGTTGGGGGGCAAAATGGTACGACTTGAATGTTTTGTTAAAGTGAGAGTTACTATAAGAAGAAAACAAATAGATACAGCGAGAGCTCCAATCTGAAACCAATGCTGACAAACAGAACAACTTATTATAAATATGGGTGCATTGGGAGAATGACACCCAAAGGAACGAAAGGGCACTGACTTTAAGTTTACAAAATACAACACTGATCCTGCAACTGACTTCATGTGAGCAGATCTCCGCACCCATAGAGAGCTCCTTTGACTTCAGTGCAGTAAGTGAAACAAGGAGACAAAAAGAGCACTAAGGGGAGAGGAAGCAGGAGTGCAGACATAGGCAGGGCAAGAGCTGGGAAGGCAGAGACAAGGGATATGAACATAAAGACAGAGTAAGAATTTCAGAAACAGGGGTGAGGTAGCCTGAGTAGCAGGAGAGGACGATGATTTTGGCTTCCCAGGTTTCCTGATTTGAAGACTGGGGCTTTAGCCATAAGATCCTTCCCCTCTTCCAAAAGAGAGCAGGGCTAGGCATCCACAGAGATAAGCCATCTCCTGCCCGTATCTTCAGTATATCCAAGGCTCTCTCTTGGTACAGAGTCAGCCAGCAAGACAGCCAATTCACCAGCTCTGAGAACAGCATATTAGCAAGCGGCCAAAGGCTGATGAGTTTCTTGTCTTGCGGGTCAATCTCCCAATAAACCCAAAGAAACTTTTCAAAAGAGGCATCTGCAGAGAATGACTTGAACCAAACCCCAACACGCATTCAACAACAAAACCTACCTTGGCCTCAGAGTCCAGGTTTGCAGGATCAGCAGGGATACTTAGCTCCACTGTTCGGGTTTCTACGGCAACTACTCCTACAGGTATTCCTCCCAATCTGAAACCAGATGAGACAAATCAAAACCCACATATTTTATCACCACACAACTAGTCATTTTTCTCTAATCTGGCATCAAAACACTTCAAAATAAAAACAAGAGAGAGACAAACAATGCAAATCAATGGAGGGTCTTTCTGAAGCGTTCAGACACGTGTCTGGATCATTTCAGAGCTGGATTTACAGCTCTCAGAATAAAGCCTATTTATAAAACGAATACCCCCCAACAAACCAGAGCAGAACAAACTGAAGCCTAGCATTTTGCACTAGGTATGGGACAGTTATGCAGTTGCACAGGGCTGCATCTCTCCTAGCATGCCACCACACAGATTTTCATGAAACTGTCTTCATCAGGAAATATAACCTTGAAGACCCAAGTCTTCTGAGCCCCCCCGCCCACTTGCAATCACAATGATCCTTCCACCCACTACCAGCTGATCAAAACCCCTATATGACCCAGCCACCCCAACTGCCCTGCATGCTTTGCACGGATCCCCCAAAAGTGCAGAATGGTGACAGGCAGATGGAAGGTCAGTGTTCTATCTATTAGCCCTCACAGCTGCTGGGTCATTATTGGGGCTGGGGATGGATGGATAAACGGGACTAGTATATGAGCACAAGGAGGCAGGATAACATGTGTCAGGGAAATTTGGCCTCACTCTCCATTCAGTCTAATAACTTCCTAAAACAAAAGGCAGCCGCTTGTGGCAACAGCTGCTTGCAATGTCTTCCTGATGCTGCACGAAAGGGAGTCCCAGCAGAGACGACCCCTCTCTACTCTGCCATCTCAAGTTGGATGACAAGCACCCCAGGCACCAAAAGTGACAAGGCCGATGTGCACTAGGGGGTTTGAAAATATTCCTATTCACAATGATTAAGAGTCCAGCTAGAAACTCGTAATTGCAGAAGCCGTCTTAAATCGGTAACTTATAACATCTATATTAGGACCCATGTGACCTAATAAAGAACATCTTTATCCAAGTATTACTGTTATTTATTGAACTTGAAAACAGCTCAAAACAACTTCTGTTCTCTATTATACTTGGTATAAATTTCATCAGGCTAGCACATGAAGATGCTACATCTTGTTTTATAGTGTGTCCCTGGACAAGTTGCCCTGGAATAATAAAAGACAATTTACAGCCGCCACCACCACACATATTCCAAACATACATACAAAAGATGAGTTTTGGCAGCACTTACAGTAACAATCCCAGAAGAATACATTCATATTTATTTTTTCAAAATGCCACTGCTTTTGAAAGACGTCAGCTCCATTTGTATTATATAGACGTGTACAGGAGACTGAGTCCAAAGCAGCTCAAAATGTGTCGGACGAAAAGAAACTAAAAGTCAAGCCAAGTATATTCCTGAACAAAGATGGTCTGGCTTTGCTAAATAATTGATTGTGTCTGGGATGTTGTCTAAACTTATAGCCATTAGATGATTATAATACTTTGCACCTGCAAAGCAGGATTATCAAAGAACCTTACAGACATCAGATTAAACCTGAGAGGTAGGTTTTTATTCACAGTTTCTTGATGGAAAAACTGAGGCATGGAAAGATTACAGGATTTCCTCAAGGTCAAGCAGCAAATCAGGGGTTGAGCCAGCAGAAATCCTGGCTCCTGTTTCTCTGATCTAACTATTAGGAAATATTCTTGCTCAGACCTCGGAAAGGAATTTATGAGTATTGGTTCCTATTCCACTGCTCTTAGCACCGGGTAATACTCCATCCTTGTGGAACAGCTTTATTCAGAAGAGAAAGTGACAAAGAAAACACACAATGCTCCTGATTATTTTAATGACAACAACAAGGAAAGACTTGAATTCTGAGCCTAAATGGATGAGCCATTCTGCAAGATTTGCCATTTGATGGCTTTTCCAGCTTGGCAGCATGAACGTGCAGGGACCTACTATACTGAGAGGGCTATAGAGGCTGGATTTATTTTCAGGACTGGGATCTAAATCCCAAGTAACATGGTATGTTTTAGAATCTTGAGAAAGTGCCACCTGCCACAAAGATAAGGGAAAGTGATTGTCCCAGAGAGGAAGGGGAGCACCAGATGCAAGTCCCCAGGGCCGCTTGGCTCTGCAATGTAGAGCTAGACTAAGATCAGTCTTGGCAGGTGCTAGTTTGGAAAAAGCTGCATGTTATTCTATGCTGGGATCACTTCTGACTTACTCTCTTTTCAGAATGGGTAATAAAATTTAATAGAAACTTCAATTTCCCACTTGAAATAAAAAATATAAGTATCCCAGCAATCTGCAGTTTCTTCCAGTCTACTTCAGTTTTAGCTGGACTTTTTTTGTTGTTGTTGTTGTTGCTGCTGCAAGTCAAATGTGATTGTGAAACAATATAGCCCAACAACTACTCTAAATAATGTCAGAGCCACAACAAGGGGACCCCTCTGTATTACCATGGACAGTTGAAAGGTTTGTCCCTCGGAATCACCTGTTGCCCACCCACAAATACTCGTTCCACCCAGCATTACAGGAGGTGAAAGTTATCAAAACACCCTGGGACAGACAGAAGGAAGTATCAGTACATGTTCAATTCACACAGCAGAGATGTGCTTGGCTGGGATGATACATTTGTTATCCACATACATCCACTTTCCAGTTTTGTCAGAATGTGTCAGCAGAAACACAAAGCATCAGTAAAAGCTAGATTTCTACAAAGGTCTAAAAAGCTTATGGGTACTTACCTAGCTCTACCAACCACAACTGTTTGTGCCCAGGGCTGCATGATCTCTAGGAATGATCCCTTGTCAAAGAAACCACTTAACCACTGGCTTTTTTGAGCTACAAAAAGGAAAGGGCGGGGGGAGAACATAAACAGCAGTTAAAACTGTAGCAAGACTCCAATTTAACAACTTTGGGGCTGGATTGGGTTTTTTTGTTTGTCTGTATTTTTTTTTAAAACACAAACTGACGATAACATAAGGGAGCATTAGACTGCTGAGCATTTGTCTGCCTTCAGCCATCATGTCCTATTTCATTTGCTAGTCTGCATAAAGAGAGTCATTTATCAGCAAAGGCATCATTTATTGTTAAACGATGGGGTCTGGATAGCAGAGGGACTTTGCATGCTTTTAAATAAATAACTCTGTTTTTTTCAAGACACTGCAAACATTTATCAAAAGGCAGCCAAGTCACTGAAGATGTTTTTCAAAATGCCTATTTCTGTTTTAAAAACCTAGCTTACCATTTTCTCTCAATTCTGAGAAAAATGCAGTAGACAGACACATATTTGAGAATAAATGTGCTAATGATATTTGAACATTAGACACTGCACTTGTGTGTGTGTGTCATACGTTGGAAAAATAATAGGGCTGAATCTCTATGTAAAGCCCACATACATAGCCCACAAAGCCCTCTACTAAAGATATACTACATAATGCTCGGGTTCATCGCACACTCTTCCAGATGCTATAGAGAGCCATAATAGTTGGTATAGCAGATCAAACTTTCTATCCACATCCATTTCCCTGCAAACAGTGGTGGCCAATTCCTGATGCTTCAAAGAAACAAACCTTTTTCGAACAGTGCTCCTAGATGATTGTGCAATGCTGAGGAGAAAAAAAATCCTTCCTGACCCTTGAAAAAAAATCAAGCTCATGCCCTGAAGTGAAGCATGATTACCTTGACTGTGCTACCTATTCACAAATGGCTATAAAATTATCCAGTGCTTTGCAAGAGGAATCCATTATCTGATTTTATGCTCTCCTATGTCAGTGATTGCAAAAGATTGACCATATCCCTGTGACATGCAGCATTCTTGTTGACTGATATTGTATATGCATTCAAAGAAGTTGATAATAGCATAGCAGAGAGCAGGACCTTTAAAAACTGCTGGAGTCAGAGGGGATTAAATTGTTTTTTTATGTATTTAATTTACGGACAGTTCTTTGGTTCTCACCAATGTAATATCTCCACTTCCCTTACTCTTAGGGGATAAAGCCTCGCTACTGCACACCTGTAAGGCAGAGTGCAATACCATTACCTCCATTCTAGAGATGGGAAGACTGAGGCACTGAAGGTTAGAGTAGCCCAGCTCTCCTGATTCCAAGTCCTGTGCCTTCACCAAAAGACTACCCTTCCTTCCTGCCTCTTTTACATTTCTATGGATATTCACCAAGCCAAACACTGCGAGAAACAATAAAGGGAGAGGCTGCACCATTTTATGACTACTAATGCTTGTACTCGTTTGTGCAAAAATAAGAGTAATTCAAGGGTCATGCTTCAGGGTACATGAGGACTGCCTGCATGGGGCAGCAATGTATCATCATCAGAGAATGGACCCTAGATGCAAAGTTTGTAGTGAGATCTACTTTCTGAACACTGATTTCTAAAACTAAAGTATGCTTCCACCATGGGTCAGGGCCAACTGCAACATTCAGCTCTGCATTCGGGTTAGGATTCTGAAGTAACCCAGTGAAGTCCAGGGTTGTTAAATCCAGGATTTCAGTTTGGGCCCCATCTCTAATAAGCAGAAAAGGGCACTATGGAGGGATTTGACTTTTCTCTGTTACTGGCCACACAGTCTGATCCACCATCAACAAAAGACAGGAAATGCAGAGGGGTCACTGCTCTGTTTTCCGCAGTCCTCCAGACTGTAGAAGCACCTAATCATGGCACTCAGGTACTCTACTCCCCCAGGCAATACAAATTACTCTGCGGGTAACCGCTTTTCACTGAGCCCTCACAAAGCTTGCACAAAAACACAGTCTCCCAGCTTTACCCCTGGGCATGCAGCTTCTGAGCAATGCTTTAATTTGAACAAGCACCTCTGCCTCCGCAAACCCAAGTCTAAAACCAATTAAAAGTGGAGATCCAAGCGAGCTAACCTCTGCTGACTTAAACAGGATGGAGAGTGTTTTATCAAGACCAAACTTGTAATTACTGTGTTCTACATTCCCTGCCTCCATGGCCTCACTGTAAAATGTGACCATCCATTTCAAAATTATCTCTTTATCATGAGCCCAAAGCCGATCGTTTAGATTCTGGCCTCGTGTCGGGCGTCAGTTTGAAGAATATCACAGCACTATCTCCTCTAATAAATGGCTTTAACTTTTCACCTAGGAGATATCTGCTTTAACTTATCACGGAGAATCATCTGCTTTCCTTAACGCTTCCACTAAATTAAAATCTGAAGTCACTCGATTTGGAAGCCAGTGTTAGCTGCACTCAGACAGCTGGATGAATTACTGGAGAGACGATGAAAAAATATTATCCAAAACCGGAAAACTTAGTGTATCACAAATCTCATTTTATCCCTCAAACCTCATTAATAACAGCGGGGATAATGGTCACCTAGTTTGTAGCTTGTCCGCACATCTCTTGCACGCCTCCAAAAGAGAGTGGTAGGGGGTTCAGTCTTTTGCGATGGTTCCAATCCAATTATTCTGTGAGGTCTGCCAAGCTAGTTAGAGATGGATTCCTTTATCATAAAGGCCTTTATTGGGGGGGGGGGGCCAAAATTCAAAAAAAGAGACAATTTCCTAACTATAAAAAGCAGCTCTGAATTGTAAACATGCTCTCAAGTACTCAGAACTTACATACTATCATGCGTACATTTTGGTTTTTGTCTCTCTTCAAACTGGTTATTTCATAATCTCTGAAAACTATTTCTGATGCATTTGGCTTCTACTACATGATGCATTTGGCTTCTGCACTCTGATTCCCCACTCCAGCTTGTTCTCTCTCCTTTCTAATAATAACACTCACATGGCTTCCTGCTTTGTTACAGGAGCAAACCTGGATAGCATCAGGGTCATTTTCAAATCTTAAATGCATAAAGTGCATTGCGATGTATCCAGGGTGTGGTAGCAGGCTTTCCAGGAGGCCCCGGGATGCATTTGAGATCATGGCTGGGCCTTTCATCTCATGAGGCACTTTCCTGTTAATCTTATAGGGAATAAAATCAACCACGACATCAGGGCAATGTCTCGAGAAAATGTCATCTGGAACGTCAGCCTTCTGACTTCCATTCAAACCTCAACTGCTCTCAAATGTATTCAGTGCACTATCACTGGGGAACTTCACAAACTCAAGCAGAACAAGTACAAACTCAAAGCCATCTTCAGAAGCACCCTTTGTCCCGACTGATATGATTGTATAGAAGCAGACTGAGGATAAACCTTTCAAAAACATCTATGTGACTTCGACACCCAAGTCTCATTTCAGAAGTGACTAAGGCATATAGGAACCTAGATCTCATTCTAAGCAATGAGACTTAGGGCTTGTCTACACTTTAAACACTACAGTGACACTGCTGCACTGTAGAAGTGCTTCAGTGTAGACACTCCTAAGCCAGAGAGAGAATCCATTTCCACAAGAAGTTGTAGCTAGGCCGATGAAAGAATTCTTCCATTAACCTACCACTGTCTACACTGTGGATTAGGTCAGTTTAACTATGCGTGGATTTTTCCTGGGCTGACCTAACTTTTTAGGGTAGACCAGGCCTGAAGTCCTAGTCTCAGAAATGGCTAAAGTCTGGTCTACACCTAAAATTTAGGTCAAGCTAGTGAGCTGTGAAAAAATTCACACGGAATGATATATTTAGGTCAACCTATTCCTCACCCCCGCCCCCCTCAACACCTCTCCCTAGTATATGCAGCAAGGTGGATGGAAGAATTCATTTTGATCTAGTCCTCTTTGAAACAGGACTAATCAAAACAAGTTAACAAACTGTTAATAGGTGTCAGCAGGGTCCATGTGGACAGTTGGCAGAGTCACACCCCTGCTTGCCGAGAAGTAAATGTTTGTGTAGGCAAGCTGTAAGCCATGTAGGTGCTTTTGACAATTTTATGCTTAGTTTGGTTTCAAACCATCTATTAAAATAGTTTCATTTAGTAATGCTGTGGTTTGCCAAAATTCAACCTACTGTTTTTTAATCATCATCTCACCTGGATTTCTTCTATCTACATCTGACACACAAAGAGCCTGAATCTACAAACCTTTATGCAACTAGTCCTTACTCACACAAATACGCACACTGAAGTCTATGGAGTTACTTGCAGGAGTAAGAATTACACAAGTGAGTAAGGGTTTCTAGTAGTACATAAAAGAGATTCATCACAGACATGGTCATCCTTGGAGTGGCTTCAGTCCACTTAAAACTCAGTTGCTAGTGCAGTATCCCTACTTCTCTGAAGCTAATAGGCAGCAGACATTCAATACAGTATCATCAGTGTATTAACAGTAACAATACTTAGTACTGGTAAATGCCAAATTACATGACTGAAGTACATATTTTGGAGCTCTGGCTGCATTTTAATGCCAGCAGAGATCTTGAAACCAGTTAAACTATCTCACAACCTGAGTGACAAAGATGTACGTACTTGGACTAGGACGTCCGGCCAACATCCAGCGGGGATCATAGGGAGTCTTGGTGGGAACAAACTCGATGGCCCGGTCTATAGGATCCTTGCTGGTGAGGGTAGGCACTGGGCTGGATACACTCTAAAACAAACAACAAAATAAATTAAAAAAAACCGGGATAAATTGTCCTACAGCATTCACGGCTCTGCACCAAACATTAGAAATGCAAATAAACTGGCTGATGTCATCCCGGGCCCTGCTGCATGTTACCGTCCCCTTTCCAGACAATCCCAATGACTGCAAAGACACTGGGATGCTGCTAAGGTCTGAAGAAGATGGTATGTTCACTTTGACACTTGTGCGAGACTTCACTTGGCTTATTTTGCACTTGGTTTGATCTTGAGCTTCAGGTGCTGCCAGCATCTACTGGGCTCGCAATTTAATTTTAAAAAGGTGATCCAAGCCACCCACTGCTTCCAGAAGGCAGGTGACCTGTGTCTTCGCCTGGCTGCAGAGCAACTCACGTCTACGGTAACTTGGTTGGGGAGGGGAAACTTTTAGCACCATTTCTATAAAGGACAATCAACTGTACATATAAAAACCCTGCTGCACAGATGACTATGGACGGTTTGTCAGTGGGGTGACGTGCACAGGCGGTTCTCCAGTGGTCTCTGCAGTGCCCCAAAGAACTGAGTTAAGTGAATGTCCTTAGCCAGTATAGACAACAGCACCTTGCATTGCTGCACCAACAAGACTTACCTTGGGCAAGTAGGACAGCCACTGCAGAATGGTGTAGACGCCTTCAAAATCATCACACACGGTGCTGTGCGTCACGCCATTGTTGTGCATGATCTGGACCCCACCCAGCTGGTTGTTTGAAGTGTACACCTCCCGTCCAAGCACCTGTCAAATGAGGAACAGAAAGGATCAGACAGCGTGAAAGTGTAACAAAGAGCCTCTGTTCAGCCTGTCCCATGTCCGGGTGTGCATGCCACTCCACCTTCCCAGCAAGTCCTACCACTCCAACCACCATTGCTGGGGCAACTTTTTGAACAGCAGCAGTAATAAATACCTGGACCTTCTCTATACCCCGAGTGCTATGCAAACATTCACTCTCCCGTCACCTTTTACAGATGGGGAAACTGACGCACAGGGCTGTTACATGACTTTGCCTTCAGTTATCTAGCCAGAGAATGACAGAGCCGGGAGTAGAACTCCAAGTCTCCACAGTTCAGTTCACTAGACCAAAGCCGCCCTCGTGCAAAACACAGCAGGTGAAACTGACACATTTGAGGGGGGAGGATCCACAGCCCTGCACAAAACCTATGTGCTGTAGCACGTGAGCATAGACAAAGACCTGGTGCCTCCTTGGAGGGGGCAGCAAGAATAAGACTGTGACTGCTGGACTTTCAATTCTCTTACGCGGCTCCGTCTCTAATCTCAGCCCGGGCACTGCAGCTCTTTTCTCATTCTCCCGCTGTCTCTTTCCATTTGCCCTCTCACTGACTGATACACTGATCTCTCGGTCACTCGGCTTTCTGCTCCACTGAGTCCATATTACTAATAACACCTCTGCCACAGCCCGTTTACCTCATGAAGGCAGGAGCACATCATTACAAAATAAACTCATAACTTTGACATTCTAGCAAATACATGCCGTTTGTTATTTTTATGGCTTGAGTCTTTCTAACAGGCAGAGGGCATTACATACCTGTTTCATTTAGATCTTAAACAAATCCCTCAAGCCCCGGCCCCAAACAACAACTGCAGCTAGTTTTGTGGGGAACGGAGCTGTGGGTGGGGGAACCCAGAGACAGAAACAAATGTAAGTCATTAGGGCAGCATTGTCACCGAGGAAGTGAGGTTCAGATCAGGTTGCATCTTCATGAATGCAAATGATTTGAAATTCTAAAAACTTCTCATCTCGTTCAGAAAGATTTCAGGGAAATTAGTAGGGGGCTTAATTATTTTAAAGGCCCCTTTACGACAAAGAGGTGTTGAAATGATTCTATTATCCTGTGGTTTGTTGCGTGTATGGGCGTGACTAGAATCAGACTTCAAAACTGGCAGTCAGAGGGGCAGATCCCTTGGCAACACTGCAGCTCCTGTTAACTTCCATGGGAGCTGCTGGCGCTCAGTGCCTTTCAGCATCTGGCCAAGAGCTGGGATTTTGATCAGTCTTAGATAACAATGAACGTTTTTGGTGATCATACTAAATATCTACAAAAGCTTTTGTTGATCATAAAAATAAGCTAAAGTACTCTGATCTCATTCTTCATGGCATCAGTTGACCATAGCTGGGGTCTGCAAACCTCTAAGCTCTGCACCCATTGACAGCATTGCACCATTCGCCCAGTGCATGCTCATTTTCCTCTGCACAGACACCAGAATTCTTTACAAACAGTAATTAATCCTCATCAAACCCACGTGAGAAGGATATTATCCACACTTTACACACAGGGAAACCAAGGCAGAAAGGTTAAGAAACTTGCCGAACATTTTGGCAGTCAGTGTAAAAAACAGGATTTGAACTCTGGAGTTCCTGGCACCCACTTCCCTTTATCTCCCCTCCCCCAAGAAAATCTTGTCCCATGACCAGCATTTTAACCCGCCCCTCCAAGTTGAGAAGCCACGAGTGAAGATATAGGTTCAGGGACAGGAAAAGACTGGCCTCCAGATGTGAGGCACAAGTCCAGCTAACACTTTCTATGGAGGAAAATAAAAGGAATTTAAACTCCCTGTCGTCAAAGGAATGCAAACGTACATACATGCAAAATGGGCCACTGCTTATCTAGAGACACTGTAGACAGCTCAGGTTTACCGCTGCTGACAGGCAATGAAAACAGTCTAATATACTGCCTGCTCTTGTCCTTAAATCCCTTTTTGGAGATCAAGATAAATATGCAGTTCCTTTTCCCGAGTGCTCCAGACATTTGAGTGAAGTGGCAGAGCATTGGGAGGCTCTGGGCCATTGAAGTCACTGTGTAATACTGAGTGAGAGCCATATTTACTTATCAGAGAATTTGTCAGCAGAGGCTTCATGGGTTCCCACATGCATATAAAATAATATTGATGAATGGTAGCGCACCTAATGTGTGTGTCATATTACATGTATGTACACACACGGGCATGCACAAACCTAGGGACTGAGTGCTGTGGGAGGGATGAGTGATTTGAGTATATGCAATCTTTGAAAGAAAATTAAATTCTGGTTTAATCACCATTCAAATGACAAACTACCCTATCATGTTCCCTGCACTACAGGAAGCATATACTCATGGGTGTGGGTGTGTCTGTGTGGGTGTTGAAAATCAGCTCCCACCATGCAACCTGGCACTTAGGCATCAATCCACTGGACTCTGTCTTCCCCCGCTTCTTTTGTGTGTGTTCTATCTACTTGCAAAAGAGCAGAGAATCTGCCAACTCATCTCATATGTATGGCTTCAAACTGGATTTCAGCTAAGGTGCCAGAGGTTAAAAGGCACAGAGGGGCTAGCCAGCTTACAGACAATGATCATTTGGCTTGAGAAAAAATGAATGCAATAGCTCATCCATTTAGCCCTGCTAACTACCTCATCTCTGACCTGAGAGGACTACATTTTTAAAGGCTGACAAGTAATTCAATCTCCAATTAACAATTTTAAATGGGGCAGTGTATATTACTGTATAAATGTTTCTGCAAGAAAATGTCCAAGGGTGAAGCAGAATGAAATGGCTGGAGAAGTACAATACCAATGCCTGTGCAATTAAGGGCGTTCGTCAATGGGACACACGGGCAGCAGAGACACTAGTGCGCTTTAGAAAAGCTAATAGACAATTTAGACATACAATGCTACATAAGGCCCATGGGGAAAAGGCTGCTTAGGAGCAAGCGGGGAATCCAAAACCAGGACACATCCCTTCAAAAAAGCAAACTCCAACAATGGAGGTTGTGTGACAAGCCAAGCAGGTGGCTTTAAAATACCCTAGAAGATTAAGTGGTGGGGACTGGAGCATCTTACTCAAGGAAGAGTCAGGGCAGCGCCAGCCAGCATCATCCACCTAATGCTGAGCAGCAGTTTTATGGATCTGACCATGTTCAAGGAAGGGTTAAGTTTGCACAGAGGCTACTTCTTAGGAGGAGAGGTTTCCAAGCCCTTACACGACCAGTAGAAAACCTTGGACACAGGACAAGACCACAGAAGCAAGAAGGTGTAGCAAAGTCAGTGGGATAGCTTAGTGGTTTGAGCATTGGCCTACTAAACCCAGGGTTGTGAGTTCAGCCCTTGAGGGGGCCATTTAGGGATCTGGGGCAAAAAAAAATCTGTCAGGGGACAGTACTTGGTTCTGCTAGCGTAGGCAGGGGACTGGACTTGATGACCTTTCAAGGTCTTTCTAGTTCTATGAAATAAGCATATCTCCATTTTTTATTTAATTGATTTAAGGATGATGGATCTGATTTTTAAAAAGCACATGTCTATTATACAGATATAATTGCTTACTGGTGCTTCCAACATCTTTTTTTGTGCTCAATTTGATAGTGCAGATCATCAGAGAGAACAGTCATGAACAAGGAAGCATTAGACACTGAACTTCTGAAACCAGATTGTCTGCTTAAAAATAAAATTAAAATGTACTGGATCCCAACACTAAAAGAAAGTGAAAGTACTACGAAAAGCAGAAAACTGTGTCCCCCTTTCTCAATCTCTCCCCTGTCCCCTTCCCCCACACTTTGCAATAAGGGGGAAAAGAAGCTACTGGGAGTGAGTGACTAATGCAGTGATGGCCCATAGCTGTCAGTAACAGAAGAACCTTCCCTTTCTGATGTGTCTAAGCAGTGGCCAGGCAACACTTGATCCCCTGCTTTCTGTCTCAATGTCTTTGCATTTTATATACAGTTACAGCTTTCTGATACAGCAGCTCAGCTCTGGCATTTCTGATCAGCAGCAGATAGCTGCTCCCTTGGTCTGGGAAACAAGTCTGGTTTGGTTACACTAATAGCCATCCCATCAACACCACCACAATGCTTCTCATAGCACAGCCATTACAAATAATCTAGAAACCAGACTGAGCCCACCAACTCACCAACCAGGCCTTGAGATGAAAATGACTTCCGGTCACTACAGACCTGGGACAAATTCAGAAAGGCAAACTAGGGGTAAAAGATTCCACAACCCAGTGCTAACTCCTTAAACCACCCAGATCCCCAAATTTTCACTAACTTAAGACAGACCTTTCATATGGCCAAGTAGTAATCTATTGAATAGGCTCTATACAAAAAACTCCTACATTAACAGAACATTACAGTTGCACAATTAAGTACTCAAAAAGAAATGCCAAAACTAAATGTGGCATGCATTACAATACAGCCTTTAATTACATGAACAAATACTATTTCTCAGATAATGTAGTATTTTATATTACAACCTTAGATACATATGTAGTATCTCTTTCATTCTTTTCTACTTATTTAATGGACCATTATGACAATGAAATTAGTATCTTTATTGACTTTGGGGGAGATTTTCAAAAGGGAATTGGGAACCTAACTGCTCTTCATTTCTTTGAAAATTCCCCTTCTACATTAGTATAAATGTCATGTTAAATTTTGCCAGCACCCACGTACTCTAAATCTTATAAGCCAGGAGCCTTCCTTACGCACATTTCCAACAACTGAGTTGTTACTCACTGAGGCAGTTAACTACAAAACTAGTTTTGCTGAAAACTTAGTGGCCTGTGTGTGTGAGCAAAGATGAAAGATCTGAGGAACTGAGAACACAGGGCTAGAATGGAAACTGTTATGGCAACCTTCAATATTGTGCTTGAACCTGCTATTATGCTCACACTAGAGAGTGATAGAGTGTATGTGTGTGTGTGTGTATATGTCTTAGCTTATATTGAACACTGCATTTTATACAAATAATATCAGTAATGGTAATTTATACCCCACAGCTTATATTGTGTGTGTGTGTGTGTGTGTGTGTGTGTGTGTGTGTGTGTGTGTGT
>ML677374.1:6628480-6742912 GCA_007922305.1 Dermatemys mawii
GTGTGTGTGTGTGTGTGTGTGTGTGTGTGTGTGTGTGTGTGTGTGTGAGAAATTCAAACTGGAAAAAGACACACACAATAGCTAGCAGCGTTAATCAATCAACACAAGAGAAATGATCATAACAAGGGTCTCAACAAAAATTCACGTAGCACTGACTTAAAGCCAAAGTACCATTGTTTGCGGTTGAACCTCAGCTTCCATTTTTGTCACTCAACACTTCCACTCGGCACATTAACGTATTAGATGATGGGATAAATGGCATCTGGGTACAAGAGAATAGACCTAGGTTAGGATGCCAATATGAAGCACGTTTCTTGAAATGATGAACAGCTGAGAGCTGCGCTTCTAACCACCTGGTTTCTCGAGTCTTTATCCTATTCACATGGCAGCATGAACACCCCACTCCTCTCCATCTGGGCTTCCCGTTGGAAACGGATTGCAGCTCTTGCATTTCTAATCTATGAATGTGTGCAGTGCCTGCACTGTTAATTTATGAGCGTTCGGTGGGGGACCTTTCTGACTTGGGAACATATTGCCTCAGTCTAATGTTTGGAGATTATTAAAGTCAGAGCTATGCTCCACTATCAAGTCTACAGATCTTTTATTTAGAAGATATGGTGCTCTAAATGCACAAAGAGCTCCCTGTCACCTTCACATCAAAGCCCCTAGTGCCTGGTAAATGGAATTATATAGCTGTCATCTCCTTTCCCCAAAGTTTTAAAGAGTACAATGGGCTCATTTTTTCACACTCCATCCCGGCTTCAGAACGAAGAGACCTACTTTATATTGATTTAAAGTCTCTGAAATAAATAAACCTGTTTCTCCACTGTGATTCACAAGAAATTCATGATACACTATTGCATGATATATTTCAAGCTCTGCTCCAGCTCTCTTTTTCCTCTAGTGAGTGATGGGCGAGGCGGGGGGGGTGGAGGTGGAGTGTGGGTTGAGGGGGCTGCAAAGCTGACAGCCTGATGGTTATAGGAGAGAGCTGCTGACTGCAAATCCAGACGCCAGCCCGGGTGATGGTGGAGCTGGATTTGGGGGTGGGGGTGAGAGCAAATAAACTTGGATGCTTGAGGACAAGTGAGGAGGAGGCAGCACACAGACCCCCGTAACTGCAGCAAAGGGAAGTGAATACCTTACTCTAGCTGGAGTTTTTCAAGATGTGTGATCCCTCTCTGCTTTCCACTGACGGTACGCATGGTCTCCATGTGCCCGAGACTGAAAACTTCTTGCAAGCAGTGTGCGTCAGTCCATGCATCAGTCCACGCCTGCTCCCATGCTCTCCTTGTGCTCGCACCAAAGACATGAGGGATGGAGCTGACCCAGCACCTCACCAGTTTCTTCTCTGCCTTGAATCTTGTCATGATCCGAAGCAGAGGGGTTGGAGGGCAGGCAGTGGAATACAGACAAGGAGCACACATCTCTAAGAACTCATTGCAATCAGGTAAGTAACTTCCCTTTCTTCGCTGAGTGCTGGTCCCTACGTGCGTCCCCCGTGGGTGACTGACAAGCAGGATTCGGAGAGGAGGGACATGCAAGGATGCTAGTGACATAGCTGCTGGATGAAGAGCTGTCCCACAGGATGCCTGGGTCCAAGACTCCTCTGCTGATGCACCCTTTGAGGTGCCCACTTGATATTTGCAGGGTAGTTAGGCGAATGTGAGGATGGAACTCCATGGAGCTGGCCTGCAAGTAGCAAGCAGGGAACCCTCTTCAAGTCATGCTATGGAGAGTCAAGTCATGCTGCTTGTCCCTTTGTAGAGGGAGCCCGCACCCTGTAAAGGGAGGAAGTCGTGCCAGCTGATAGAGGACATTACTGCCAGAGATCCTCTGAGAGGATATGGCTTGTCCTTGTACTCATTCCGCTATGGCAATGAGCAGGCTAGGTGACTCTCTCATCTGATTTGCTCTCTTTGGATAAAATGTCAATGCTTGTCTCACATCCAGGGAATGAAGTCTGGCCACTTGTTCGCTCTCGTCAATAAAGGCTTGAAATTGAACCCTGTCCTCCTGAGCAACTTGTCCCTAAAGTCCAAGAAGCTCTGAGGAATTGAGGAAATCATATCTGGTGAGATGGATAGCTTGAGAGTCTCAGCAGAGGTCTGATAGATGTAAACAGCTTCCTCTTCATAAGGTCTAGGTTCCTGGCCTCCTTATCTGCAGGGGTGGTTCTTGGATGACAATGTCTGGATCTTTCCATGCCTGCTTGAACCATCCAGGAGTTTGAGGCAGGGAGGGGTGAGCTAGAACTCCACCCCCTTGGTAAGGGCAAAGTGTTGCTTTTTTGCCCTCTTGAGGATAAGGGCACAGGGAACTGCCATGTGCTGTATAGCCCTTGCCAGGTCTAGTATGGCTTAATTCACAGACAGTGCAACCCAACTGGATTCTGTAGGCTGCAGTATATCCAGGAGCTTCTGGTGAGAGCAGTGGGCCTCCTCCTAAGGAGATTAGGAGCTCTTGCCTCATTCTCCATAACACCTCTTGAAACTGTCTGTGATCACCGGGGGAGGTAGTGAGCCTGAGTCAGCTGACCCAAGTCAGGTGTAGACGTCACTTCCCCTTGTGCTGGTAATCCATCCACTTTGCAGGGAGGATGCAAGCTAGTACCAAGGATGCAGACCAGCACAAAGAACCATCAGCTATGCCCCCATCTAGCAACACGCATGTACAGCACCAATGAGAACACAGTGACTCCAGTACGGCTTTGCAGTGTGGCTATGCACACCCAGACACAGCAGTGAAGATATTCCCTAAGGGTCACCAGTTCCTGTAATGCAGTCACCTTTGGGGTGAAATGTGGGAACTGGTTAAAAGAGCACAGCAACACTACACAACATGTTCACTGGAAACTACAGAGGGAAATTGAGGTAGAGAGAATGTGAGCCAGTATCCTAGAGGTGGCAGCCTCTATTCACTATATTTATTCATATAAATGCAGGTATCTGCCCAGCTTTCTACTCATACAAATGGACTAATGGAGACCCATATTAAAAGTGATAGATATTTGTGCAAAGGAAAATTAAAAAGTCAACAGAAATCTATTAGACTTTCTTCCCTCAGCAAACATAAAGGGACTGGTAATGGGATGTCTGGAATGTAAATCGTCTCTAATGGGAACAATATACAAATATAACCATTTAAAACAAAGCAATTAAAAATAAAATGAATAAATGGAGATAGGTGTTTGCTTTTTTAAAAACACTTGCATTTGCCTGAAGTCCAAGCATCTGTCCTGCTTATGTTCATTTCTCTGCAGAAAACCTTTGTGTTACCAAGGGGGTCAACTGCAACATACCCCTAGTGGGCCAATCCAACACACACCCAAACTACCTGAAAAGGAAAAGCTTCCAGTGCCCCTCCAGGGGGTGATTTAAAAAGAACAAGACACTCTCTCCCCAAATCACCAACACTGTGGAATTGAGATTGGCTCCCTTGCCTGAGCTGAGCTCAGATTTGGGCTCCCAACACAAATGGACTTTGCCAGGGTGGAGAGTAATGACTGTCTACGGCAGAGAGGTTCAGTAGCACACTGAGATTCTGCACCTGTTCCAAGATGGCTGAGTGACACAAACCCCCTCCCACAGCAAATCACTCCGCTGCTCCCACAGCATCCTCTAATGCATCCATCCAAGACACAGAGCCAACAGCCCCTCCTCCTTCCTCCACCACCCTGAGCCAAGAACAGGGTAACCTTGGTGAGATTCACAAGAGGTACTGACTAATGTTTAATGCTGGTGGAGTGTCAATTTCCGTTTGACATTTCTTAGGCCCTCTTTGATTAGCATTCTCAAACACACTGCGCCCATACGTATCCGCCTAATAGTCTTGCTGCGCCACTACAGAAAGATTCATATCATGCATTAATAATTATAATGCTTCTTTGAATGACAGGGATGGCACTTGCTGTTCTAACTCACATGATTGCTCTCACATGATTGCTTTGATCTAATCCCAAGACTGGAGTCAACTTGAGCAGACACCAAGACAACCCAGCCTTGTTTCTCAGGAAAAGAGCTTTGCACAGTCCGTATTTTAAAGCAAAAAATGAAATCAAACCAAACCAAACCAAACCCCACTCTCCCCTAAGCAGACAACGGTGTAGCCTATGGGAGTTGATTTTTTTCACACTGTGAAGTTGGAGGGTAAGTAAAAGATTAAGCACTGGTACAAGACAGACAGTGTAAACTTCCTTTCCCTCCCTGCACAGCTCTGCAACGAACCTCAGTTCTGACCTGTTGTACTTTTGTGTGGGCTCAGCACCAGAAAGGCAAGTCAGCCTATTCCTCTCAAATCTTGACCCAGAGCTCACCCAGTGATTCAAGCCCTGGCCTCCCACAAAGGTCTGCCAGTCTTGACGTCCAACACAACCTGTTAGTCCAGGTCCAAGCCCCTCCTCAGCACAGACTGTCAATCACCTCACATTATGGGGACTGAGACCACCAGAGAAAGCTGTCTTGTGTTATCTCAAATGTATTGCCTTAATTCCACAAATTAAACTTCAGAGAACTACATGGAAATGACAACACGGGTCTGACGTCAACCCACTGAAGTTAGGACAATTCAGAGACAAGTCTAAAACGCAGAGATATTCTCTTACGGATGTATGCAAAGGCGTTGTTAGGAATTTTTTCAAAATGCAGATTGTCAAACCAATCCTCAGAGCTATTATGTCTTGTTGTATCAACAAGTCCCCAGGGACTCATTCTTAAGCACATGATTGACACATATACTACCCTATCATGACATAATATGATACCTATCATGTTAATGGCGTTGCCATGCCCGTGCACTGTGTCTGTGTTAATAAAAGCCGCATTCAAGAAAGGTCATCGGACACACAGTGGCATTCTTCTTTCTTTTTAAGTTTATTTCCAAGATCTTCAAAATGCAAATTGTGAATTAGCAAACTGTCAAGTTTCCATTAATTTCTCTCCAGTACCCCCACCGCCTTTTTAATTGGAATTGAAGGAAAAAACCCAAAAAAGCGGCCTGCTCAGAAACTGCTCGTTATTAATTTCTTGGGGGCGATTATTGGACTTTTCCAGCTGCAAAATGCAGCATCTGAAATAAGATCATTCCCAGGCCAAGTCCTTGTAAGCACAGTTCAGCCCTGGAGTGAATTTTCACAGCCAAGTAATAAAGCCCCATAAAGCTGGAAGAATATGCAAAATGTTGGCTGGACTGTAAATGCAGCAGCGCTGGCAGGTGCTCCTCTCCATGTAACTCTAAATAATGATCTCATATGTGTAGCACTGTCCATCTGAGGAGCAAAATGTACTTTACAAACAAATATTAGTGAATGAAGTGAACTTGTTGTCCCCATTTTGCAAAAAAGGTTAAATGACATATCCAAGGTCACAACACAAGACAGTGGCAGAAATGGATCTAAAGCCCAGATCTTCCGACCCTCTGTCCTGATTTTCAGTTTTGTTTTGTTTTAAGCATTTTGCATTTACTTTGTTTTGGACTGTCCATCCGTTCTCCTTACACTTATGTACTGACACCTGCTGAAAGCAGGTTATATTGGCCAGGCTAAAGCTCCTACATCTGCCTAGTAGTTAATTTCTTTCTTTTAAAATAATACAAATCAAGTTAAATTTTGGATCTTCATGACAGACCAAACCAACAAGTTTAGCACTCGTTAAAATAAAGAAATGAAATTCTGTGTGTGTACACACTATATTCATAGAAATGAAAAGATTGTGTATCAGACAGCTGGCCCATTAGAGCATTTGGAAGTTGATGGGGACAGAATTTAGATTCTCCTGCAGAACAACTAATAACTATTTGAGATTCAAAAAGAGAATCTCTACTAATTGTTAGCCACATAAGGCCTATGATATGCAAGCCTGATAATGTCCATTAGGAGGTGCTGTCACACAAATTCACTAGCCTGATAAGTATAATGAGCATCTCAAGGTATTTAGCCCTACAGTACAAATAATGCCCAGAGCTGATGCAAATTTCTTGGTTATTGTTCTACCCACAAGGAACTTCTTCGGCATGCAGATGACTCAACATATTTGCACACATTCCATGGTGAAAAAAAAAAGAAAAGAAAAGAAAAAAAAAAAGCAGCTAAGTGTGCTGCTCATGGACCTGTATGTAACAGAGAGATTTATGCTAAGATGTCCAGAGATGAAAGGTCATTTTATTAATCTAGTACCCAATGAATTTCCATATAACTGAACCCTGTTCTTGATAGACACTAATTATGGGTGCTTTTTTATTTTATATCATACAATATCAGATTTGGAAGGGATCTCAGGAGATCATCTAGTCCAATCTGCTGTTCAAAGAAGGACCAACCCCACTGTCCCTGACAGATTTCTGCCCCAGATACCTAACTGGCCCCCTGAAGAACTGAACTCACAAACTCTGATTTAGCAGGCCAATGTGCAAACCCCTGAGCTTTCTGTATAACTAGACCATAATCCAGGGACTAACCTAAACTTCATTGAAAGCATGTAATAAAATTGCAGAACAAGAGGCCATTTTTTTCTACCCCCCTTATCTTTTGTATGTGATCAGAACATACTTCAGTTTCAGCAATTCATGTTGATAATTTATTTTAATTGAGTGAATTCAGGGAACCACTTAAATTCAGCCCAATCAGACGTGGTCAAGACTCCTCCACACTGCTCTGCCAGTGCACTGCAATTGAGATCAGCAATTCTCCCAGCCTTCTGCTATTTCAGTTCTGGGGCTTTTGAAATTGGGCACTCAATGGGCTGAAATGCGCAGTGTAGTGCTTTTGCAATGTTCACTGTTAGTCAATTTCAGCATTTATAATCAGTTCCAGGGAAGACTGTGCTAAGGTCTCTCTCTGCTCTTGTTTTCAAGGCTCATTTAGCCATACAATACAAATAATGCCCAGATACTTTTCCCTCCTAAGGAAGAGTATCAACAGGCCTCAAAGTAAAAGGAGTATTTTTCACTGGAGAAAGGTCTTGTGGTTTCTTTGCTTTCCCTGTTAGGATCATCTCCTGCCCTATCTGACCGGGATAGGTCTGGTATAAAGCAAATACCATAAGAGAAACAGACAAGCAAAGAACTTCAAAAGGAAGAGGTGCACCTTTGAGGGCAGGGAGGAACGTTTTAGCCATTGTTGTAACAAGGGGACTCCTAGAACTTAAGTTATTTGTAAGGATATACGGAGCAGAGCACTGTCATTCCATCCTCCCTTCTTGGAAGTAGGAGAAATGCCAATGATGGAAGGAAACAAACAATCTAGGAAGGCTGGCCCAAAGACAGTTAAAAAAAAATAATCAAGTGATGACTACAACAACCTAACCAGCCACCAAGTAATGATTCATTCTCTAGTATTTGTGAGCACCCAGAACTTTACCAGGCACTAACCAGATCAAGTGCAGAAATCTCGTCTCAAGGTATCATCTGTGCACTAAACAGTTAGCCCTTGCAAATATTCTAGGAGAGCTCTGAGCTGTTTTGCTCTCAAAAGACCCCCTGGCTCTGTGACCACTGTAAACATTCCAATTTCCCTGAGATCACCCGCTGAATCAGTGGCAGAGCCAGAAATAGAATTTAAGGGCCAGAGTCCCAACTGGGGTAAGTTGTGGAGCAGATGTCCCATGTATCAGAAGCAAGTAAAGTTGACATGAACTCTTCCCCTTCCTCCCAAGTTAAAGGGCTGCAGTTCACATAGCTCAAGCTTTCAGCAAAAACATCAATGGGTTTAAAAAAAAAAAAAATTAAATGTTTATATATAGACACCACAAAATTCTAAGCTTTTTATTCTCATCTCTGAAAGCCAGCCTCTAAGTGATGGGAGTCAGGAAGAAACTTCCTGTAGAGTCAGATTATTCCACAGTTCTCTACTATGCGGTACTGACCCTGGTGGGAGATGGGATCCAGGTGTGACCAGGATCCTGGTGTGATCCAGGTGTGACCAGGATCCTGGTGTGAACCGGTTTGGCAATTCCTAACATTCTCATCCTGGATGTTGCATAATTCAGTATACCAGTTCCCATTCCTGCCCAATTGACTTTTCATTCCTAGTCCCACTCTAACTTTACTGGCAATGTCCTATTACCACAGCATCTAGAAAGCAAAGGTTTCAGAAAACACTGAGCACCCTCCCAGTGAAACTCAGTGGCCCTTAAGGTGTCCTGAGGCATGCACCCCACTAACTGAGGCATTTCAAATCACTAGTCACTTAAAGTCTTGGCCCAATTCTCAAGCTCCAGGCTAGCCTCCATTAACACCCCCCACTCCAAACTCAAGTCCATAGCTAAGAGCTCCCCGTACATCACTGTTTACATTAACAAAACAGTCAAAGCAGTTAAGAATCCCATTAAAAGAAAAACAAAAACACCAAGATGCAAACTAATTATAAACAGGTCAGCTAAGGATTGGGAACATCAGGTGTGCACTGAAATGGAGTGCAGTTATAACAGTCTGAGCCACGTATGCATGTAATGCATTAAATTAGGAGCACAAGGCTCTTCAGCCTTACTTCTATTAAAAGGGAACCAAATTGAAATTTACATGTTACTGCATTCCACCAGTCTGACAGGCGGCATGTCATCTATCTCATTTGAAATTGCACCATGTTAGGCCAGTGACGAGGAAAGGAAGGTGGGGGGAGGGGATGGTTGGGAGGAAGGAAAAAGTTTTAAAAAAAAATCTGCCTCAGCAAAAGTTTTCATTAAAATTTTAGACAAATGATCTCTGTGTCCTTCTCCCATGCTGCCTGGGGCTCCATGCTATTTCTATGCAAATAACAACCTCGTGGTTTATATCTTATTATTTCCACCAGAGCTGCAGCGACATGACCCGAGACATGCGCGAGGTAGACAGAGAAAGAGAGAGAGGGAGAGAGAAAGATGGAGTGGGTGCTCGCTGAAGTGTGAAAAAATATTGTCAGGAGTGAGCGGCAAGAACAAAAAAAAAATTGCAGGGATAACGTGTTTATTTCAGCCCTTCTCCCCATGTGAACTGGCACCTTTTAAAATTCATTGGGCATCAGGCGATCATGCACAATCCATCTGCTTTCACTTTATCATTTGCATTTCATGCCTCCTGGCTTTTGATGTGCTGATACTTTGATGCAGTCAGGAGATGCGCATTATCATTATTTCAATTTTCAGGGGGGTCAATGGCTCAACACGCGCGCATACACACACACACGGAATAAAATGCCATTTCCACCTCCCCACCGCTTGCTGATGCTCAATGGGGAAGACAAAAGGGGGGGGTACAGAAAAGACATGGTTCTGGAACCCCCCGACAAAGCATCCTTCCCAATTTATACTGTCATACGTTTCATATGCACGAGCCTGGGCTGTAAACGAAGGCAGATTCATCATGGTGCTGGGGGTGGGAGGAGAAAGAGAAGCTGTGGTACTGTTTCCTTTTTCACATCTGGTAGGCAAAGAGGTTGATAGCATCCTTAATGAATCTGCACGAAATCTGGTGTCTTATGGTGATTTGACTCCATACTTAAAGAGCACTGACACGGACATAGCAAAGCAGCCAGCACACGATTAGATAACCTCCAGAACTGATCATTCCCTTCTGCTAAAAATGATAATGTATTTCAGCCCATTGTCTAAGTTATAGGCTGCATCCTGCTTTTGGCAGCTAGATCTTTCCCTCTACACCCAACCCCCGAGGCTGGCTCTACCTAATTAAAAGGAACAAGATCAGCAACAGATGATGAAGTAGTTTTTATTTTTCACGATTTTTTTTTTTAAAGAAAAAAGATCCTGGTGTTTTGTAGCAAGAATCAAATGAAAACTTTCCAGACAAAAATACTGCTTCTCTGGAAACCAAGACACTTTCATGTCTGTGGGAATCTCCATATGCAGCTTATTATCCAAGAAGCAAAGTGAACATTTAGAGCCAGGAGAGGCAGAAGACATTTTGGAAACTGTCTCTCTGTGTGTGGGTACACACATGAGAGTGCACGTAAGTAACTATGATCTCCAGCATCACCTACAAAAACACTAGCATGTAAGTTAGCACTGTAAATTCCATCCCAAATCTCCAGGATGGCTGATAGCAAAAAGACAAAGGATTAATGACATTTGACTATGTTGGAAAATTTTCCCTCCCAGCTGTAATGCAAAGCAGCAGCATCTTTTTAATCTATCTAGGTTCTTATGTTGGTGTGAGTCACCAATGTATGTGAGCACTTAAATTCCTTAATCACTAGCTCTCCCGACTGGAGCAAGGGATGATACAAATCTTTTATTGTAGCTCTCATAGGAAAATGCTTTGTTTTTGCTCCAGAGGACACTCCTCAATCCAGCCATCCCACATAAGTAGCAACAGTAAGTCTTATTTGCTTATCACTGAAAGGCAAAACTAAAACTGATACAAATATCCTTCTAGAGTTTTATATAAGCAAAGATCAAAACAAACAGGATACTTCATGTCACAAAGTAGCTCCTCCACTGCTATAAGAGAAGATCCTCTTTAATCAGTCCCTGGCTAATGGGCGCACGGCTATCAGCCAAAGAAAAATTCAAATGAATTCTCCCTCTGGAATTCAAGGGCAAACTGTTTCTCTCCTCTGCACACAAGAAGTGGGATACTGAGCATAAATCTGAAACAGCCACTGCTCTGGTGGCACAGTGATTTAAGAGAATTAGCCTTTGACTCTTAGTTCAAACCCTGTTTAAAATCTCAAGTGGAATGGGTTTGGTCATCCCTGTGGACATTTATCCACGTCCCATGTAGCTCTCTCATACAGCTGTCCCTGTTCAAGAGGCCCATGACTGGAGCAGCAGAGATGGGAGAAGCCGGATCTCAGTTATCAGGGAGTCACACTGCACCAAATTCAGGCGTGACTCTAGATTCCAAGCCTCCCCAAAGTCAGGAGTATTCTGATACATGGTTTAGTTTCAGCTACAACTTTGCTATGGCCAGAGCTGGCGGAACCCACTGGAGTGGAGTAACAAGGGGAGACACTGAACTACCAAGTGTTCAGATAACATGGTGATGGGTGCGATACAAGATCCTAGAGAGAACAGAACAAATGACAAGGATTAAGTGCCTTGGTAGTGTCACCTGGAGAAGCTTGCACAGCATCAACCTGCACCAAATGCTAGAACCAGGCATCATGTGCCACTTCAGTGAGCACCAAATTTGCTTATCTTTTTTAAAAGGATCTTAAAACGCCTCACTCCTCCACTGGCGTGCCTGTGTAAGGGCTTGCCCCGGCTGGAGTGTCCCAGAGGTGATAGGAACACTGCTTAATTTTCTGCAGAGCCCTCTTTATTCAATGCAATTATCCAGCGAGAGACTATTTTCCTTTTAGCTGCCATTATTTGCCAGCCCCGCCTTGAAACACTCAAACACAGCTTGCGCTCAAGTGCGTCCATCCCAGGTGCTGTAGAGCATCCAAGCACGAAGCTGCACAATGGAGAGACACACTTCGGCCTGCACAATCCTCACATCCATGTAAACAAAGCCCTGGATGGGAGGAACAATGGCAGAGCGGCCATAGCTCATGCTGGGTTAGAGTGACCAGATGTCCTGATTTTTAGGAACAGTCCCGATTTTTGGGTCTTTTTCTTATATAGGCTCCTATTATCCCCCACTCCCTGTCCTGATTTTTCACACTTGCTGTCTGGTCACCCTATGCTGGGTTATGGGCTTGGAGTTTGGGGCTCATGATATTCATGGAACTGCGGCAGCAGGGAAGGAAAATCATCTCTTGGGAAGAAACGAGCCATTTGGTGCAGTGGAAGTGAAAAAGTTTCCTTGTAGCTTAAGGTTTTAAAAAAGACACTAAAATATCTGAGATGCCCAGCAGCCTCATTCCTTTAATAATAATCATCAACACAGCCCCTCTCATGTGAACAAGCTAAAGCACTCCATCAATATTAACCCAACACCATGGGGAAGGGCATTAAAGGTGACTGGGACCCACACTTTCCAAAATGTCACTCTTCCAAACTAAGAGAACCCTGAAAACATTCTACCTTCTGACCCAACTTCCCATCCCAACTTCCTTTCCACTCTCTCAAGTGTTTGAGCTACCCAGTAAGCGATGCTGGCTAGCACAGTCCAGCATCTGATGTGATGATTCAACAGGACACCTTAGGTACAAGGTTCATCTTCTCCTCCATGACTGGGCCCTCTTGATCAAGGGACTTAGATTCTCAGGACCTTCCTCTAATGTACCTTTGGGGCGTACCTAACATATCAGTTATATAATATAGGCTTTCCTTCAGCTAGAACTATGATGGGCAACCTAGATGAGCCCACGGAAGTCAATGGAAGACTGAGTACAAAACCTCTCTTATGGGTCAGTATCTCTTTGCCCATCATGGTCACTGGTTACACAAGGTCTGATTGTTCTATTAACTGGATCATCCTTGTAAAAATCACCATGGGTTTCACTTAAATAAAAAATTGCTCAAATGGACTAAATTTATGAACGGGAAAAAAAATAAAATAAAAACTGAAGAAGTTTGCAAACCTTAAACTATTACATTTCCTCAGCCCTTTTGGGGGAATGCATTTTAAACATATCTGCTCTGTTACACCATTCTGCCCACTGTGCGCAGAGACGGCAGCCAAGAACAGACTAACAAGCAAGACAGTGAAAAAGAGAAAACCTGAGCTAGAGCACACTCCACATAGGAGCTGCTATGTAGCTGTCTATGGAAAATATGGACTGGATTCAGGCAGATAATGGCAACGTTATAGAAAATTATGGCCTGGGAAGGACATTTTCTCAGCCCAAATATAGCATCATTCCTAAAAATCACATTCAATTTTATTTTCTTTACCTGAATTTAGGTGCACAAGTGACCGTCCTGGAGATTGAACTACTCTAGACCCAAAACTAGAGCATCACAGGCAACAGTAGTGCAAGGATCCCACATACTGCCCCATGAGATAGCCCTGGACGGGACTGAGAAGGGAACGGGCCAGACCATGCCAACTGTAATGGGGGTGGGTTGTCTGAGAAGAGGTTTGTCCCACAGAGAGACACATTCATGTCACACAGTCCACACCAAAGAGCACAATCAAAACTGAATTCTGATGCATTGCACTTACTTTGTTGAGGGCTCCAGCGCCAGTCAGGATGATATGGGAGTTCTCTACTTGGATAGTCCTCTGTCCTAGCCGGACAAGATAGGCCCCGATTCCAATCGCCCGACACGTTACCTACAAATGCAAATCACATTTGCATCATATCCTATCGTACCACCAAAAATGCATTGACCCCGGTAGTCTGATGTGTTTACTTCAGGCCCCTGTGTATTCTGTGGCCACAGAATCCATCCCTTAGTGCAGAACAGACGCTTTCATTGAAAAATGAATGATGAATGTGTTTTATAGAATAAAATAAAATAAAAAAGCAATTGCTTGTTAATTGAACAGATCACCAAGTCAAACTAGAGTCGCTTCACTTTTCAAATGCATTTCAAAACGTACTCTGATGTGCACCTCACTGTTTCAAAAAGAAAACATTTTAGCAGCCAGATCCTCCACTTCTGCTAATTGGACTAGCTCCACAAAGTCCACGGGAAAATGCCAATTTACACCAGCTGTTGATCTGACCCTAGATGTACATTCTGAAGTCCACTGTCAAATTTTCAGCTGAACTAGGAGATGACGTTGCAAGAAGAGGAAGCAGTTGGGGATTACCAGGTTGATGGTGATAATATCCTCATAAGCTAATGATGATTCTCCTGCAATCATCCCAGATCCTCGGAGGTTCTCCACTCCAAGTCCTTCTTCCTTCCCAATAATATCAGTTATCTTATACCTGAGGGGGAGACATACAGACTGAGACACATGATCCAATGATTTGCCAAAACAATTCACTGCTAAGAACGTGGAAAGTGACTAAATACTAGTAAGACTGCAAACTGTAGTGTAGAGAAATGGGCCAGGATTTATACACCAGCTCAACCCACTGCTTTGTGAACACCAAGGAACAGGCCTACACACTGACAGCCATAGTAGCGCCATAGGGAAGAAATGCTGACTGAGCTGCACAGATTACTGCCGTATTTATGGAGCAACACTGAAGTCAGCTTCAGTGAGAAATGTTCCTGGGCTGTCTCGGTGGATCAGGAGATCTAGTTGATTATGGGAAAACGGGTAAGGAATGAAGGGAATGGGACCAAAAGAAAAAAAATTGGGAGAGAATGAGAAATCATAATTAGGCGCCTACCTTCTCTTTACTTTCCTCTTTCATGCCTCTCCTTCTCCAGTCCTGTCTCCCTTCTCCATCTCTTCCTGGCTTAACCGCTCTCTGTTCATGAGGCTCTGATTCAGAAAAGAACTTAAGCATGTGCTTAAGTGCTTCACTGAATTGAGGCCTGCCTGTCTCTCCAATTCCTGCTCCCAAGCTCCTCTCTCCTTCCTGTTCTTTTACCACTCAACCATCTGTCTGCAAACCTCCTTTCTCTCTCCAGACATATCCCCCTTCTTCCACCTTCAGGCCTCACATTAAGAATCTCAGTGTCTCCTTTCTTATTTTCAACAGGATGTTTCATGATGCAACATCTTTTCCTGTTCTAGTTCTACAATCCATACGTAATAATTAGGCAAAATGTGTTATGAGACTGGGCGCTACAGGATGTCCTGGTGACTAAACAAGAGAAAACAGACAAGGAAGCGACAGGTGTCCCTCATACATATCCAAGGTGAAGCAGGATTAGACCCAACAGTTTACCTGGACTCTCCTTCGTCCTCCACATGCTCACAGTGAACTGAGTTCAGGGCACTGACTTTCTTATAATCTTGAGGAGTTAGGTACAAGTATTTATAACCCTGTGGGGACAAATCATTAGTTTTACTCATTCTCATCAATTAATCCCTCCTGCGGCCCCACCCCAAAGAAGAAACCTTTCCAAGAGATGTGTTTCCCCAGAAGGGGTAATAATAGGGGTTTTTCAGCACCTGCAGCTTCAGCTGAGGTCAAGGATGGTCAGAACCTCTGGAAATGAGGCCCAAATTCATCCTTGGTGTAACTCTGCTAATTAGTGAGCCAGTACCAAGGCTAACTTTGGGCCTAAATGTCTGGGTGAGCTTTAGCTCACCTCTGTGAAGAGGGACTGGCTACTGCAAAGATAAGACTGTGGAACATCCCATAGTTCTGCTACTGCACACTGATGCAGACATCATGCGACTACTTACTTTATAAGGGTCGTCGGGGTCTTCCCAGGCAACATGAAACATGTGACGAATCTCCTCAGCCAAACCAATCCTCGCTCCACTGTTGGCAGCCACGTAAATTCGGGGGATACCCTCTGTTCGAGCAAGTTCAGAAGCCCTAAGGAATAGCAGGTCCTCTTGGGGCCCAAAGGACCCTATTCGGTAGGTAATGTCATTGCCAATGACTATGATATCCCGGCCATCTGGGCACTCGGGGCTCTTGAGGGTAATTTTCCAAGCCACCATGCCAATCTGTGGTCACACAAAGGGAGGGAAAGTTTCAAATATAAATACTCCAATATTAGTAGATGGATTTCTGCCTCCACGCTCACTTGATTCAAAAATCATGAATTGTATGTGAGGAGCCCCAAAGAACAGCACTGTGGATACATGAGCTCAATAAGGTTCCCAATCTGCATTCTTCACTGAGAGTATTGCTGGAATAAGGACTGCAAAACCGGTCCTCAATTTGCCACCACAGCCACTGGAACACATTTCCCCGGGTTGCTGCATTCTTCCCGCCCAAGACACTCAGTAGCATTGTTTCTCCCTTTACCATCTACTCTAGGCAATCCATTCAGGGATTTTCCATAGTTCTGAGACACATCCTACAAGATCCTTCGCCCTTCTTGCTGAGTTTATTCCGGGTCGCAGAGGACACAGGGTTAGTTAAAGCATTCTGTTTCAGTGCGGTTTGTTTACAGGAGTCCCTGCCATCTCCTCAGGGCCACCCAGTCAATCACATTTCAGAACAACTCCTGACCTATAATACTCCTGGGCTCCTGTCTGTCTCTCGGTGCCCTCTCTGCCTTTCATCTCTTTATTTCACAACTCTCTCTACTTTTGTTTTCCCCCTTTCTCCTGCATTTCTGTGTCTCTGTCCTCTTTTCCTTTTCCACAGACAGCGCTGCAGCCTCTTTCGCCTTCAGCCTGATGTTTCAAGCTCACCTGTATCACTAATGTGGTTTTATGGAGCGTTTTCCAGGTCTTTTTCTGGAAATCACCAGATGATTTCTCCGGGTCCTGCCTAATGGAGATGAGCAACTTCTGGAGCCTGCATCTCGCTTGCCTCTTAGCCTCCGTGTATGATCCCACTGGGGAGCTGGCCTCTAAGGAGCGCCACTAACAGATGTAAATAGCAGCCTAGCCCTGAAAGCCACATGCTTCACCCAGTCTTGGCTGGCCCAAGGATCATAAGCTGAGTACATGTTCCTCAAGCCGATTGCACATCCTCTGCAATCAGTATGGGTGAAGCGCTCATTGCTGATACTTGGGAGTCTGAGAATTATGAACTAGAAGGGGGGGGCAGGATGGAGGGGAAGAGAAGCAGTAGATAGATATGTGCTGTTTAATACAAATCAAAATGGGCACAATACACAGACAAGATCCAATCAACATCTGCAATAAGATGCTCTGTAATAGTTTCATTAAAAAAAAAAACCCATGCCCGACAGAGAAATTAATCAAAGGATCATTGGAGAAAATGCAGGCAGCTATCCAAAAACATCAGAGCTATGTGACAGCTCCTTTCCCTTCTCCTCCCTTTCAATAGCTGGGATCGCAGGCGAGCAGAACGTTGATGCTTTCTGTGCACCTTCCTATGGGTTCCATTTCAGTCACTCTCATTTTAACGGATATGACACTGGGGGCAGGAGATGGGTAATTATGTTATTTTTGAATATTTACTGAGGTACAGGTAAGTTTCAGCATCAAACTGCAGAGTGCTTAAAGGTGAGAGATTTGCATCAGTTGCAGAGACAGGAGCACAAACCCCAAAAGGTCAGCTGCACGTTTTGCTCAAATACCAATCTTGTTGCTAAATTAATGGAAAGCCTTAATGCTATACAAAAAGTCTCTGCAGCTGCTGACCACCCCAAAGACCTTGGAGCCTCAGCAAAGACAACAGGGATCACATGGACAACTTACTAGGAGCCCAAAGGGCAAGCTTATTGATCAAAAATAAATCCAGGCAGCCATAGCATTTCCCTTTTTAATTTCAGCAGCAACCACCCCCAAACCTTGCAACTGATCATCTTTGTCCTCCTGGCCTCACAATTACAGAGAGCGGTCATGGGCTGAATTTAAGTACCTCAGGATTTGCACTTAGGATGGGCAAACTCACAATCAATCATCAAAACGATTAGGCCCTGAGTTAAGGACTTCAGAATTAGCCCAAAGACACTGTAAACAGGTAGTTTAATAAATCAATTCAATCCTCCATTACATTTCAGACAGTAAATAAAGAAATCCTGATTTCCCCATTAATGCCATAACTAAAAACTTGAAGTGGGCACTTGGCAAAAAGTTCTGAGGCCAGCCTCCGTGCCAAACAAGGCAGGAATCCCAGTTTTAACTCTGGGGAGATATTTGCCCATACTCCCCTTTGCTTTCTTTTCTTAAAAATGGCACACAAATTGCACTCTAAACTTCCAAGAGAAGACACACAAAATACTAATATTTTGCACAAATATCTGCTCTAGTGTAACAAACCACAGTTGCCCTGGCTACACACAGACTAAGGTCATTAGTAGGGATGAAACCTGGAATCTTCTGCACCAACGCACAAGCACAAAACCAAGTAAGTTACACGAGCAGCTTTGTTAGCTGAGTCTAGGTCCTTAATCCTCTCCGTGGCCAGTCAAAAGAGGGAAAAAGGCTCACACACACTATGACAGGCTCATAACGTGCTTTGCAAAGATAAGATATTACTATCCTCAGCTTACAGATGGGTAAACTAAGGCACAGAGGACTTAATTGTCTTGCTCTGGTCTCTCAGTGGGCCAGTGTCAGAGCCAGATTCTAAACAAGAGTCGTAACAGTCAGTCCCACGCTCCTTCCTCAAGATCATGCTGCCTCCCTGGACGTAAAGATCAACTCAATGATTTCTGCAGGTTAGAACAGAGGCCTCCATACTCAAAATACTTCCTACCAATACAGTACAATTCAGAACAGAAGCACCGGATCTGCTTCCCAACCTGGGGTTCTGCATGTGTAATGCACATCCTTATCTTAAAGTCTCTTTGCCCCACTGCTGCAGAGCATTAGAATAGCATTATTTAACTAGGGCACAATGAATTTTCATATCCAAGTAACTATAAATACACTCTTGAAAATAGTTTTATCATGAAAGTCAGAAACAAACATATGCTATAAAAAAAAGCACAACTGTGCCACCATACTATGTATGTCTCTTTTTGATTCCCCAACACATCCTGCCATCAGTTTTAGTTGGTTAGTAATAAAAAACACAGGGCACAGCCAAGGATTTTTTCTCTTTGAAAGGCTCATATGCTGTTTAAATTTATGGGTAGGAGGGGAGAGCTTTCTATTTTAGAGAAAAAAATGTGGTTTTTAACTTGACAGCAGCATGCCAAAAAGGGAGAGTTCATAGGTTAATTAGGCAGGCTGAGCTAATCACCTAAGAGTGCTGTCAGAACAATCATGGGGTGATGGCGAGGGGTGGTGGTTTAAAAATAGGATCTTGAAAACAGCCAAAGCAGTTTGGAAGCACTTGTCATGTCACACTTCAATCCCCAGCACACGAGAGAGAGAGCGCGGGGTGGGGGGGAATAAAAACAAGAACCGTCTTATTAAACTGTTTTTATGTTGGTGAAATGATTTGTGCCACAGTATTTCCATAAGAAGTGGGACCATTATTCTTCTGTAGAAACACATTTGGTTTGAAAAGTATCACTGGACAGAACGTGAAAATCAAACCAGATGAATTATTCACAACCTCCGATCAGAAGTGATCATTATTTCTGGTGTTCCGAACTGTGATTAGGATGCAGTGCTTAGCTGTCATTTGCTCCCTGAGTAACACCGGCAATGCAGAATACCATTACATATATATATTACGCACACACTTTTTTTATACATAATTTTATACACACCCTCTCCCAGGAGATCTTAATGTAACCATTAGCAGACAGTAAAAACGTGATATTAACTAATGTTCATTTTCATGATGCTCAAATGTCATTAGTTTGACACACAGTGTCAACACTAATCATGACCTAAAATTAACACCAAAATTGACTTCAACATTAATTGTGCTATCAATGTGAACAGTAATACACATACTGATTCAGTTACAAATTGACTGCCAGTGGCAGTCAGAGCTGTTGACAACAGATACCAAAGGGAACGGGAAGAAAGTAGGATTCCATTCTCTCTCACAGTAGCGCAGCAGATACAAGAAGTGATGGGACACTGATGCAAATGGTAGGGACCCCGGGGGGAAGCTCCAAGACCCTTTCTACCATGTTCAGTAATTCCTCAAGAAAATGTAGTTGACACAAAATCTAATGTAAACTAGAACAGCTTGCTATTCATCAGCACTGGCGTTTATGAGCCATGGCAATCCTGTTATTTCACTCTATTTCTCTCGGCACAAGGATGACGTTCGATCACATGAACTTTTTACCATGCTTAATTTTACGTATTTATTTTTAAATTTGGAAACCTGGACATGGCTCTCTGAAAACATCCCTACCAGGGCTGATGTTTAAAAAGTTTGCTGACAAATAATACACAGCATTTCCCTCTTAGCGTCTTCATGGTTACACAAATCATCTCATCTCCCATTCTATTATATGTATACATGTGTGTTTCATATGTGCATGTCTACATGTACATGTATAGATATGTATTTTACATGTTCTATATTACATCATACAAAAACTATACCAAAAAGGAAATTTAAAGATTTCAAAGTCAAGCTCTCAAAAGTTAGGAAATACCAGAATAAAGGGTTCCCCATGCAACCTTCATTTTTCCTCCTTCTGCAGATATATTGTGATGCAGTCCTTAATTACATCACCACCTGTGTTTACCCCATGCAACCACTACCTCTTTCAGGGCCAGAATCAGCGTCTATTTACTCCAATGGGTGCTGGAACAGGTCTTCAGTGCACAGGGGGCAGGGTTGTGTTGTGTTCTTTCAATAAGATGACTGAAGAGGAAAATAACCCACAGAAATTGCACTGGGTGCAACCATGACCCCCTAAATGGAACAGCAACAGCATCTGAAACTTCTGGCCCATAGAACAGACTTCTACTGCTTACTGATAAAGAATAAATAGCAGTAGTAGGCCATTATCTTTTTTTTTTGAGAGAGAGAGAGAGAGAGAGAGAGAGAGAGAGAGAGAGAACGAGAGCGAGCGCAAGAGAGGTAGACTATATATATGTGGGAGACGAGGTTTAAGTATAAAGCTTTGCAAAACTAATCTTACAGGAAAGGGCAGGATAGAAAACAACATTTTTTCTTCTGAATTTTTGAATAGCATCAAGCATTGCCCAGAGTCGTGCTTGACTGTATAAAAGTATCTAAACAATTAGCTTAACCACTGGAAAAAGTCTTTTTTTTTTTTAACACTGATAACTCAAAAATGGCAGAATTGACTTTCTTACAAACTTCCAAAAATTAAACTCCCGGCTAAGACCAAACATGAGACGTTCCATCTCAAAAATCCATTTTAGTAGGTTATAAGCATCTGAAAATTGATGTTTAGAATGCAAAGGTTTCAAACCTTAAACTACTAGCATTGTTATCTCTCTTTCTCACACCCACCCACACACCCCTCTTTTATAACGTGAAGGTTACAGAAGTTACTGTTGTCTAGGATGCTGTGTGTGAGAAATAGCATGCTGAAGCAATTGATCAGCATGGAGGATTAACCATCTTCGGCAATCTGAGTTGCTATGAGGCATCTCCTTTTAACCATATGAACCGCTCTTGAACAGTGCAGTTTTGTGCTCAAAATCCCATTGTCACCTGCATGTGTCCCACCATTCATTATAGTCCTAACATGGACTTCAAAAAGACCCACTAGATAGGTGTGAAGAGTAAACCTGTTATTCATTTACAGACACATTAAACATTCCAGGCATACAAAAAGGGAAAGAAAAAGAAAAAGAAAAAGAAAAAAAAAAAAAAAGTTTTCCTTCACCAACGCTCAGGAACCCACATCAGAAAGTTTGTCCTTTTAAATTCACATGTCCTACTCCACATTTCAAGACACTTCCATCTCCCAGTAAAATGGCATTCTACAGTTCTCAACAAAAACACCTTTTCCACTGGGGCCTTACACTGTTACCATCAGGTATCAAAGTGCCAATGGGCCCTAAGTTATTCTGCAACAGGAGGCTCACCTAATGAAACTGCACCAGAACTGTTTCCAAGGAGCACAGCAGACAGAGTTGCCCAGGTTCCCAGTCTACAATCTCCAAGAGCCTTTATACAGGGTTTGCTCCAAGTCTTATCAAGAGGAGGAGTTCTGAAAAGTACAGAATTGCAGTCATTGTCATAAAACAAATGGGGGCAGGGAAGGGTGAATGGAAACACACACATACAAACTTATTCCATTTCCCTTCCAGACCTGCGCTATTTTACAGATCTTGTAATCACGCAACCAAACTTTCTTTCATGTTTACCATACATGTTCGAGCTCAGAGGTTTTAATACCCTCACCCCTTCCATAAGAGAGGGAACGCAAGGCAACAAAACAGAATCCACAGAGCATAAACACAGTTTAACTGGTAAGCCTTCTCTGCACGAAATTCATTAGCTATCTCTCCGTTGCACAAAGAACACATGGAGCTGTTGCACAAGGGTTCCTCCAGCCCTTTACTTAGTTCTGTCCTGTAACACACCTGGCCAAATCTTCCCACATGCAATGGAAAGAATGCTGGCAAATGCTTCACAAAAAGGTTCAATTCAAGATTCTGTCTCAAGCTCAGGTTACTGCAAAGGAAAAACTGTGACATCTAGTGTCAACAGGGAAAAATGACATTGTCTTCCCATGTTTATTTCACGTGATCTAGCTGAGAACTGGAGGGTGAGACAGCGCGGGGGGTGTCCCAGTTACCTCCATTATCTCCTTGTCTTGGAGGGCCAAATTCACTGCTGTTATAAGAGGGCACAATTCCACTGACTCTGAGGGCGGTGGTGAATTTGGGCCAATGTTTATAAAATGCTTTAGTGAAATAGAAGCATGCCCCTGTTTAAAACCGAGCAGTGAAATCTCTAACAGTACAAAGAGTGACCTGATGGTCTACAAAAACAATCACTTTTTTAATGGCGGGATTTCAGATCATTTTTTGGATAGTTTGAGAACTGCTGGTCTAAAGTAAGGAGTAGGCCTCTCCAGTGAGGCATGGGAACGGGGGGAAAGAGGACGCAAGCTGTTTGTGGGTAGGGAGGAAGAGCTCTGGCTGTCAGCCCCGAGTGGCTGGGGGTCATGCAGAAGGACCATGCACACCCAGGAGGCAGACAGCCAGAGCCCCATAACTCTGAGGTTGACAACCAGAGTCCCGCCATTCAGACTCGGGCTGTCCTCCCTTCAGTCTCTCTCTATGAGACAGCCAAGGCTCAGGCTTCTCCATGTGCTATACCTTCCTCGGCTCTCCTACATAAACATTTTCTGCCACTAACAAACCTGGATTAGCAAATTAGCTCCAAGAGAGTTTTGAATTTTATGCTGATGTGAATTTAGTGCCAGCCTATTTAAATCCTGGGAGAGTGGGTGGAGCCTAGTAGGGCAAAAGGCAAACACCTCTCAGGCATTGGCGGGGCAACAGAACCCAGAGCTTAACTGATTACTGACAAAAATGAACAAACAGGAATGGGGATGCAGGTCACAGGGTCAACATGAGGAATCCAAAGAAAGGAATATCGAGAAGAAAACTCTGGACAAAGTCCACTTCTCCAAGAAGTCATCCAAAGAATCAGTGGACGATACTCAGAACATTTCTCAAATGACTTGAGAAAGGCACCGCCGTCTTGAAAGATCCGGAGATGAACAGTTTCTGTGTAGCCAGAGAAGAGGTACAGTTTGGCCAACAGCAATGCAACCTCCCCCACATTACCCAACCAAGACATCTCATCCCCAGGCCAGCAGGAACAACCTCTAGGAATGAGCGATGAGTTCCATCCTCGTAGTCCATTAAGTCCCTGGCCTTTTTGTTGAGTCTACCTGCCAGGGACAGAATTCCTGGCAAAGGTGGTGATGGATTTTGTGATGTGGTTATCTGTGGTGAGATCTGGACTGAGACCATCAAATGTCTCCCAAACCAGCTACCCAATGGTTGTGACTTTTAGTCATTACCAGCATGGCTTGGTTGTGAACTAACTTCAGAAGAAAGATCTCTTAAGTTTACCAGTGTCCTCAGAAAAGATCATCATAAAGAAACAAATAAAGCTGCTCTGTATAGACTTGGGGCTCAGGAAAATTTACCTTCACAGCATTATTTAGACATTCTCTGGGGTCCCATAAGGAAAACAAAAATTGCAATTTATGTCAAGCCCTAATAGTACTCCTCCTCCTTCCTCCACTTTCACTCATTTCAACCAACTTTTAAAGTCAACTTAGACTTTGCCAGAGTTAACAGAAGAAAAAAACCAAGTGTCCTCTTTCACCATTATAGCATACCACCTAGCTTCATTTACTTTGCAGTACCACACAAGTACAGGATGCAACAACTAAATTTCATCAGTAATTACAGCATCTAAGGTTTGTTATATTTTTGTTGTTCAAATTTTAACTAATTAATCCTTACACCACCATGAACTACGTCAGTACAAAACTATTTTACCAGTGAAGGGAGTTCGACCCAGACAAGAAGGGCCCAACAATAAGGACCTAAGAGGTCAAATCTCCACCTTGGGCACACTCCTTTAGCCGCATTGCCTTCCATTCACGATTCACCATGTAACAAGTCTTATCGACTATATCGTTTTAAAGGAGAGTGTGTTTGCTTATGTTAACGTCCCCTCTCACATACATTCAGAGAAGAAAAAATTGGGAGAAAAAATGAAATGTATTTGGTGAAAAGATGGCAAATTCTCAAACGTATCTGAAACAAAAAGCAGAACCAGTTAAAAAGGTCCTATTTTCCCCTCTTCTCTCTCCCCTGGACAATGCCTACCTACACCCAGAACTACAAGCTTCTCCCACAAAGGTGGGTGACAGCAAGGACCTTTTGTGCCTGAGAGATAACAGTCTGCATAACTTCCGGGTAGCATCTGATTTGTCAGAAGAGCAGCATGGATCTATTTACTGCCTCTTCTTTTTAAACATGCCTGTCAGCTTGTTTTTATCCAGGTTGCCTTTTCCATTCCAGAGAGGAAGCTGAGGAATCAAACCTCAACTGTCCCTCCTCCGCTCCTACTTGCCATCTTCCGTGGTGCGAGGAGCTTGAGTGCAGGCTTGTGACAAATCTGTTTCCTCAGCTAAAACAAATTAAACTGTAAAAGCCTCAAGTCAGCTCTCCCTGATAAAGTGAACTCAGCACAGGGGAATGCACCCGTTCGCCAGCTCGTCATCTCTTGAGTGTCACCTGTCCTTCAGACTTTTAACTGCTGAAACCCCTTCCTTAGATTGGCCACTTCTCCAGGGAAGATATGCTATTGTGTCCCCTGGCTGCAGGTAACAGAATAAGATACTAAACACCTCAAACCTCATTTTCACTGTGCATTGTCCTACTGAAACTAATCTATGGGAGAACTGGCTTGGCTGACATAGTTTACAAGCTGCCTGGAGCATTAGCCACAAACCTCTCTGGGAAAGGAGAGAAATCGAGTCTTCAGTCTCTCTCTGCTTTAACTGAGACAGAGCACACACCGGAAGATTCTGAACTAGGCTACTCTCTCGTGCAATCTCAATGGCGTCATCGAGACATGACTCAGAATTTGGCCACATGCTTCCATTCTCGATCATCTTCAAAGCATATGGACAGCAAACACCTCAAAACACTTCCTCCAGGTTGTTTGAATTCTTGTCTTATTTTCAAACAACTCAGAGTATCGTGTAACAGCATCATACAGGCAGAGTTTTAACCAGGACATTATTTATATAGCCACTGCAGGGCTCTTTGTGTTGCTCTGTCACTTGTTTCCACACAAAGGCACAACAAAGTCTTTCAAGGGTTAAAAAAAACTACTAATTTTTTTTTTTTTTTGGTCTTTGGGTACAGAATCTTGTATAATAAGACTATTTGTATTCATACTGGCAGAGTAAACACTACATGTTCATGCCCAGGCAGCTCTGTGCTTGTAATTTCAGCAAGAACAGAGCTCTGTCCCTCGGGGACTTTGCTATTCCCCCAGTCTCCACCCGCTCAAACACAGAACGAGAGCAGAGAGAAATGCAGACGGAAAGAGAAAGATCATGGCAAGAGGCTCTGCACAGCACTGCAGCCGTGGACTTCTGGGCAAAAAAACAAAATTAACCCCCCCAAACAATCTCATTTGGGGTTTTAATTACATTAGTGAAACTAGTCTTCCTCTACTCCCAGCAGCAGCAGAAAAAACCTCCTTACATCTCCATTTATTGACTGGGCTTGACTCAAAAATTCAGATTCAAAGCCTTTCCCTGACAAAGGGCTTATAGAGAGAGATGCAGTAAACACTACTGAAAACCTCTATTGAACTACTATCTCCTCTCAATGGCTTTGATATAGGAATGAGACTCTTGCCAGTCTTAAGGTTACATATCTGGTTAAAGGGATACTGTTAGTTTAACAGTCATAAAAGAGATGAATGCAACTACTGCCTTAGATTGTTTAAACTTAAATAAGTGAAGAGACATATTTACTTTTTGCACTTCACTTAATTTGGACAATGAAAATAAACTGGTCAGTTTCACTTTTGTACTAATTAATTGCACTTTCAAGTCAGCTCAACCCTGCAATCTGTGGATTGCAAAAGTAATCACCACCATCAGCAGCCCCCAAAGGCCCTGAGCACAGTTTGGACTTCCAGCATCGCAGCACAGACTCAAGCTAAAAGTAACTCCATTAGGCTAGTAGCAGTAGTACACTCCTGTTCTCTAGAGGACCAGTCACTAGAAGGGGATGTTGCACACACTTTGCCAGTTTATTACCCAAACACTGCAGGGGAATGTTTAAACAGAAGATAAAACAAAAACAAAAATGAGAACTAATTTTATATAAATGAACAAAATCATTTCTATTTAGTTTTGTAGCAAAATTTTTAAAATATAAACTCTAGCTACCAGAAATACTTGAATTGTGCACCTTTTGATTATGAAGGAAAAAATACAACATTAGCACAAATCTGAAACTAAACCATCATTTACTATGGAGGTTAAAGAGTCGATTGTATGGCAGATATTTATCTTCAACTAGACAAAAATCTCATTTTCAAGAGAGAGATTTTACCCAGGGAAGGAGCACAAATAGCTTTTGAGCCTGGATTGGCCCATTTTCACCATAATTTTCAAAGCCAGTCTATAAGCTTTGAAACATTGCTGATAGGAAGGGGGGAAAAAGTTGTTTTAGAAAGTAACTTGCCTCATTTCCTCCTGGCAGCCTGTTCATGTGCACCAGCTGACCTTGATCATCCAGTACCAGTTCAGTATATGTTAGCATATCAGAAGGCAATGGCGGTGTTGGTAGCAATGCATATTCACTCATAGAATCCCAGAGTTTAATCAGAGACTGTAAGAGTGAAGAGAGATGTTTGTTAAGACTGACTCTTGGTATACTTAATATAACCTGTTATGACTCAGTATCAAGACAGAAACTTCTTCTATACCCATTAACTCCCCCGATAGCCAGCATTTGGCTGACACTATTCCCTGGATCACACCTTAGAGGAAATTTCAAACACTGAACCATGATTTTAATCAAAGTGACAATAGCCACAGTTTTGTGAATTGATATATAACCCAACAAGCCAAGTATAAAATCCAGGGTAGCACATAGGAAATACCTAGTGTGATGGATTCTACCATACACCAACCTCATTCACTAAGGCCTTGTCTATAGCAGAAAAGTTAATATGATCTGTAACTCATACTGGTGCCGTGCCAAACACTACCACCATTGTATTATCTAATCTGACTCTTAGCAGATTTGGGGACTTGACTACAACTCTAAAGTCAGCCTATGTTAGGTTAGCTTATAGCCACCACAGTAACCACTGAGGTGGCTGAAGTCCACACTACCCTCCTGTCAGTGGTGTGTGTCTCACCAGGAGCACCTCATTGGACTGAAGAGGAGCAGGGTTGGGGGCTGAGATCCAGGGCAGGGGGGCAGCCATCTGGGGCTTCTCTTCCTCCCTCTCCCAGCTGGGAGTGGGAGGAGGCAGATGCCTCTCTGAGCAGGGACACTCCAGGCAGCAGCACAGCTAGGACTGTGGAGCCAGGTTCTAGCTGCCCAGCTCTCTTTTCAATTTCACAGCTCCAGCATGGAATTTCACAGCTCCAGCTACTAGGTTCCCATGATGAGCATGAGGGCAACCTTTGCAGGTATAAAACTCTAGAAACACCCCAATGAGACCTGCCAAGATTTACCTGCCGGAACATCTCAGGGATGTCATAGATATATGTCGTCCCTAAAGATTGTGCCTGGAATCTCTTGGACTGGAGCAGGTCTTTTGTCACATATGGGGTGTTGATCAGCATGCCATGAAGTGGTCCCTGTTTATCGCCGTATGCCTGGAACATAATCTGCAGCAGAAAACATGACCAGTGTAAAGAAAGGCAGCCTGAGATCCAATAACCAGATCAGCTCAGGACAGATGTCCCCATCAGAATCCATACTTTATTAAACACACTTCAACAGGATACGCTAGTTTGAATGGACTTGCTTGTGTTCCCTCCAAAGACAGCAATACCCACACATCTCACAGTGATGTGTTTCATCATCCATTACCACCCTATTCAGGCAGGGCTGGGCTTTTACTGTACAACTCAGTACAAGACTGATTGATTACAACTATCATACTGGTAGGAAAGGGTACGTGGCCATAATTGGCATTCAGAGAAGACTGACCATCCATAACTTTGGTGATTTCGCATTCACCAGCATTTCCTCTGCCAGCGTGACTATGTGGACTGAGTATGAGAATATCCCATGACGGCATTGAGAGGATTGCTATTATTTATGTCGCTGACTAGCATAAATACAGTACAGTACAAGTACAGTAGCTAAACACCATTCATATCTCTGCTGATTGATCGTGGAAGCTAGTTCAAGACTTGCCATATGTCATTTGGCTTGAAGTTTTGCTATTACATGTTTAAAATATTCTCCCAGAGCAGTGACATGAGTTTTCAGCTGCCATACTTCATGGTGCTTTATAGTCCACTCAATCAGGACTCACTTTATAGGGAGGGCCCACTCTGATGGGCGTCACCAAAGGAATTGATGCATTGGAAATCCCAAATGAAAATCCATTTCAACTAATAATATTGAGCTGCAATGAGTACTGCTTAACTGGGATAACATTAGACTAAGCCCTGCTTAATAGGAACGTATTTGGCTGGAGCCAAATGATTAAGCCTTTCTTAACAGAATAATCATAACATTTGATGTCCCAAGCTCCAGTTCCTTTATATGGAAGTTGCTAGATAAAAATTAAAAGATGGGGGTGGGGAGGGAAGATAGAGTTCAAATAGAGACGAAATTCAGTAAATAGTATTCAGTTTTGTGGCTTTTGTCAATATAAAATTTAACATCATTCTTAAGTCGTTATAGGTTGCTTTGTTTTGTCTTTTAAAAAATAGCTTCTTTGGCAGGGGAGCTATTTAATCAGGAAAACAAGTGCCTACCATTGCGCAGTAATCAAGAAGCTTTTACTGTATTTAGGCCTTAATCCAACTCCCACGGAAGTCAATGAGAGGCTTTTAGTTGATTCATGGGGAGCTGGATTGGGCCTTTCAGCAAGTAGTGTTTCTAGTGGTTGGAGCACAGGACTGGGAAACAGGAGATCTGATTCCATTCCTGACTTTACCTTTGCCTTCTCCAGTGAATTATCTATCTAGGTTTCCACACCACTAGATTCACTATAGTATATGAGCACCAGATGCACTTCCTTGTTTGCAATAATGGATGCTTAACTCTTCTAACAAACCCCTCAGGATGCAAACGCCACTCATGCTCTAATAAAACAGGAAAACTTCTTTTGTGTGATCTTGTCTTAAACCAGAGTTCCTACTTGGACTGAAAAAGGGGAGCAGGGATTCTCTATCTAAGTTTAATCTGTTTAGAACCATATAAGGGACAAATCTAAAAGAATTTTTTTAGACAAAAGGTAAAAAAAAAAAAAAAAAAAAAAAAAGTTAAGAACAAACATTGACCAAAAACATTAAAATCTCCAGATGCCATCTTAGTTTTACAAGAACAGACCTGCCTCAAAATTTGTTGTGAACGTTAACTAAAACCATTCCTGTCCCTAGAATGCTTTGACGGAAACATATTTAAGTTTATCCTGAAAAACAAAAACATCAAATACGGTGAAAATTACAGAAAGATTCCCCCCAGCCACCCATACACACACTGCGCACGTAATATTTTTAAAAAGAAAATCCATGCCTTATGGGGATATTTTTCTGCTCATCTCACCAAAAGGAAAGCAAAAGGAAAGGTCACATTGGCAAATAGCTAAGAAAACTCAAATTTTAAGCTGAGCTGCTGCAGATTAACTCAATGTCCTTTTCTTTTCCCTGGTCCATTCAAAAATGTGGACGTTATCTATACTAGGATCTCTAGACCAGGAGAGACTGCATGGCCAAACAGCTTGCAGGAAAGATTTAGAAAAAGGAAAAATGGTGACTCAGCACATTGTATTTGACACAAACACTATCCAAAGGATTTATTCTGTTGCTGCTTCTGCATGGCAGAGATGTTACTGCAGTCAGAATATAAACTTATTTTAATATTTTTCATTATTTCCAAGAACCACATTTTAATAAATAGTCAAGTGCCTTAGTAGAATACGAGTAAGCCATACACAAAGATTAGTACATACACCAACCTCAGGTTAAAGTCCTATCCAGTTTAATAAATATGACTACAGTAAGGCTCTCCAGAAATTTCACATGGGCCCCTCAAAAAGTTATTCACTGTTCCTACAGAATTTAAAAAGAGAAGGAATCCCTTCCTATGGATTTCTTCAACCATCCTGCATAAGCGTATAGCAGGGATATCATTTTCTATTGAATTCTACAGGATAGTTCCAATAGCATATATAAAGATATTTTCTAATTCCAAAGGACTTTTCCATAAGGGAAAAGAGGTGTTTGCATGAAAAAGCAAGGTGTATGCAAATAGCTAGACAACATACCTCCACACAACACAGTTATGTGTTTTGCACACCCACATGCCTATTTGATGAGTGTCATCAGAAAAGCTACATTTCCTCTCTCTAGAATCACAATTCTTTATTTATTGATATAGTAATAAATCACTTAGGTATTTGGATAAGGCTTAAAAGTCAACAGACAAAAATCCTCCCAAAGATCACATTCTGTAGTACTCGCTTCCAGGCCTGCATGGAGCTGTACCTGTGCTGTCCTGGAGTCAGTCAACTCCTTGTACAAGCTGATGTCCAGGTAATAGCCAGATTCGTTGGTTAGGAAGAGACGGATGGGAATTGCCTTTCCGATTGGCGTCAAGCGAATGTTAATTTTCAGCTCTGCTTGGAGGACACGGAGCTTCCAAAGGCGGCTTCCATAGCGCATAACCATGCTCCGCACAGACTCTTCAATCTTAGCACACAGAGAAAGGTGAGTTTGCATTGCCATTCTGCTGTGGCTACATCCACCCCTTTGTTATTCCTCCTTCCCACACCGGACCCTACCAACATGTGGAGAATGGCTCATTTCCTTGAGGCCAGCATTCAGAATTTCAGACTAACCTAAGTGTGGGCTGATAGGGCTTCCCACCCATCTCTTCAATTGCCACCACTTTCCTTCCCTTCTTCTCCCCTCCATTTATACTCTATACTGCAGGAGCAGCAAGAATGCAATACAGACCTTGCACCCACAGATAGCTCCTTCTGAGGCTGGAATGGCGCTTCCACTCAGCAAGAGCACTGAAGTTCCTAAGGAGGTGGTGAGTGTCACTTTTGCCATGCTTCCAGTCTCCCTCTGGACCAAAATGAGACTGCCAGGGGTTCCCATACTGTGATATATGTGCCACTGGTGATACGTGAGCTAGATGTTTCACCAATTCACTTTACAACCGTGTTTTAAAAATACAAAAACCAATGAAGTTTGGGAACCGCGGAGAGCCTAACGGTTAGTCTTGAACTTGGGTCTTTTATGCACTAGCAATGTCACACCTCCAGCCAGCGCAATGGCCCCACTGCTTCCCCTTGACTGAATTTTCTTCTCTCACCTTCTGCAAACATTTCTCAGAGCTAAGAATTCTGAGACGCACGAAAGAACCCAGAGTGGCAAACAGTTAAGTAGCATTTATATGCACAATAACCATGTTTCACTGCACGTACAGTACAGTGCCTTAAATCAACAAAGCAATTACCACTCTGAGCTTGTTCCCGGGCTGTTTTATTAAACTTTATAATATACTCCTGTTGGTAAATAGCGCATATTAAAGTAAGGCAATTTGTAGGCAGTTTCTAATATTCTCTCCAAAATCCTCTTTTCCAAGGCTGTTTCCAAGGCAAAACACACAGTCTGATTAGAATAGTACTGAACATCTCTGTTCCTGCTGAAGTCCCTGGGCACTGTGATGCTCAGGACCTCTGAAAATGAGACCTCTAGTCCCTCTGGGCAACTAGGACAAGTGCCTATGACCATTTTAATTAAAGGGCTTGCAAACCTGTCCCTGCTATCTCGGCTAATCAATGCCATTATTCCCTAAGTGTTATTCAATCTCATATTCCTTGCGAGAAACATTCACTAGTGGTTCTTTCCAGAGCCAGAAATACATTCCACCGAGTCTCAATTTTTACATGGCTTCCTAGGGAAAAGAAAAATTACTCCAGAATAATAGGATACCTAATATGACCCCCCCCCCCCACACACACACTTCCAGTGTAGAACACGGATTTCCTGTGCTTTGCCTATAAAACAGCAGGTGGAATTTGTATATTACACAATCTTTGATGGCTGGTACTCTAACATAAGACCTACAGAACACTCTATTCCAGTGAGATTCAGCAAGGAGTAACAGACAGCTGAGAAGTGGGGGACATGTACCTTGGATGGATCCATGATGACAGTAGGCACAAAGTTTAAGAAGATGTGGTTGCAATCAGTTCGCACATTGGTGTTATTAAAGGCCACCTCCAGCTCATCCATGGCTTCCAGAAGCAAGCGCTCCCCTTCATTCTGCAGATACTCAAAGGAGGCCTCCTACAGGAGATTGCCAAAAGGTTATTTACTTTCCACTAGCCTTCCCTCAGCCCCAAACACACGGTCATTAGACTGCAAAAGACCACAGAGGAATCTGACACAGAAAAAAGGTGAAATTCATTTCAGTGAGCTGTACAATTCTCCAGCTTACCCGAGTCTTTCTTCCAAAGACATCGATGATGGTGCCTGGTTCAGATACCAGGACAAATTGTGCTCTCAGTTACATCAGAATAAATCTGGAATAACTCCAGTAGAGTTACTATAGATTTGACACTCCACCTAAAGTCTGAACCCAGACACTTGAAATGTGAGGTGCTATCAGACATGAGCCAGAAGCTGCAACATACCATCCAGCAGAAGGCAGTGGCTTCAGATTTTACCAACACACAAACACACACACACTTCTGACATATTTTTCACATACAACCTTGGAAATAGACCTCCCACACCAGGAAACCCACCTTGGTAACCAGGTCTGAATGCCTTATAATAGCCCTCACGAAGAACCTGTAGTCTGTCACCTCAGTGCCCACTTCAACTTTAGCTGCTCCCAGGTACAGGTGCATTTTGTGGTTGGCACACGGAATGGCAGTGAGATCAAAGTTCCGCATTCGGTTTAGCTCTAACTGGAAAGCCAGAGCTGGCTCCAGATGGCGGTAGATCCTATCTTCTTCAAACTGGAAAATGAAGGGAACCCACACCATAATATTAGGCACAAAAGGAATAAAAAGGGAAAAGTCAGGTAAGAAGTTGGATCCGGTAAGATGGAGAGAACTGTATAAAATCTACTGACCTGAGACACTAGTGATGTCTAGTGTTGCCATTCATACTAACAGGGTCCCATGTATTCTATTATTCTACAGTGACCTAATTTACAACAAATTCTATCCTTAACTGCAAAATTATATTCCAGACTCTCAGCGTTTTTTTCTTTCTTTTTTTTTTTTTTTTTTTGGGGGGGGGGGGGGGGATGACTTAACCAACCCACAGGATGTTTGATTGTTTGCGAACTGCCCTATTAATTTCAGTGATCCAGCCCTGAAACCTTGAGTGTCAGCATGGTGAACTGTTTCACTCCTGATCATTTTAGCAGAAACATTCAACTAATATTGATATCCTGCAATAGCAAACTGCCTCTCTTCTTCAGAGATGCCAAATGCTCCAACCGTCCCTACCTAGCAGTGCAAAATCTCCAACATCAACCCTTTGTTAACACCACAAACATCTTGGGCATACTGAAAATTTGAGATTAGTGTAAAATAAAGAGAGGTCAATACAGAAATAAACAACAAGGGGTGCACTGCACTGTTCTTATTATGATTTTTCATATTTAATTAATTAGAAAGCTAAACATTGAATGAACCTGCCTCACAATTTCAGATCTGATGCATCAGAATCATTAGTGTTAAGAGGTGCATATTGAAACTGTCTGAACGTTGAGAGTAGAACAAAAACCAAAGAACAGCGGTTCTCATGCTTTTCCACTTTATGTAAGATGCCTTCTTTTTGCAAAAGGGAAGATCCTTCTATAAAGAACATGCCCAAGTTCCTGCCTTCCCTCAAGCATCCTCTGTTTCTATAGCTCAGAACAAGCACTGCCTTGGACTAGACAGCATGTCATGCAATGTGCAGGCAAGTGCAATCAGTGGGATGACATGAAATTTATCAGTGGAGTCATTTTAATAATTTTGCATCACTAGGGCTAAGATTTTCAAAGACAGGAGCCTAAAGTCAGGCTTCTAAATCCTCAGCTAGACACCTAAATAAGTGATCTGATTTCAAAATGACTAAGGACCCAATAACAACCATTGGCCTCAGCTGTCGACGCAGGGAGTGCCTGGATAAATGGGGGAGGGGTATGTTCAGAATTGCCCAATGAGGTTTTGATAAGATCGACCCTCTCCCCTTTTAGAGAAGTTTGGAACGATTGCAGGAGAATGGAAAAATATCTGTTTAAAAGTTAGAGAGAGAAAAGCACCGGTAACTGTACGACTTACCTTATCCCTGGCACGGAACGTGAAAAATTTAGGGAATTCCCTCTGTTTGGAAATAAAAATGATGATGTCAGTCCTTCAAAAGCATTGCACATCACCTGTACAGCCTATGAGCTCTTGAGAGATGGGAGTCCGTGTGGCAGTGCAGCAGGGGGAACTGCTGCCATTACAATCTACCACTGCAACAGCTAGAGCTGCATTGCATTTTTATTTTGTAAATAAGATGGTGGGAAGATAAAAACCCTATTAAAGCTGTTGTAGGGGCACGTTAAATCAATGTAGTTTATTTTACTATTGCAGTAGATGGTTCTTGACTACATCTTCAATATTTTTGTCTAACATTGAGTCTGAAAACAGATTCTAGCTGGCTGGGAAGGGATGGAGGTGGACACAGAAGAACTCATCGGATTCTCTTATTATTATTATTACTATTGTTATTAAATGATATTGCAGTAGTGCCTAGGAGTCCAAGCCACAGACCAGAATTCTATTGTGCTAGGCCCTGCACAAACACAGAACAAAAAGACAGTCCCATCCCCAAAGAACTCCTCATATTCCTAACACTGCTCATGTAGTTCCTCACCCAAGAAATAGTTTTAATTAATTCTGAGAAATTAATGAGCTCTAATAATGGACTTTAACGTCATAGTCTAGAAAGTCTACAAGATATAATACAAGTTCACTTGCTCCTATGTTAAATGCATGGAGATAATCTGTACCAAGGTCATAGGTCAAGTCCAAGGTCTTATTGCAAATCTAGAAAAAATTATCCTTCCAGTGCCATACAACACAGCCCTCAGTTCCTAATAAGGCAGGAGTCTGCATGGAACTGCTCATACATTTGAAACGCGCAAATAGGTAACCGTTACCACAGTTTCTGCTGTTGGAAGTTTAGTTTTTACTTTTGCTTTCAATTCACTACAATGATCATAATTTTGGTTGTTATCCTATACTAAGGTGCTTGCAGTTGACTCTTTCCTATGCTGAATTCATTTTTTTTTATTATTATTATTATTACTACTGTGTTTTGGTGGATCCACCATGTTCTAAGAATCAAGGACACACTGTAAAATGAAATGATGGATATTGGAAGTGCTAATGAGAAAGACTTTCTGTATTGCTCTTTAAAACACAATTATAATTGGAAAAAGACTATGTAAAGATGACATCCTCATATTTACCCCCTACAGCACCAACCCAGTGAAGTCCTTACACATGTGCTTAACTATAAGCATGAGTTAACCCACTCACATCAATGGGATTATGTACATACTAAAAGTTAAACATGCGTTTACATGCTTTGCTGCATTGGATCCCCGGTGTCTTCCAAGACTTATGCTCACTTTACTGATAAAAGCATGGGCTGGTTTTTAGTTTTTAAATATCATTCGAACTGCAAAGCCAGAGCTGCTATGGAAGAGTGGGTTGATTCCGTTCTGGACAAAAAAAAAATGGTCATTGCTGATGGCAGCATCTGGGCCAGATTTTGCAGTCCCTGAAATTGGTTTTATACTCTCATAATTCCATTGACTTCAGAGTATGCTTTGCTCCAATGTTAAGTAAGCTTCAAGCTCTCCATTACTAACAGTGATGTCAGCGGCAGACTGCCCTGATCCCAGGTGAAACCTGTCGAGCGGCACAATTACAAAAATTGGCTTTTTGACTACAAAAAATGACGAAATTTGACCTGGTGTCACTGAGACACAATAAATATGGAGTCCCATCCTCATTCTTAGAATCACAAGCACACTTTAGATATCAAGAGGAAAGGAAAACAATGTCATGTTGACTCAGTTCAACAACTGCAGCACAATGACAGGGAGAGCTGAAGTTCAATAAGGCGACACTGGCAGTGGATCCATAGATTTTGAAGGCAGAAGGGACCATTAGAACATCAAGTCTGTCTGCCTGCATGACACAGGGCATAGAATTTCATCCAGCTACTCCTGTATTGAGCCCAATACTTTGCATTTGGCTAAAGCATCTCTTCCATAGTAGTCTCCTCTAGTGCTACAAAAGTTTTGCCATGAAGAATCCCACCATTGGGATTATGGACAATACCATTTGTACCCATGAGATTCAGCAATCTCCTGAAACAGCATATAAGGAAACACATACAGAATCGAGACTTCCACATTGCCTCAATATCCTCCCAAATCCCTCCCACCTGCCCCTCTGCATGCTGCCAATTTCTCCTATCATCATCCATGCTCATTCTATCACTAATGTAATTGCTTTCGAGACATTTGACTAGTGTTGTGGGCAAATATAATAATTAAATGTGCACGCACACAAAAATCCTCAGTGCTCTGGTACCAAAAACCAAAAGAGTGCTCCATTTCCTAGGAAGAGGAATTATACCCCTGCTGTGTTCTAATCAACCAACCATCATCAAGACAATCAAAATAATTTGCCTAAATTAGCCAATCAAGACACCCTGCAAATCAGAGAATGCAAAAAGCTACAAACAGAAATCATCATAGCTGATTATTATACTAATAATCACGTTAAAAACCTAATGAGATGAGGAAATTGGAAGCTTGCTGGAGCAACTCTCTATTACTTCAACATGCTGGGAACTAATTATATAGACTGTAATTAAAACAAAAACAACCCCAAGCCAAGCCCTGGATAAGTTGATAGTTGGTCCAGTAAAACACTGAACAGAATAAGAGACAATAATGAAGACAGATATTTATGCAGCATCTTCCATACAAAGAGCCCAAACTCTTCAAACTGATCACAAGCTCTGCTGCCTCCTCTAGGTTGGACTGTGGCAAGTTTTAAATAATGCACAGCTCTCTTCAGCAGATCAGGACAGAAAGTGAATCTGATGATCATGTCTGATTTTAACTACAAAGGAATTCAGACATGTGAAACCGAGTGAAACCAACACTTGCATTAATAAGACTAAGTTCTTCAAAAAAGATGCAGATTTTTAATGATCACAGATAATCAGGACATTGGATTTCTGACTTGTTCAAACAATGGTACAATAATGACTGAACCACAGATGACATTTGCTACAGAATAATGGGTTTTCACTGCAGGTCACGCATCTAAATACTGACCAAACTGGATTCTGCTTAGCTTGCAAGATCATAACCCTGGGGCAGTACAGCTGCATTCAGTCATATATAACCTTGCTAGTAAGTTGAGTCAATGTGAGAGAGAGAGCAAGAGCATGAGCGAGAGCGCGCGCCCTGTTTTCACTAGCATGGAAGATGCCGCAATGGTGTCTTTGCCTGTTCAGCTTCCACTAGTTACACAGAGGTAAGAGTGTGGGATAATGTTCACAGGACTCATTCAGAACCAGTGATGGGCAAACCTCAACAGGTTCCCAGGATCAGTTTAGATAAGCACTCAAAAATATACTTTTTCATCCAAATATTTCACCAATGCTTAGCAGGGCTGGGCTCTTAGACCAGTGGCTCTCAACCAGGGGTCTGGGGGCCCCTTGGGGGCCGCAAGCAGGTTTCAAGGGGTCTGCTAAGCATGACCAGCATTAAACTCGCTAGAACCCAGGCCAGAAAGCCAAAGCCCCACTTCATGGGACTGCAGCATGGGACACTGAGTCCCACCATCTGGGGCTGAAGCCAAAGCCTGAGTAACTTAGCTTCGCAGTGCCCCCAGTGGTGTGGGGCCCTGGGTAACTGCCCTGTTTACTACCCATAATGCTGGCCCTGGCTTTTATATGCAGAAAAACAGTTGTTGTAGCACAGCTGGGCTGTGGAGTTTTTATAGCACATGGGTGTGAGAGGGCTCAGAAAGAAAAAGGTTGAGAACCCCTGCCTTAGATTACATTAGATCTCTTCACAGTGCCCTATTCTCCTAGTGTGTCTTCTATATGCTACTATATAGTCCACAGTGTTGCACTCAGCCCAAACTGCATAGCTCCCACCTTCTCAAACAGAATATTGTGTAGTGCATTTGAGAAAGTGCAGGGATTCCAGAAACTGAAAGAGGGGGGCTGCATGCATCACTGGTGATTATCAAGAGATTGGTCTTCAGACATCCCTAGAACGTCTTTTCACACACACAGAAACTACAGGGCAGGCACAGATGCGATCACACAATAAGGGTTAAATGTCCTTTGATGATTAGCAAACCTCTCAACTCACACAATTACTACTAGAGTTGACTGGTACCTTTCCCTGCCTTTCTCTGGCATTTTACCCAAGTCTTACCCTGCTTTCCTGCTTGTATCAAGCCCTGAGGCTAAGTAAAAGTTGGCATTCAGCTGTCATTTTACCTTGGAATACGGAAAAAAGAAAACAGTGACACTCCTGTAACTGTAATCACAACGTTTATTAACCGAAACCTAGGTAACGAGAATGCATTCACCCATTCAGAAGTGCATAACGTAATGGTGGAGCGCTCTCAATGCACACACCTTTCCATTCACTGCCCACACTCCCACTCATTTAAGCTGATCATTCACAAACTGGCTGAACTTTTACTAATTGTATGGGGTAGGCACTAGCGGCTTTAGACCGACAGTAAATATTGCCTTCTTCTGTAGCAGACTTTTTAGGGGTTGTTTGGTTTTGTTTAAATAGAAGCTGCCCTTTGCTTAAAACTTTAGGGGAAATTAAAGTTCATTGCGACAGCTTTTAAACTATATTTAAATTCGGTGGCTCTAGTAATAAATCAGTGAATTGTAGTACTTTAAGAGAGAGCAGGACACACCTCAGCACTTTGAAAGGCTAGGATTTAGTCATACAAAATAATACCTGCATGTCTAGGGGTTGATTGTGGGTCCAATCCAAGTCCAGCTGAAGTCAGTGTAAATTTTGCCATTGACTTAATGGTTACACACCAAATGCAGAGAGGCAGACCCTCCTCTGGCACTATGACAACTTACGCCAGCTGAGGATTGGCCCTAGGATCTGGGTGTCTGCAGGTATGCAAGTTTAAAAAAAACAGAGCCCCTCGTATGTAACAGACATTGCTGTGGCAATGTCCAATTCCCAAAACTATCACAGCTGAGGAATGATCATTAGAATGATTTGTTAATGCAGAATAATGGATGAAAATGCCAAACCCAGAGCCCCTCTCTTAATCCGCATCCCAACAAACTGAGTTCTCCAAGGATTCACCACCAGCAAGCTACATTTATTCACAGCCCCTCATATTCCATCCCCAAGTATCAATTTTATTCTCTAAGCTCCTGATTTCTCTTTCTAAAGCCCGGGGTTCTTTGCTCGAACACCCCACACTTCTGCTACGATTCCAGTTTCCTGTCTAAAGCCATTGACTGACCTACATCTGTACATACTGTAATCAGACAGGTTTCTGCCATCAATAAACTGGGGAAAGTAGTTCAGTTTGCAGCATTTCCTAAAGCATTTTGGAAAGGCTTTTGCTGCGTTAGCCTGGAGGATAAACTCCCCTATTACTCTGTAGAGCAGAGCCAATGATGCTAACTCAGGGACAAGAAAAATATTCCTAGAACTAGATATTTCTAAATGAAAAAACAGAGAGTCTGTGAAGCATTTTGCTAGCATAGCCCACAAAGGCTCACCTCATTAAAATAAAGTTGGCAGCAGAAACTGAATGATCCAATTGGCAAAAGTAGAAAATTTCTGAACAGCGTGAGTGCTGCAAGCAGATATCCAAGGGGAACTTATTAGCCACTGTTATTAAACTGGCATATATCAATGTATTTTAAAAATATCTACAATGAGCCACTTTAGTGTGATTCATGGTGTATTAACATCTTACAATATTGATCGCACCTGGCCTTCAGCTTTGTGTCTGACAACATACTAGCTCTGGATTATAATTCAGGCTCCTTCATCATATCTGTGGTGTACATTCTATTTTCAATACACAGGTACAATTCCCAAGTGAACCTACCCAAGCTTATCATGAAAATAACAGGAGGCTTGTTGCTCAACTATTATTGCTGATGTTGGAATGCATTTCCCATATTGGGCTCTTTGCATCTGACTGCATTCCTTGCACACACAGTGCTCCCATTAACTTCAGGAGGGGTTGCATGAATACCCAAGGGGGAAAGAAAAGCTGGCTTGTGCCCTATATAGTCCTCTTGAGAGTAGGAATCAAACTAGCCATCACTGAAGTCGAAGCATGGGGAGAGGGAGAGGTTCCTAGTGGTTTCAGCAGCAGACTGGGTGCTGGCAATCCACAGTTCTACCAATGGCTCTGTCATTATGTGAACTGTGGCAAGTCATTTAATTGGTCCATTCCTGGGTTCTTCTGTAAAGCTGGTAAGGAGCTGGGAGATCCTTGAATAATATTTTTATGTTGTAAAAGACCAACCTAGATTATAGAGGTACAAACTCAGTCAGGTACTTAAATTACTAAGTACATTAAGCATGTGAATAGCCCCCTTGAAGTCAACAGAACTACTCACGTGCTTAAAGTTAGTCACATGCCTAAGTACATGCTGACTGCTCAATCAGGACAATGGGGTTGAATTTAAATAGCTCCAAAGAGTCAGATCTTCTCCTTACTCATAAGTAATGACTAGAATCACTTTATTTCCATGAACTGCAAAGAGGAATTGAAGGCAAAATTATCTTGATTTTTTTCTTTTACTTACATGAAATCTTTGATCCACCTCATAGTTGACCTGTTTCCTGAAATCCTTACAAATGAAACAGAGAAAGACGGGGAGGGGAAGGAAGAGCAGAAGAAAGCTAGCAATTAGTACGAAAATCAAAAACAAATTAAGACAAGATTACAAGTGACTCAAAGATTTTTTTGTAATTGTCAATTAATATTCTTAAGCAAATTCACTGAAACAGTCTCAGTTTTAGAGAATGAAGGCAACAAAAGAACTAAAACTATAGCAAATGCAATTTTTAATCTGAAAAACATTAAGACTAATTTCATTCCGAACTACAAATAAAAACCTTCCAAGCATCAAGGGAGATGTCAAAATACCTTTTGTGCTACAAGGAACGTCAGCCTTCGAATCCCATGATCGATCAGGACTGATTTCTGTAAAAAGGAAGGACACCAAACAAAAAATAAACTTAAGATTCAAATCTGGACGACACCTTCTAAGGACTGGTAATGGGCGTGAGAGCTTCCTACCTCTAAACTACCGACTCGCAATCCAGCCCAGCTTGGTGGTGACTGAAAGTTCTTATCAGACGGCTGCTTAGAAGCACCTGTGATTAAATGTAATGGTCTCAGGCCCCTTCTGAGTGGAGAAGAATCTATATAAAAACCACACTTGGCACCATCTGGGAAACTTCTTGTCTCTCTCAGTAGGGAATTAATTGCTTAGGAAACACTGTTAGCAGCAGTGGGGTTACTTATATCAAACTCTTTGGGGGCAAGGACCATCGTTTTGTTCTGGGTTTGTACAGCACCTAGCACAGTGAGGTTAAAGGTCCATAACTTGGGCTCCTAGACTGTATGGTAATAAAAATAATCATAAGTCATAATATTAGTATGGGGTTCTAGCAGTTTTCCTGGCCAAGGTTAAAAATGAACTACAAAATTCAGAGAAATTAACCTACAACACAGGTCTCAGGAGATTGTTGAAACTACTTTCTCCATTGGTCAGAGACACCATGTTAGAACAAGCTGAAGTGGCACGAGTATTCAAGATGAAATAAACAGTGCCATGGGCTTGCATGGCATGTTCAGATATGAAAAGACATAAATAAGCTCTTTGAGACAGCCAAAACGTGCTGTTCTTGTTCTGTGTACAGCACCTAGCACTATGAGATCCTGGTTTGTGACTGGAGCTCCAAGGTGCTATGATAAATAACAAACAACAACAGTACCCGTCCCAAAAGACTTCAGGGGTAACAGGCCCAGGCCCAGGCCTACAAACCCTTGCTCAGAAATGTAGTCCTTACTCATGCAAATCAGTGGCATTATTTACCTCAGTGAAGACTACTCGGTTTTGAAGGATGGGGCCTTAATTTAGATGGTATAAGATTCCATTTTTATGTTGTGAGGGGAAGAAGAGAATGAGACACACAATCATCCTGTTTGGATTGTTTAGTCTCCTGGGATTGGGAATATTTTATAATGTTGGCATAGGCACTGGTGGGACACGCACATTATTATTAATTATTTGTATCGGGGCAGTGTCTAGAGGATAGCCCTATTGCGCTAGGCCACAGACAAACAGCAGAGGAAGGCAGCTCCACAGACTTCGGTTTCTGAGAAAGCAAGGGGAATGAGGAAGCTTGGTACATGCAAAGGCACTTTTCACTGGCTCTTGATTCAGAAAATCACTTAAGCATGAACTTAAAGTCTGATATTTCAATGGGGCTTTAAGCACGCACTTAAGTGCTGTCCTGAAAAGGGATTGTTCCGTGAATTGGAGCCATACAGGGGTACACAGAAAAAGGTAAGATGACATAACAAGGAACAGAAGACAAAAGATTCAGTCTGGCAGGAGTAGAAAATAAAGACTTTTTTAAAAAAAAAAAAAAAATAGATTGGCTCAAATCTATCCTTGGCATAACTTCACTGAGCTGAAGGAAGCCACACTGCAGATGAATGCTGCCCATGATATTTATCATGCCCACTGTCCCTCTTAAACAAGTTTAGATCTCACTGTCATTTTGCACCTGTTTCTACTTTCCCTCCCCACCCTCTTTTTCTAATTTAAACACAAAAAAGGCCTCAATATAGCCAAGAACAAACCCATCCCTTCTGGTTTGGACTGAAACGTTTTACTAAGGTGAAGCCCTTCGAAAAGGAGCATCAGGGACTATATTCATGGCAAAGGAAGAAAATCACTTTAATAATGCCATGATTTACAAAGCAAAAATTGTTATTGCTTTTAAAATTCCACAAGTGGCAGACAATAACAGCATAGCAACAGGATTCTGATTACATTGTAATAATGTAGGTCTCACAGCAAGTCCACAGCTATTACTGAGCGATTAGGCATCAGCACCTGGAGAAACTCCATTTACACTGACTGCCTCAATCTCCTCCACAAGTCATTTACAAGTATATGATCCTAATTTTTATTAAAAAAAGCCACACACACACGACATGCTGGGACTGGAAGATTATTTGGACAATCTGGATCAGCCTATATGATAGTTTAATGTGGGTTGTTTTTTTTTTTAATTTCTTTTCTTTTTTCCCTCCCATAAAACGCCTGGAGCACAATCATGCAAATGAAAAACTAAACTAGTTTTGTTTTACTTTTTAAAGAGACTGTAAAAGTCTGAATTGGACTGAACAAGCACAGGGTTTCTTATAAGCTTCCAGTTCACTGGTCTCTCTGTATGGATAGGATAGTTGTATTGTGCACATTAGAAGATTGTTTGATCACACCTAATGGCTCTAACCCTGCTAGAACCTCAAAAATCATGCACTCATTATACGGCTCACAGGAAACACCGGACTTATTTTTGCAGCCTGTTTGCCATGTCCCAGTAATGAGCAGGGGTTAGAGACTGCACTCCTCACAATCCCCCTCAGGGCCATTTCAGAGCCATCCCAGATTTAGCAGGATCTCCATGCATGATGGGATATTCACCTGGGAAGACAGTAGAGGGGTTTTCCAGGACAGGCAAAGGGGAAGCTAAGACTCACTCTAGAGAGAAAGGGCAGAATACAGAGAGGCAGCTGCTAACTAATGTTAGCCCAGGACTGACCACAAGTGTAGAATCTGGTTCCTTGTTAAAAGTTAATGGGAACCCTCTGCTCTCAGAAGGGAGAAGCCAAATTTATTGATCAGGTCCACCTAGTGCCAAAGAAACAGACTATAGAGATGTAGATACTATGGCAACAAGAGCTACAGATTTCGATGAGATTAAGAATATCAGGACACACGAACCATTGATTTTGATGTCATCTCAGACATTTCTGTTACACTGTCCTCCCCCATGTCAACCTGAACTGCGTCAAATAATTGTCATCGTATATTGCTCCTTCAGACACCAGATAAATATCAAAGCTTCACCTGACTCATTTTAAAACTATAATTGCATTTACCCAACAAAAACTAAGAAGAAAGACTATTTAGGTGATGGATTAGGCTACACCATTAGGCAACACAAATGATGCTCTGTTATTCAGTTCCTTTCCCAGAGGCTTCAGGAAACTGTATGTAGCTACATCCAATTAGAGAAATCATATGGTTTTAGATTAGATAAATTAAGGATTTAACTCTTCTATTTAGATATTTATTTTGCAAGATACCTGGGAAATGCACAGACTTCTTCCCAAGGGAAAAATGTCTCACTAGAAGGTCACAATAATACCAGTGAGTAGGTTCACTCTGAACTGCTATTCACCTTGCTTTGCGTGAACTCCCTGAACATGGCTGCCAGCCCATCATCATCAATGTCACAGTCGGTCTTAATGGCAATGTTCAGTATGTGAATGGGCTCCTCTCGGGCACTCTGTAATTTAAAGAAAGCAAGCCTAATAAATACATTATTAACAGCAAGAAGAGAAATGTTACATTTATAACACCTCTCTATCTGAGGAGAGCCCCAAATACACATACACCACCCACCAATAAAATGCAGCTACCCCTGGGGAAGAGGCCGACATCGAACCAGCACACTGAACCAAAGTACAGGAAGGGGAATTCTTGATCTAGAAAACTAGGGAAACCTCCCCCTTACAGACACTACTATGGGATATTTAAATGTCCACCCACTGCAGGCTGGAGCTTCATTCTGAAGGTCTCCTCAAGGCTCATGAACACTAAACTGCTTTGGCAAATAACCACTGGTTTCAAATGGATTTTTGGCCCACAAGTAATGCAGAATCAGGTCCTTTGTATGTACACAGCATTACTACAGTGGCTTTGTAGGACATAGGGAGAATTTTAGCACCAAGGACGGCAATAAAATTAAAAAGGGGAGCAAGTTCACTGCATGAAAGCTAAGCAGCATATTTTCATGGCTACAGTGCAATAGGACATTATTGAAGCTCAGCTAAAACAGAAAAAACATGAAAAGTAACATGCTTAATATTCAAGAACTTGCAATTAAACTTTCAAACTGGATGTTGATCAACAGAAAACTATACTTGGTTAGGTGTGGACAGTGGAGGAGAGGAGGAGAGCTAGCATATAAGGAAGAAGTTATGGTGGAGATAGATAAAATGGGAGAAGGATTTACCACAAACACCAACTTCAGGAACAATGGACTGATCTGAAACCAACCCTTGTAATGATGTGCTCATATAAGAGAGTTGTGGAGCAGCTGCCTGTCCCACTAAGAAGAGTGCCTCTTGCATCACCAACTATTATCAACCAGCTGTTTCCTCTGAACCCTTTCTCTATGCCAATTTGAAAACCTAGGGACTCCTCTCACCTTTCCTCCCCAAAGGGAGTCTGCACAGGAAGCAGAACAGAGGGAAGAGAACAGGATATAAAGAACTAAATGCAATAGAGGTGTCCAGAACGAGGGTGAAGCCGAACACTAATGAAGGTCAGACTCCAAGAAACGGTTCAAATACTCTGACTTAACCTTCCTATACTTGTAGGAAGTCAGTTCCCTGCCATGGGATCAAATTTAGTGACTGTAAATCCAGAGTCACTCCACTGACTTTAATTAAGTGATTCTGGATTTACTCTGATATAACCAAGAAAAAAAAACTGGCCCCATGGTTACAATGGGCTAAGGAAAAAGCCCAACCATTCAAGTTGCTTTGAACCCCCTACCGCAGAGAAACAAACCAGATCCTACTCCTAATCCCACCAACACTAATGACAAAACTTCCACTGAAGTCAGTAAAACAGGTTTAGTCCAGAGTGTGCCATCACCATGGAAAAATGCATTTTCTATCCCTGTAACATGCAAAGAGCCTGGAAAGAAGGAAATACTGTACCTTATCTTCATCATACAAGGAAGTGTGGCCAGCTTCAGGAAAGGTTGGGCTTTGGGGAGGAGAGTCACAGAAGCAACCCATCACTTCATCGAAGATTCTGAAACACATCCAAGAAATGCTAGTTGGAAATGAACTACTCACAATTCACTTGCACCAAAAGCACACTCAGTCACCCTACCAATACCATCTTCACGGGGCGGAGGATAAGTCATTCCTCCCCTCTGAAGACTTCAGAGCTGACTAAATGGAAACAGTGTCCAGTACAAGAGCTAAAATTCAGGAGGTGAACTTTGTTTAAACTTCAACGAAAGCAAGCAAGCGAGCGAGCTATATTTTTTAATACATAAGCATCTCATCATTCTTGAGGTAACAGAGGAAAGCCTGAGATGAGAGCCTTGACAGCCCAATGTAATTGCCCCTCACCCTAGGGTAACGCATCAGTATACATCAAGAGATAGATACTGAATGCATTTAAATCAAAAGATACATCATCTCTTGTGCAGTTTACTCTAGTGTTCGCTTTCATTTCTCCTGACATTTCACTCATCATGTCACAGGTGGCTTCTTCTGCTCTTGGCTCAGATCCTGGGCTTTTTCCTGGTTTGTTTCATAATGCCCGGGGGGTCAAAACATCCTGACTGCACAGATGAAATGGTGGTGAAACGCCCCCATTAGCAGAGAACCACGCCCGTCATGGAGAGCATGCAGATGTAACATTTCTGATAGATGTTGGGGAAAATTCATAGGTTCTGTTTGTGGGGGCTTTCCAGTCTTTTGCATAAGTCCAGAAGGTTTAAGACCAGACGTATGTGTGAGCACAAAGACATGCACACAACGTTGGGAAGAAGGATTAAGTTCCAATAAGCATCCAAAAGTTCAGAAGCTTATGTGAACCTGGACTCTGCAAAAATGCAAAATTCCGGTCAGAGGCAATTGGTTCTTGTAGTATTTTGTGACTTCCAGTTATTCCAGATAAACAACTAGGGGTGGGGCCCCCAAACATTTGGCAATTTCAGAACTTCTATGAAAGCTTCATATTTGGTACTAAAAATGGACAAAGACCAAGACTGCTCCCGTTTGACCACCCCCGACACTATCCTGCACACACAGAGCAATCAGTCCCCACAGCCTTACCTGACAAACTCTTCGAAAGTCCGGAAGGAAACCATTCCGCCCATCCGTTGGCACGGGGGGGTGAACGAGTTGTCCAGCAGCACATCGCTTACGCTTGCTACATGGAGCATCCCATAATGATTGAGGTTGGAGGAAAAGGACATTCTAAATGGCAATTCAAGCAGAGCGTTATTCCTGGATTAGATGAGGGGTGAACAAGGTAAGATTTTTTTTGTAATTGTTTGAAATGCTGAAATTTATACAGCATATCTAGACTGTGGTCAAATTAATCTTTTCACTATTGGGGTGGTGAACTTTACTCAGTTCTAAGTTCACCAAAATCACTGGAACAAGGACGTACACCTGGTACCCTTAGTAACACACCTGTGTTCTACCTGGACATACTTAGAACAAAGCAGCAGTCAAGGGTTAAGAAATATTATTATTCCCTTTTAAAAAAAATATTCCTTAAGAGAAAAAGAATTGAGCTTACAAGTGAATTATGACTATGCAATGCCAAAGGCATTTTTCTCTTGTACCTATGCTATGAGTTACAGATGAAGCGTTCACAGATAAACACAAGAATAATTCTAGGTTATGGCATTTGAAAGGTTTAGTAAATCTTTACAAACAACATCAAAAACATGTAATGAAATATATTTGTTCTATTTTTTTTTATAAAAAAAACCCACAACTTTTAAATTAGACACTTGCCATACTCTTGGGCTCAGTAATCAAAATCTCACCCTTTTTATCCAAATCTTTTCAGTATGCTTCCAAGCATTTCCATCCCACCTTATGCTATCTCAAGCTCCCACAGAAGGTATGGCGGTATAGTGACTTCTCTAGAATGCTGTATTGGGACCCAGGGTCTCAAACATGTTCACACTTGCTTTCATATGCTAAACACAGTCTTATTACAGTGCCTTCCACTTAATTCAATCAATGATTAATTTGATCCTCTTTCTAATTTGACCAATTCCTCAGGAACAAAACCTCTTTGCATTACATTCAACACAACTTCCACTCTGTCGCTTTGATTGGTTTTGACTGCCTGAAAGCAGGAATTGCTCAATAATTCAAACAGCTGGCTGTGGAACATACCCATTTTAAGGCAAGGAGACAATGAAAGGGCAGGAAGAGCCAAGATAAACAGAAGTTGTCCTGGTCAGCCACTGTGATTGATATAATAAGCACCATACTATGTGCTCCGCAAGTGATGAGATGCACTCCAGTGATGATATTGCTCATAAAGAAGGGCCAGTTTCTTATTTTAATAAGGCGAGAGGAACAGACTTGAATGAAACAAGAGGAAGACAGCACATAATAGACTTCCATATAGCGAAAGAGCTGTTAATCTTAACTGAACTATCAAAATTATTATCCACAAGGGTCTGATCCTGTACATATAAGGGCTTATCTACATGCTGCATTAGGCCACACTAGAGCGGGTGTAAATTTTAGTTTGCACTAGCATGTCACGTACTAACTGGCCTGCGTGGACCTGGCTGGCATGCACAAGAACTTGCCTAGTGTGCATTAATGTAGCCTTATTTTAAATAATACTGCAAAGCTTTTAGTGTGTACCAGGAGGATCCCCATGGGCCAGTTAGTGTGCAACATGCTAGTGCATGTGAAAATTTACACTCCACTGGTGCCTTACTTTAAGCACGTGAATAGTTCCTCTGAAGTCAAGCGCATGCTTAATTGGTTTGCTGGATCAGGCCTCAACTGTACAGCATGAAAAAATAAAGGGCCCAATAGAGCAACGTGCAGAACTCCTGTTGGCCACACAGGAGCAGGGACCAACACACCAAATGATCGATTCCCACTGCTGTTTAATACACATTTGTAGGAGTTTTCCTTTTTTTAAAATGCACAGGATTTAATAAACACATCCTGGAAGAAAAGGTCTTAAGTGCAATGATAAAAAGTTTAAAATGCCAAAAATCTTAACAGCTTGCTCTACACCTTTGAAGCAACTCTAGGATTTTGCAACTAATCTCAGATCAGGAATCAGACAGCTTTCAAACCTGTATACTATTTTTCCCAGATATATTTGTAAGCTGTAATAAACTGTAGGCATTTGAGCTTTGAAATAGTTACATTTTTCAGACCACCTGTCTTCATGTACATTTCTTACCACTAACATAAGAATGTTAAAAAGTATTATAAATATTTTTGAATATTTTTCAAAACCACAAACATTTTTGGATTGAGAAATGGGGAGGGGGAATTAAGTATCCAAAAACAAAATGAAAACATGCTGTCAGCTGATTAAGGTGTACTTTCATCGACTGGGTGAGAGATGATGGATCTGCTAAAGCCAGAGACCAGAGCAGCAATGAATATTCTTCATCTTACACATCAGGCCTTGGCTCTCCTAGAATTAGAGGTCTATTTCACTGCACTACCCTATCAGAGAGTCAGTGACCACATTCCAAGGAGGAGGAGATTGGAGGGGAAGTTTTCTTCTGGGATAATTGTTTTATATGTTGCTGCAGATAAGCTTAGCCTATTAGCAAGTTTAGTTTTCTAGCTTGCCACATGCAAAGCTATCTTTTTAAAAAGCTGAAAACATGTTTAAAAACAACAACAAAGGGAGAGTACGGATACGGAATATAGTTATGGATCAGAGTATCCCGGGTAAGGATTCCAAACAAAACACACTAAAAGGTTAAATATTAGATTACTACTTTTCTAGTCTACCTTTCTTTTCAAACCTTAAAAGAGGACGAGTACCATACCTGTTTAGCGTGGGGATGTTCCCTCTGTAATCAAACAACCACAGTTAGTTACAGATTGGTTAGTGAAAGCACTAATAAAAAGAACTATCATTCGAGCCAGTATCTAGACCAGCAACCACACACTTATATTCACTGAACTAGAATTTGTTGCACAATCAAGAAAGAGCCAATGGGACTCTTTCTCAAAAGAAGGGACTCACTACTTGACCTAGCCTGCGGCGGTTGCTATTGGGATGAGTGCACCAAAACGTATTTATCTACTTCAAGAAGCAAAGAGCAACATATTATAGAGAAACGCAGTATATTTGCAAGGCACCTTGCATTTCTACAGCATAGTTCATCAGATTGTCTCACGGCACATTGCAAAGGTAAAGCAAACCTCACAAGCCACAATGCAAGCACCCCCATTTGACAGATGAGTAAACTGAAGCAAAGAGAAGTGACCAGGCCACGAAGCAAGTCTACAGGAAGTCCAGAAAAGGAACCCAAGTCCTGAAAGCCAAACCTTTACTTCGAACCAGTAGCCCACAAGCCAGCTCCCCAAAAGTGCAAAAGAAATAAAGTGAACATAGAAGGGAAGGCAACTGAAATAAATATACATACACAATAGCAAACTTGATTTTAAGCTGGACACTGAAATGAACAAGCACATCTTAAGAATGGAATTTTGAAAACTCTGAAGGTTCCTATTACATCATGCCAAACTGGTGGTTTGGGTTTTCAACACAGAATAAGGCTCAATGATGTGTAACATAGAGAAGTAATAAGGAACATGTATTTCCTTGCAGGGAATGGAATGGCCTGGGGAGTGAAAGATGCACGCATAAAAGCACGTGGTTGCATGCATATCTATGACCTGGCATTCAAAATACTAGAGAAGATGCAATTAAAAAGGCACATACACAGAAAGGGGTCTCTCTCTCCATTACAACAACAGATTAATGAATGAGAACAGACTAATACCAAAGCTTAGGAGACCATGTAACAGGATTCTTCGAGCTCTAGGAGATCCAGCCTCAACATTCCCTAATATTAATTGCTATAGTAAGGCCCCATCGGACATTATGTTGAGAGGTTTAGGGGCCTGTACATTTTTCTATGGCCACAGTACCAGATACAGTTCCTAAATCTGGGTCTCCTCATGGATCCATTTTGTTACTGGAGCGATGCACTCACTAGGTGGTATCTGGCCATTGTAACATCCACTGAATGTGACTACAAATCAGTATCTGATCGAGGTTTGGGCATGGGAGTTTCCTGGGCGTACATATGAACAATGGTGAAGACCAGCACAAGTCAGATTCCAGCCCTACTGTTAATGGTACACAGAGGTGTATTATTCATTTTCCTCTAGAGGGGCCATTGTGGAAGAAAGCTGTGCTGTAGAAGATGCCATTAGGGCTGGCAAAGGAGCACTGGGGCACACAAGAGCTCCCTGCTGCCTGGCTCTACAATGGTCACCCAGTCCTCCCAGTACATGGTTGAGGAGAAGATGACAGCAAGAATCTCAGTGAAAAGAACACAGGATCAGTAACAAGAGACCTTGGAGCAAAGAATGATTGGTTCTGAAGTGATATAGTTAGAGCGAGACATGGCTGCCCAGTGTGAAGTTATAACCATGTGGTCAAAACCAAGTGAAACTCAATACATTGTAATCTAGACAACCCTATTTGTAGCTCTTCTGAGATTTTTGGGGGTGGATTTTTTTTTTTAAATTTATACATAATTTAATACCATAAAGGACTTCTCCATAACAGGAACTGAATTGTGCATTATTTAACACACACCAAGGGGTCAAGCTTTGGCCTTTTCAGAATAAACGGCTGTGTAAAAAGTGTTAAGGCAGTAAGTAATCCACTTACTAGGCTGTGCTCTTGGGTTTTTAGTTAGTACAGTAGGTTGAACTGTAGCCTCTGAAAACTCCCCTTGCAATGCAAGGTGCTGAGGCTGAGGACTAATCCACTGATGCTTTGCTCTTGTAACAAAGTCTCAGAACCCTGGGAGGTTAAAAAAAGGAACAACTTGTGGCACGTGAACTAAGTTGATAGCAGATATCTCCAAGAAAGAACCACCAAACTCCTTCACCTTGGCACCATCCTCTTATATTTAAACAAACCAACCCTCTTCTGCTCACCTGGGGAAAAGTGTGTATGTGTCTCAATGTGAATTCAAACACCTAGTTCACTGCCTGCTTTACTGTTAGCTTGCTGCTGCTCCTCAAGCAAACACGGGCGCTTCGTAGCCCTTCCCCATGCCTTCCAGTTGAAATTTGAATTTGCTCCCTCCCCACCTTTTTACCAGACAGTTCCCCTCTGAAATGGATAGTAATGCATGCAAAGAGCCACCGGTTATGTCAAGCTGTGACTGAGTGCCGGCAAAGGGCACTGCTTTCGAAATCAGGCAGCAAAGCAGAATCAGCAGAGGTCAACTGAATAACCCATTTGACGTTACTAACAGCACAGGCGAAAGAGCAATTCAACGGGCTGTGACCAGTGGCATTCCCGCTATGTTCTTTCTTTTCTGCACAAGAATCCAAAGACAAGGCTGCAGAACATGCCTTGAACCATCTGGTTTGACTGGGTTTTTCCTCTCCCCTTCACTTTCCCCTTTCCCCTGCAATCCCCCAGCATTTCAGCCATGCTGAATCCGTTCTGAAGCCCAATTTGCATAAAACTATTATTATTCCATTCAGTTTGCTGCCCCTTCAATAGGCCCTTTTTTTGCTCTACTGGAAGATTTTGTCCTTTCCGAAACAGACAAGCCAAGGGAGCTGCAGCACATTACCGCTGCCTGCTGTCTAATTAACATCAAACCCACAGCATGAAACTACAGGGATTTACAGGTGTCCTGGAATCATTTCCCCCTTTTCCCTCCTGATATCAGCTCATCTCATCTCCCGCTACAAGGAGGGGACCTCAGACTACCTAATGACACACTAAGAGTTCTATACTCAACTCTCCAGGCTTACACGGCTCAGGTTCCAAAAGAACACAGTTGATTTTATACCAGGAGTCAAGCGATTGATGCAAGAGGTTTTTTCAATAACAACTGAAGCCTGCAGAAAAGCTTCCATTTTGCCAGACATTCAAGTCTTATGAGCAGGCCACCACAAAGTGATGAAGCACCCACAGTAGAGGATGTTGGGGGTTTTTTTTGCCCAAACAAACAGCAAGCACAATTCGCTGCTCTGAAAGAACACCAATATTGGCTTCTGATTCTTCCATAAAATGACCTATTGAATACAGCAATACGTGTTTTGGCCTTCAGCTATGCACAATAGTTTTGACCTCTAGTTCGCTAGATGGTTAAAAAGAAGACAGGCGACACACCAGAAGACAGCCAAACTAAGGAGAAACCATACACCATTCCAAGTCATGGAATTAGCAGTGCTGGAAATCTCAGCCTCTTCTAGGCACAGAAAGTGAGTGAGAGAGAAATTTGACAAACACACAGATACAAGCAGGTTCATGAGAGATTTATATCAGGTGCCTTTGAAATGCAAACACATCTAATGACTAAGGCTAAATTATGCTCTAGAAAAGTCAAAAGGTAAAAGACAGCAGAATGTAGCCCTAAAGAATGACTTTGGAGCTAAAGACATCTACATGAATGCATTAACCAAGGCTACACATAGGCAAAGTCACATGCATTGATTAGAGACCCCGCACGGACACAAAATTTGAATCTGCATCAAATCCACAAACATGGTCGGCAGATATTTGCCTCTGTAGATATAAAGAAGATATCTGCAGATTTGTGGGGTTCTAGATACAGGATTTGAATCCGCATTCATTTGCAATCCGCAAACGTGGTCTGGGGATATAAAGAGGATATCCAGACTTGCAGGGCTCTACATGTATACTCAACACTTGTACATACAACCAATATATCTAAGTATGTCCTTAGTGGTGTGGATATATGTATACTTTTCAATATAAATGCTATATAGATATAGGATTTTACGTGCATACACATGACGAAAAATATCTTGAGTGACTCCAGGGATTGATAAACTGGTTGCTTAACACAGACCATCCTCTAATAAATAGAGAGCTGAGCTCTGCCGAGCTGGCCATACTTCAGAACAGTCTTTTAAAAACTACAGTCTGGTGGGCTTATACTGGTTTCATTGCATAACATAGAAAACTCAGGATATTCCCCCTGCAACCTAACTTTCCCACAGTGAGATTGCAAAACTGTACTTGGATCCCTTTATAAAGTGTGCTTATCAACACAATTCCTCACCATGTAGGCACCACAAAGATCTAGACCTAAACATGTAAAGCCCCCACCACCTCCTGGGAACTGGACCAGAGGAACCTCTAAGTGGCTTGCTTCACATGACTACACCCACTGGCCATGGTCCATGGCGTAAGCACCCAGGGGACCCACAGGAGGGAGAGTCCTCACTAACCCTTGGTTCATCAAACCTGCCACCACCAGCACAGGAAACCAGAAATGCATTCCCAACTGCTCATCCTGTGGCTATAGCAGATGGGGGAGGGGAGTTGGAAAAGAAAACATCTTGGGAACCACCTCTGTTGACATCAGCTTATCCTCCAGTGAAAAGGGAGCTGTTGCTGGGTGAAGAGCAGTTTGGATCGGTAGTGGAAGAACAGATTGGCTGGGCGGTGGGTAGATAATTTGGAGAAATATAAATTAACTAACAACTCTGACATTTTACTTGTTGTGTGTCCATTATAGGTTGTACATCTTGTATGTGTAGCTTAAGCTTCTTAAGGCAGTGGCTGTCTCAATTTATGCTTAAGCGTCATCTAGCAAAAAGTGACACTAATCCTGACTGGGGCCTTTGGGTGCTGCTGGAATATAAATGTTAAACAATAAACTTCATAATCATTTATATCTAATGTTTGGAAATATTACTTCTACCGTCAACATGGAAGTTTTAATTATTTTCATGCAAGAACTAAATGATATAAATAATGAAGTTAACAAGATTACAAGAGGAAAGAAGTTCTAAGAAGGGAACTGCTGGGCCATCTGAAAAAGATAGGCTGATGGCAGTGGTAGCATCATCTTCGATAACTTGAGGCTAAATGGAATAGCAGTAGGAATAGCTAGTCCTCCCCAAGAAAGAAAGCCTATAGAAACATGGGAATTGCAGAACTTGCTCCCTTCACTGTTCTCGAGCAAGCGATGTGCTCCCCCCTAATGCTGCTGCTGGTCATCCCAGAGAGAAATCAGGACTACAGAATCAGACTTGGTGACAGACAAGGCAACTTGAAAATAGGATGAGAAGGAAAACAACCTCGGGCATTGGAGACAAGAATGATGATGGGAATTAAAAAAGCAAACAACAAGTGTGTGGGTTTATCACATCCACAAAGCCTTGCATATGCCCTACGAAACGCTGGGAGTCTCTGACAGAGAAGCATTTTCAGGAGCTTTTATTCATGTTACTGTGCCATCTCTGACTCACCTAGGAAGCAGCATTCAGAACAAAAATGCAGAACAAGCTGGACTGACGTCAACAAAAGGAGTGTGGCAAGGTCACAGGGCTTCGCTCTAGCTGTTCAAGTCATCATCTGCACACCCTGCCTGATGGCAGGATTCTGCCATATGTACTATGCCGATTACGTGGTCACCGAATAAAGTGCCAAAAAGGCAAGCTTCTTGCCAAGTACAGCTGTGACCATGGCTTACCCCCCATCGTCCCCCAAGACAATGAGATGAGGCAGTCTTTTGGAACACAGTGTGCCAACACATTCTGAGGCTACCAGGATCACAGATAATGGCACAAATTGGAACCACAATGGTCATGTCTATTGGTAAAGATCAAGAGGAGAAAATTAAACTATTTGGGGTGTGTAATCAGGGATGAGGGATGAAGATGATGTCATAAAGCAGAGATCCAGGGAAACAGCATCTGAACAACACTGAAGAGGGATATGGAGGAACAAAGAACACTGCCACAAGGAAGCATCTGTCTGCAATCACTTAAGGTGACCAGAACAATTATGCTCTCAGTGTGTGTGAAGGTGAAGTCGGTCCCTATAGCTGCTTTTCTTTGTTTTCTTAGGGCGGGGGAGTTAAATGGAAACAAATCGGCATTGTGCCTATATCATACTGAAAACGTCCAGACAGGAGCATGGAAAACAGAGAGCATCATATTAAAAAGGCAACGCAAGCCTATTGCTCTCACTCATTAAAGTGGATCCTCCAAGTCAACTATTGCACCGCTGACCATCTGCAACAAGAGCAACGTCCCCATTTAATCCACAAGTTTCACACAAAAAGGGAGCGTGATGGGAGGGACAAACTCTACACTGGAACATGGCAGGAAAGGGTTAATGCCTGACCTGGACACAGGCTGAAGCCAGCTCTATCTTGCAACACCTACCAGAAATGTCATGTCCGAAAGGGAGGACCTTAGAGAATAAAAAGTGCGCAAGTGGATTTCAGAGCTGGGCTCCCCTGTTGCAGAGGTCTTAGGTTTGAGGCAGAAAGGCTTTAGGGGGTGGGCTGAGTAGCACTGAGCTAAGGATCCTGGGAGACACCAAGCATGAAGTGAAGGACTGAACCGGACATGGCGTTGCCGTTTGTTAAAGTCAAACCCTGGGATGTGGCAGGCTTTGACCCTACCATGGACCCCATTTTGGAGCTGGTGGGAAAATCACTTGCCCATAGAAGGAGGGGAAAAAAATTAAAAATCTGTTTGGATCCCCGAAATATCAGGGAGAAAATAAACCCTCCAGCTCCTTCCCAGTCACACGGCATGAAGGGAAGAGCATGACCAGAGGAGCAGAATGCCTCCAAAAGCTGACTGCAGTGGACAATGTCCAGCTTCCCTGAAATATCCCGACTTCAGACAACATGGGGAAGGCTGGACATTTGGGGGAGGGCAGTATTGTTACTTGAGAAAGGACTTCTCCTACTTTGGACAGAGCCAAAATTCCCTTCCCGCATAAGCATTTGCTTGCAATACCTCACTGAGGAAGGTAGTTATCCCTTTCAGGTCAGATTACTGCAATGCACTCTATTTGGAGACCATTCACCAACTTCATATAGTGCAGAATATAATGGGCTGATTATGTTGTACTTCTATGGCACCCAGTGGAAGCCAGACAAGAAGGTTTTGATCTATAAAGCCTGTTATGGTCTGGGGTATGAAAAAGTTTCTCTCTCCATGCTTTACCCTGGCAATGAACATCAGCACAGATTCTGAAGAAGACAGATCTGTAGAGAGGGCTCTCAGGAAATCGAAGCAAATAATTCCCAAATCACTAGCATTCTCTTCTGCTCACGAGCTAATTATGAGCAGATCAGATTTTAAAAATAAGTTAAGGCGTGGTTGTGAGCAGTTCACAGCTACCACTCTGTAGCAAAATATATAAAATCTGAGCTGGCTTACTTAGCTATGATTAGTCAAATGGGGAAGTGACATGGGAGAGTTTCTTTTCTGATGGGATGAGGGCACAAGCAGTACTGGGGTGAATACTTCAGTGTGAGAATTTAAAATTCATTTTACAAATTTTTTGAAAAGTTCTTTGCATGAATATTTGTCCCAGTGAAATATAAGCCCTTGGAGGTTCACAGGAAGCAGATACAAAAGAGACAAGCACAGCTGGAGAAAATTCTTGTAAACCATTTGACCAGGCATTCATGGAAAGATTGTTGCAGCACTGAGCCAGTTCTAACTCTTGGTGGAGGACTCCGTCTTTGGAACTGCTTCCCCTCTCAGTTTGGCAGAACCCAAATTTGCAGAGCTTCAAGCCACGCTTCAAATACCTGATTACTGGGGACGATTTTCAAGAGTGCCTTTGATTTGGCCGGAGAATTGTTTTGGTGGATTAAGACAACACAGACTGGCTGATATGTTGCATGTTTATCCTTTCCAGTGTAAAGCTTTGGACTTACAATAGGCACATCTTACAAAATGAAAAACAAATACGAGAGATATGGAAGACGGACACGGAGGTAGATACATGACGTGCCTAAGAGCCTCTCAGCAAGTCATTGTCATAGCCAGTTCAGAACTTGGGTTCTCCAGGTCTGCTAGCCTGATGCTCAAAGCACTTAAAGGTGCTTCTTTGGTTAGCTGAAACCAACTTATTTCGTGTCTTTTCAGTCTCCTGATTTCCTGTTATCTGGAATTCTTTGTCCTCCTGGCCTTTTGATGATTGCACAACTCTGTACACAGCAAACAGTGTCATTAAGCACTGCAGGACAAATTCATTGCTAACACACAAGTGCAACTCTACTGGAGTCAATGGAATTGCACCTTCTTGTGCCCGCAGTCAATTAGCCCCCATATCAGCATGTAAATTGGGCTTGGATGGCAAGGTACTCTGATTCAGTCCCCAGCGAGGAGATATTGAAGGACAGGAAATAGAACTAAGCTTCTGGATATAGCTACCTGAAACTCAGTGTGACGGGGAGAGGAGATTTCTGAACAAAGCAGCTCTCCTTTGGGTAGGTGGGTGTTCTCATTCTCCGGCTGACCTTGTATAATTGAGTTGGCACACAGTACTAGGACAGTGGTCAGCACAGGGAGGCCAAACAACCCCCAAGCTACAAACAGAAGTATCTGTGAGCACTGGCAAACAGCAGGAAGAAAATGAAGACAGAACAGTGGGACAGAGTTTTATAAAACCAGCACCAAAAATAGCATGCAATTATTTACAAAATATTCCAGAGATGAAGGAAACAGATGAGACCAAATGCATGGCCCATTTGTATCATAAGTGCTTTGCGCTGCTTGTTGAGGACACTCATTCATTTCAGAGCAAACCAGATTCTGAAAATCACTTCATAAAACGTACCGATGGATTCTCAGTGAATTGAGACTGTCCCCACTGTCCAACCCCAACAAAAAGAAAAAAGAAAAAAAATAAGGGAAAAGGCATTTGGAGACAAAGAAGGAAAACTGCACTCTTCTGAGGCAGCTGGTCCCATTCTGCCAACTTAGTACAGATCAACAGTGGCATCCAGTGGCCAAAAAGACTCATTACAACCTTTGTTCTAATGCTCTCTCAATTTCTTTGGGTGAAATAATTCAGTGTAAACTGGTTTCGGAATGTTCTCCCCAGGTCTCTAGTTAGGGATCCCTAGTGTAAGCCAAGAACAACCTTGATAATCTGAGAATTCTGTGGGATGCTGTGGAAAGATCAGATAGTCAAGGTACTTTTCAATGGAATGAGTAGATATTGGCAGAGGTGACCCTTGTTTTAGAGGACGGGAGTGAGTGGTAGATAACTGAGGCATTTGAAAATGGGCCAATACTGAGTTTCATCTTGATTAACGTGTCCATCTTTCTTAAGACTAACTGATACATCTCTCTCCACTCTTGCTCACTGAATTCTGTTCCATGTTTTCCCCTGATGACATGTGACACAACCCTTCTTAAACCCGACTCCAGGCCTGACCTGTTTGGATGCGAGGTGGGTAACATGAACTGGAATTCCACAACACAAGTGTTGTCCTTCAGCTGGCGATGCTGGACACTGTTCAACTCATAGGCAATGTACGCCCTTCGAACGTACACCTGGTTAAAAAGAAATTCTTAGTCAGTTCAACTGGGCTGGGGAAAGAAAAGTGATACAATGGAGGAGCTTAAAAAAAATGCCTCCAAAATACCATTACCTGGAAACTGCTAGGACAGATAAATGATCCTGTCTCAGATAGGCTATATCCTTCAGAAGAAGGCCAAAACACACAATATACATAAATTTGAATTATTATTCTGGGGGTGGGGATTTCTTCCTGACCTCAACCAGTGAGTAGTTTCTGCTCTGAAGCATAAGGATTGAAATAAGTGATATGTTATGAAAGCGAGAGTGAGCGTCCCCAAATGCAGCAGAGGAGACTACAGTTAGGCAAAAGGCAGCAGTTCAGAAAACTCACTGTGATACAAACACCACACAGGGTTTTCTGGAGTGCTAGCTAACATCACTCAGAGTGCAGACCATTTTATAAGGCACTAGATTCACCCTCTGCCCCTGCAAGGAGGCATTTCATCTTTAAACAAAGGAGACAGGCTGGATCTGAGATTCTGATCTAGCCCATTATAAGGTTAAATGGAAGACACCAAGTGTGGATCTAAACTTCCTCAAAATGTAGAAATATTTGTTTCTCTCAGTGCTAAGCAAAAAGCTCACCTAACCATTAGTTTCACTGAGCAAGGGAATGAGGCCAGGGCATCAAGGTTATACCACAGTGCCTTTTATTTCCGGAGTGTCAGAGGGATCCTTCACTCTCAACTGTCCATATACTAGAGATGGTCTCAGAGGGACCTCAAGACAAAATCTCGACAGACAGACAGATTGGGGGAAAACAAAGGAAGAAAAAGAGAAAGTTTGTTTTCAAGTGAGCACAAACATACCTCCAGAGCTGCCATTCGCACCACCTGGTTACTATGGTAGAAAAAATTTGGTAGCACATCAAAGATGGACGTTTCGGACAGAATCAGTTTCTGAAAGAGATCACGTACAAAAGGGTTTTACAAGAGAATAACTTGCTATTGGAGAGGAGCCAAAAGTTTCCATCGAAATAAAATTCTGATAGAAACTTATTTGTGCAAAAAAATAAAAAATAAAAAATAAAATAAAATTCCGTTTTCTAACAAGTGCTACTTTCTACAGCTTTTCTTTCATTACTTTCATTGTGGCTGCACTTAGAGGTCTCAATTAGATATCAGGGCCCCGGGGCACTTTACAGACATATTAACAAAATGACAATCCCTGGGCCTTAAAGAGTTTACAGTCTAAATTCTAAGCCCACCTCCTGCAGGGGAAGCCACCGCACAGTTCCTGAATTGCCTCAAGTCCCAGTCTGTACACCACACCGCAATTAACCCTTTCGCAGTTATACGGCAAAAAGGACAGGGCCTGAGCCAACACCTCACGTGAGTATTTGGCTACAAAACTAAACTAGTACTATGACTAGAGGACAGCCTGGCTACTCTAAAATCAGAGACATCTTTTGGAGAAGATTAACAAGCATCCCAAAATCCACACAAGCCAGTACTAGGAAAACACATTCTGTCCAGCACTTAGTATTAAACAGGGTCACTGCTAGAGTCGTACGAGGCCTGACATACTCTGACTGCGATCTCCTCTGGATGAGATCTTCCATACAGAATTTGAGCCATACATTTTTGTCAGGCAAGGTTTTGTGCACAACTGGTACCACTGAACTTAGTGAGAGGAAAGCGAGGAACCAGGAAAAAGAACCCTGTTGATACCTGTAAGTTCTCAATGCAGAACTGGTGTCCGTACATGTCAATGGCTGAGAGGAAGATGGACTCCACCTGGTTGTGACGCAGCTCATATGACGGCAAGTGAGAAGCGATGAGAACCTGGTAAGACAGGAGGATGCAAAGGATAAGGGCCAGAGAGGACTGTTATGTGGTCCTTTATTAGAAGGATGCACTGCAAGAGTTGCAAGTCTACCCTAGCAGTAGCCCCCATACTCCCTACGAGAAGAGAATGTTAACTACATGTAAGAACTCAAGGCTCTCTAGCACAAGAGTGATGCTGCAAAACGTAGTTTCATTTGTATATCTCTGTGAATTGCATTACTGGGTCTTCCCCAGAGAGAATGGGAACAGCTTCAATCAAGTTTCATCAGTGCATGTGATTTAGCACTGCAAAGCAGCTAGTCCTGGGGACTGCCCGACCGGCTGTTAATTGGAAAGCAGAGCTGGCAGGTAGCAGCCATGGGGAGGCCTGCAATGGAGCCAGCCTTTCACAGTTCCAGAGCAAACCAAGCATGAGCCACCCGTGCCAAGTACTAAATATCCAACACACAGATGATGATAGGAAGGGGCAGCAGCCCGCAAGGGAAAACAAAACAACAGAGCAGCATAAAGATACACCCAAGGGCTGCACATCATCCCCTAGCATATCACTGAGAGGTTCAATGATGCTGACTGGTTCAAGGACATGGATACAAATCTGGAGAAAACAAGGTCACTGAACGGCTTCAAACACCCCCATTCATTTTCAGCGCTCGTGCACTGAAATAAAAGGAGAGACCCCAAACTGTCAGCTTCCCTGCTGAAGACTTTTAGAATGGAAATTGGGACTGCAGGGCGAGAGAAGCTAACCAGACTTCCAAGGTTAGCATTATACCCTCCCACTCCCTTCTATCAACAGACTAACCACGAGCTAGGGAGCTCAGCAAAATATCCAGGTGTACATATGAGATTCAAATGATCAACTACATTGGAATCTTCGAAAGGATACTATCAAGGTTTTCCTCATTATTTTAAATCATTATTTATAACCACCTTTTGGGAACGGGAAAGAGCTATCCACATTTCAATCTCTGTTCTAGGCATATCCACTGGTTTGCTATTGTAAAATTAGGGAGGAATCTCAGATTGCATATCCTGGTTATACATCCTAAGCAGCATACCGTGGCTTGTTATTGTAGGGTTGCTCATGAGTACTGGAGGGTTTTTGTTTGTTGGTTGGTTTAAGGATTAAAAAACCAACACTGACCCATCAAAAATCTTAGACTTTGCAAAACAGACAATTAAAAAACAAAGCAAGTCCAGTTTTGATCTTGTTAACCTTGACACGGTCCCCTTTCAGCAATGATCAGCACAGAATGCTGAATTTGCTGCACATACCTGGCGCGCTCGCAAGGCCACTTTTGCATTGGTGGTCTTGCTGAGCTGGGTCAGCTCAGTTAGAATATTAATTAATTCATCTGTCAAGGTGGGGTCTCGGCCACATAGCTGATCCTAAAAAAAAAAAAAAAGAAAAATGACATTGGCCGTGTTGAAAATGAAGACGACCTCCCAAGTACCTTAGAAATATAGCAACATTCTTGGATGCATTGTTGAAGATGTGAACATTCCCGGTGTTTTCATAATGTTACATGCCAAAGGAAAGTACATGAGTTGGAGAGGAAATGGGAGAGGGGAAGGAGGAGGTAGTCAGAATCACTCATTTGACTGTTCGTACGCAACGTCTGTTGGGGCATCCAAGCTCATGGCAAAATAGGGCATTAAACTGCCAATAAAATACAGCACAAGCATCTCCCAACACCCAGCCTGAGCTCTGGACCAAAAAAGTCCCCGCCCCAGCAACAATCCAGAGTTCAAAAAAACATTTGACCAGAATGAAACACCTTGCAATGGGCAATGAAGATTAGTAAACTTGGCTCCAAGAAAATGATCAGAAGGAAAGAGTTTAGCAGCTGGGGACCCTCTGCAGAAAACACTCTAGACATATCTTGCAGCACAATTCGTGCCTTTGGTCACACTGCCCTCTATGACCGGAACAGCTGCTTCTCTTCCAATACAACTACTGACTTCCCTCTTCTCAAACTCATTTCTGTCAACCCCATTCTCCAGCACTAATCACCATCTAGCGATATTCCTCCTTGTCCCCAGCGCTAAATATATTAAAAACAATACAACCTTAAGAAAAATCACAAAACTGTAACAAAATCAATGACCTGATGGTTTCCCAGAAGTAAGTTTCTTTCCACTTCTTTCCTGGCCCCTTCATTCTGTTGTTTTCTCCTCCATAGATCTAATATAGGCCCTGATCTTGCAATGAGCTCTTTGTACACCTCTATCCCCACTTAAGAATTGGAACTACATATTGTGAACTCTTGGGACAGAGACCTCCCCTTTTACTTGTCTAAAAAGGCCACCATACACCAGTGTCATTATAGATGTTCAAATACACACCAAAAATTGGACTACCAGCCATAACAACTAGAGAGTGTCAGCAAAAACATTTAGAAAAGCATGTGTTTTCCAAACAGAATCCTTGAAAAGAAACTGCTAGGCTAATTCTAGACCCAAAATATAGGGTAGGAAAATAAAAGTGTCTTCATAGAATTCATGACTAGTAAAAACTATTCCACAATAACTCATTGGAATTTTAAGAACAGTTTGCTTTTAACATTCCCCAAACACTGCAACATCTTGCTAAGCAAAAGTGATTACAAGCAAAAGTGAAATTGACTAGTTCATTTCCACTGTCTAAACTGAGTGAATAGCAACAAGGAAACTAACCAGCATGAGTGGTGAAGTGCAGTTGCAGTTTCAAAATTCTGAAATAACTGAAAAAATGGTCACAGAAGTACAGAAATTTGTTTTCTCTGTACGTATAGGCGGTGCAATTCCATAAACACATCGAGAGATAGTTCTTCGCCTCATGAGCAATCACATGGCTTTCAACTACTCACAGTGATTTGCACGACAAGGATCCTAAGTTTGTGACCTGAGAACGTCTCTAATATGTTTCTTTTGTACAACACTCCCATACTATTCACATCTAAAATGAATCATAGCAGGCAAATGAGAGATGAAATGGGGATATGGGACAGCAAGTAGCAGATGGTGCCTTAAAGTTTTAAGAGAATTTAAGCACTTGCAGACCAGAGGGCCCTTTTAAGAGTCAAGAAATACAAAGGGAAAGGGGCAAAATATCTACATTGTAGGTTACATTTGATAAGCCTACTGGCAGGAATAAAATAAAAATAAACCAATAATTTAAACCTCAGAGACTTGCTAATAATAGTTTATACCAACTCCCACCTCCAAGCCTAGTGAGTTTTAAAATTGTTCTTGATCCCCTTCTCTAACACTTTACATCTCCTGCACCAGCTTTATGCCATTTCTAGAAACCTACAACAATGGAACAGTTCAAAGTCAAATAATTTTCAGTTAGCTTAGCTACCAGCTTGTAAACTATTGTCTCCCACTAACAGGGCTTAACAATGAAAACCATAGAGATGACGGTGAACCCCTTCAAGTTACTTTTGTATCTACAGACAGAGAATGTTTTAAGCGTGGTTTACATGGTGTTTAAAAGAGTAGATAAGTTCTGTAGTATTCTGCCAGATCTACTCCTACAAAAGCTGGCTGCTGACGAGATTTAAGAGTTGTCATATGCGATGCTTCTGGAGCTTTGTAGCAGCGGTAGATACAGAACTTGGACCCTCCTTGGACCTCTACCACTTGAGCAAAAAAGAAAATTTCTCTTAGAAGTACAGGGCATATGACACGCAGATAAAATGTTCTGGTTCCATCCAGCAGAAGGCAATGGTACACATGCAAGAGCTAGCTTATATCATTTCAATTCACACTGCATTTCAAAGAATGAATGAATTTTCATTCTGCCCTGAACAACTACCACTTAAGAGATGGTTGCACAAAACAATCACTAAAATAATCCTCAGATTCCTTGTTAATAATGGATTCTCAGAATACATCAAGAACAGCAACTTAGCATCAGTGTGTCCTGACATGACGTTTACCTGTGGAGGACAAACTTAACAACCCCAGATAAAGAGCTTGGCAACCTTTCAAATCCCATTACTTTCACCAACACGTGTATTAAGAAGTCCCTATGGCCTGGAAGAATAATACAAATTACAGATGAGAAGGAAGGATGATCTTGTGGTTAAGGCACTGGTCTGTGCTGCAAAAAAATCACAGTTCAATTCCCAGCTCTGACAGATAGGGTGACCAGACAGCAAGTGTGAAAAATTGGGACGGGTGGGGGAATAAGAGGAGCCTACATAAGAAAAACCCCCAAATATTGGGACTGACCCTACAAAAGCAGCCCATCTGGTCACCTTCGACACAGACATTCCTGTGACCTTTGACAAGTCACTTAATCTTACTAGGCTTCAGTTCCCCACTTTACATTATATTTCCTTATCCCCACAATCCATGCGAGGATATATTCACTAGCAAGGCCCTTGGATAATACAGTAATGGTGACTATGCAAACATATTTTATAAGACCTACTAGCTCATCCAGTCGCTCTCTGTCAAGTGCAGGATTGTTCCCTAAAATATATTTTCTAGGTCTGTTTTTTAACAGTTCCAAACAACTAGGCTTCCATCCTCTCCTTAATGTGACTATCGGAAGAGGAGAGAAAGGAGGGTTGGGGGAGGGAGGGGAGGAAAGACAAAGAAGAATAGAAAGAGTTGAGAAAAACAGATTATTTGACCTTTCCCATCTCTCAGTGAGCCCTTCCCATCCTCTCAGAGATTTTTCCATCAAAGCAAAGACATAAGCAGGACTCTTGGCCTTTAAGACTCAGCTTGCACAGTGGGGAAAATACAAAACAAAAAGTTTCAGTCCCATCCTAGCAAGAAACAATCAGTATGACAACAACAAAAATAAAGCAGCTAGCTGGTGTTCCCATTGGCGTCTGCCTCTGCTGATTGGCGAAGGCAGTGAGCAAAGCCTCAAACCAGTACTCTGACAAGGCCTAACGCCTCCCCAGCACCCTCGTGTAATTACACACTTGAGTGACTGGACTCTGAAGAAAATTGAAGGCCTGAGCTGCAAACAGCTGCCATTTTCTCTCTCCATCACACCAGCATGATTACTTGAGAAATGAACAGCCCCGGCTCAAAGCTACTCCAGAATTCTCAGAGGAAATATGGCTCTGTGTTCAAATAATGAGATTCTTAAGGCAAGCGTTACTTACAATCACACCAGGAAAAAAAAAAAATAATAAAGGAATGCCAGGCCCTTTTATCTTACAAATGAGAATTTAAGAAACCCAGTCACAATCCGGAGCAATCATTACTCTTCTGCTCCTCTTAGGAGGGCTTTGGGGTTTTTATTTGGGTGCTTTGGATCTATTTTTAGAGGCAGAAAAAAAAACATCTTTAGTGAAATAGAAAAGACAATCTTTAATTAGCTTCTTAGAAAGCTAGACTTCACTCAGGTTTACACTTAAAATCGCAAGGAACTCTAACTCTCCCTCTTTACAGTTACGTTTTGCAAAGCATTATTCATTATCAGATATTCTCTTAAGGTTTTGTTTGTTTTTTCTATTTATATCACAGAATAAAATGGGACACACTGAGAGTTTTCACCTTCTTTTGACAATGGGACAAACACAGTGGAGTTTCTCCCATTCCTGGGAGCCTGGAACTCATGGGGGCTCAGAAATCAACCTAAGACAGTTATAAACCCTCCCCCCATTTTCAGTGGGGTGGCTAATTTGCCTCCGTGAATACTGAGGAGGAACTGGCATCCCTGAAAATTGAAATTCTTCCAGTAGTTAACAAGCTAGACAGGCAACCATGGAGGTGGGGAGGGTCTCTCTGCTATCATCAAGTAGACGGTTCTCTAGACCGGGTCAATCTCAGGAATCTCCCAAGTTGCCATCGACGGTGTAAAATTCAGAGGCGGTGAGTTCCAAGATGGGGTGGCTCTACGGTGTACAAAGAACACCCAGTCCTACAGTCTCCTTACACATTTGCATACAAGTTGAACTGAAGCGTAAAATTCCTCATGGTCATGCTATGATGCCTCAGGCCTATTTGAAGGGGCCACCTTTTTTGCTAAGAGGCTAATTCAGCCCTACGGGAGAATGCATCTTGCATCAAGGGCTGCAGCTGGATCAGAATGCAGCACTGAAGTCTAACAGGGAGTTCTCTGACCTCACAACCGTAGAGAGACTAACAGAGAGTAGCTGTGACTGAGCCAATGGGAGCAGAGACATGAGACTACACAGTGGTTCATTACTGAAGTATAGGTGAGACCCCCCCAAGAATTATCAACTTGGACAGGCCAATATGTCAGGTCACCACCAGGACCATATCCGGGTTAGCTCTGATGGACAATAAAAGTCCATATTTGAAAGTCTAGGGCCCCTTCACCCTAAAAACTGATCGGCTTTTTGTCTACATGGCGGTGTGCAGCTCTGGTCTGAGAATGGCGGGCTGGCACAGAGGTAGGACCCCGGATATCGCCCAGAAATCCAAGCAGCAAAAGAAAAGCTGAACAAATACATAATGCAGTCACTAAAAGGCAGCACCTAGTAGCTCTCTAAAGATCTATGTGAAAAGTAGTATTTTATTTTCCGTTCCAAAATAGACAAAATAAATCACTGGTCACAACAGGCCCTTGTTGCAACCTTACTGGCACCCTGAGTAAAAAAACCTAAAAATTGGATGCTCCATGGAAACGGAGCTAACTTCATTTGGGCTGAGGTATACTGACAGGGCAGCATAGGGAACTTCCCTGTCACTGCCTGCTCTGTGGTAAGAGGACCAGAGTCTTCACGCTGAGGGCTGACAACTCAGCATCTTTCACCAGCCCTAACCATTCACATATGAGGTAAAAAGAAGTCCCGAGGGCCGAACTTACAATGAGCATCGTTACGAGGAGGTTCTTCTTGGTCACTTGTGCATGGGAGAAGATATAGTTCAATACGGCATTCATGTCACTTTTGTTCTCTTCCCGAAGGGCAAAGACACACTTGTCATAGTGACCTGCAGGCAGAAACGAAACATGAGGACCCACAGCCTTCAGTGCAGCCTGCACACTGCGATAGCGCTGGGTGCATCCGGCTGGACACATTTGGTTATTTTCTTAACATCACTTGGTGAATCTGAGAGACAGAATCATTTTTACAGGAAACTTTAGAACTCCTGGATGAATTTAACGTCTGTTCTGTCAGTTGCTTTCATCAACTCCAATGCCAAATCAATGTTTTGTGAATGCCATGGAGAGAGTGGTGAGGGCTAGTTAAGGAGTTCTTTTTTACTCAGAGAAGAATCAGAAAATAAGGCATGTGAAATCATCTGCTATAGTGAGTTGATGTCTTCACTGCAGTGTATATCAAGGGTTTAAACTTAGGCTCAAGTCTAACACCCCGTCTGTCTACACACAAATCACACTAACCCAGGGCTTGGACGGTCTGAGCCTGAGTCAGCCCAGGGTTCAAGCCTTACTGCTTTGCAGCATAGACCCAGCCCGACAGGATTTGTGCTCTGGGAGTCCGCCAGAAGTATTCCCCAATCCCACAAGCCAACGTCCTTTGTCCTCTGAACCAACAAGTTTGGTCAACAATCAAGTTTTCCCACATTGCAAACAAAGGGTTAGAGTGGCTACACATAGTGAGGGTGCTAGGAAATCTGGGATATAGGTGGCTGGGACTCCAGCCCACATACTGCAGTATAGACAGGGAAGCCCAAGGCTGGGACCCAGGATTCAACAATTCATAACCTGGAGTTACCAATGAGACGCTCAAGTCCTGGGTTAATCAAGCCAGGGTCTGCTAACTTGAATTCAACACGCCCTGGGCTCACTTTGCAGTATGGACATACCCTGGAACACTAGAAAGCTAGGAGTGCACAGGGGGCAGGAGGGAAGAAGAGTAGAACTGAATCAAAAAAGCGTGATCTGAAATAACTTAAAAGCAGCAGTGGTTCACTGCCATCCTGTGACTGGTAACGGTACTGCAAGGTTCACAGTGAAATACCTGGCTGTGGTATTCTACACAGAAATCAGAGAGTTTTTCTTTATAAAGAGAGCATTGAAAAGTCTCCTGGTACTTTACAGCGGTTTCAACCAAAACAGTGGATCTCTTATTGCATTCCATTTTCTCACAGTAGTATTTACTACTGCATTGCCTGCTTATTCAGCAGCTGCTGTAGCTTCAGAGAGGTGATCTAGCAGGGGCCCTGCAGACAGCAAGACCCAGCAAGTGGCAGACACAGAAGGTCAAAATAAACCCAACATGAAGGTTTGAGTGGGCAGAACTCTGCCTGACTGAATCTTAAAGACCTCAGAAACATACGGTGAATGAATGAATGAATGATGTTTTGAATTCTGCCTTTTTTCTGGAGCTACATCAACCCTGAATCATATAAAGTTTCAGTTTACAAGGCTCTGGGGTAATTAAAAAAAAGAGTGCCTGCATGGAGAAGATGCACCACATTTACACAGCTCAACTAGATGAAAGGATCAGAGAGGGGCTGATGAAGTCAATTGTCAGCCCCTGTTGTGAAGCTGTTCACAGCACTGACCCAAAAAGACTCAGTGTCCTGTTAAGGCACCTAAGCAGTGGGGAGGGGAGATGAGAGGATGTGGAAGATGTTGTGTCCGCCAGTGGTGCACAGGCACTAGTACAGGCTCAACCGATTAGGGGAGTCTGGTGGCTGGACTTGTTGCTGTGTGCACCTCCCTGCATGTTCCTACCATGGAAGCTCACCACATTGGGAGTTTAAGGGTTTTAAAGAAGCCGTCCTAAACAGTGACCCGAAAGGAAAGCTGTCAGGCCATGCACAAGGAGCCATGACAAGCTGGTCTCATTTGGGAGATGCTTTCAGTGAAGCCCATAGGAGGCGCTGGGCTCCTTCCCGAATTCAAATCCTGATGCATTCAAGACTTACCATGCTGGAACTGAGTCTCCACCTTTAGGTACTGACGGAGCAGATCCATCACCACAGCCTTCATGTGGCCTCGAATACCACTCCGATACCTGTGGGAACAGCGAGGGAAGGTCAGGTCTTTCACTGGAAGACTAAAATGCTATTGTCTTGCTTGTAAAAGGCTCTGAGAGTAAATACAACTGAACAATACAAAGGAAAATACACACACAGATGCTCCCAGGAACTCCTGGAGGCTCAGCGCAGTGAAAACGAACATACAACCTCCGATGAAGGTTGCATCCGACTAAGTGGATGTTCACCCACGAGAGCTCATGCTCTAATACATCTGTTAGTCTATAAGGTGCCACAGGATTCTCTGTCACTTACACAACCTCCGACGCTCTTCACATGACAGCACGCCACGCAGTATGTTGAAAGCACTCCCCAGAACCTTCCCAAACCCTCAGCTTCTAGAGCTGAGAAAAGGGTGGGGAAGATACCAGCTGCTTGACAGAATGGCCAAGACGGGCTCACTGCTAAGACACAAAAGTTACACCTGCTTCCTTGAAGGCAAAGACAAAAAAATGACCCACAGCTTTGCTTCAGCCCTGGCAGGCAGCAAAAAAGGAAAAGGACTGGAGGAAGGGATGGGCTCAGGCGAACGAGCTCACCGCTGCACCAGCTGCACGATGCTCTGGGTGTTCATGAAGAAGACCTCACGCTCAGACTTGCGGTTCAGTGTGGCTGCGTGGCTGTCCAAGATGTTGGCGATCTGAGAGAGAAAAAACAGTCACATGGCAATCTCATTGCTGGCGAGGGGGATATGGGTGGAGAACACAGTCACAGGAGCAAAGGATTTCTGCCAGACCAGATGAGAGCACTGGGCCACCAAGCCCATTATCCAGACTCCAGCAGAAACCAACATCTATTGCTGCAGAGGAAGGCAAAGTACCCTCATACTGAGCCAACCTACTGTGCAATACTGTATATGAGGAAGATATTCCTCCAAGACCCTGCAGCCATCAGCTGACACCCTGAATGCTGGAAGTAGTTCAGGGATTTCTTTAATGTCAGGAGGAAGCAGTGGGATCACCCAGTCTCACTTCCTGCAAAACACGGACTACACAATTTCACCCAGTCATTCTTTTATTGATCTACAAAAATTGTTGCTGAACTACAGCATATTTAGGATACAGTAATTCTGAGCACATGGTCATGTCTCCTCCCAACGGCCAATCACTTCTGCTTCAACAGCCTCTTACGTGTTCACAGAGAAAGGAGTTACTACTTTAACTCAAGCAGCAGAGATCTGGGGTTTGGCAACAAAGGTCCAGGGTTCAATTCCCATTATTCTCCATGGATTAGTACACAAACTACCCTTCCTACCAAACTCCCGCTTTTCAGCTCAAACTCTCTCCAAATAATTCAAAAGTATTTTCCCTCCATTCCAAAGCAACCTGTTTGGCTTTCCCTTTCCAAAGGGTTGTTCATTACCTGCTGGCTGGGAAACTGGCAAAGGACTGATGTGATGTTGCTAGCATACTGGGCCATCTCCTTCTTGATGGACTTCTCCACATTGGGTGGGATCCGCCCAGAGACACTGGTCATGATGTCCTGAAGCTCCAGGAGGGGCAAAGATGGGTCTCTCAGGGTCTTCATTAGCCGCTCAACCCAGTCCTTCACCTGGAGACAAGCCAGGGAGAGGACAAGATGCAATATGGAACGAAGGGAAGGGCTGGTCTCAGCGAGGCTTGTTCAGTGCGGCAAAGCAGTATTACAGCATGACCCCACCTGGGAGCCATACTAGTTCAGGGGGTGCAGATCAACATGGGTGGGAAAAGTGCAGAACTACTCCCTTCCTCCACTACATATGGTAACTCGATGGCAGGTAAAACTGCAGGGGGCTACTTGAAAGGCATGGACCTTCCTCGTCCACTCCCATGTGGCCCCTAACATGGCTCGCATATAGTAGGCTGCAGGCAAGCCCATCTTGTCTCCTCTTCAGTTCTGACTTGGTGGCACCAATGGACATCCCCCTTCTCCCCCAGCTTTCTGGCAATAGGGACCTGGGAAAAGGAATTAGGGCTAATAGAGAAATAGTATATGAGGCCGGGCAGTGTAGTCTAGTGTCTGGCCTCTCAGTCCCCTGCTCTAACCATCAGAGTTCATTGAGCTTGTACGCAAATGGGCTCCTAATCTCCAGGGAAGGAAGAGTTCACTCTCCACCTGGGACAAGCGATCAGTACCTTGCTGTTGAAGTAGGGCTCTGGCAGGCAGTAACCATTCATCACATTGACCAGGTTATCAAGGACGCAATGGAAGACACGATGGAGCTTCTCGCCTCGAAGAGCTGTGCTGTGAATCTGTGGTAAGGTGCCTGTGTGCAGCTCCGCCTGTGAACACATCCAACAGAAAATCAAGTGCCTCCAGTCCGCTTCCCACATGGCATCAGCAAACAGGATCACACTTGCTTCTCTCTCAGCTGGAGATCCAATAGTCTACAGCACAGGGCGTGGGGGGAAGGGACTTAGACTGAAACAGGAGGATCTCAGGATGGAAAATCCTCTTGGACAGTCATGGGATTTTTGTTGGATCTCAATGACTGCTTGCCCCTGAACCCACAAAATAAGGCCCCTAGTGTCTCTCTGATGAATTCCAACTGATCTCACTGTCCAGAACCAGAAACAACAAGATCTCAGAGAAAGATTCAGTTGAAGCCAGTAGATACTGCATTGGTGCTAATAACCTCTCCCCATCTCCCATAAGATGAGGTACTAGCATCCCTTTTAGAATAATTCCTTTTTCTTTCACCATTCATGCCCACTCACCCAAATCAAACCCTACGTGCCCTGAAAGACCCATGCATTTGTCCTCTACCCTAAAGATGATCCATGCACTCTCTCGCTCCCCACTTTTCCAGCTTTGCAGAGACTGTTTGTACCACTCTCAATACTCTTGCATCTGGGGTATCCATTCCTGTCTGTCAGGAGAGGTTCAGGTGGCTCTCAGGAAGAACTCTCTCTGTCTCACAGTATTGTAACTGTTCGGAACAATCAAGTGGCTAAAGAAAGTAGTGGCTGCAGGAAGAAAGGATGAGGCTTTTCCCAGCCACCTCCATCACCTGGCGATCAGATGCTGAGATAACAAGGAATGGGTCTGATATAAATGTCTAGATCAGATGAGAGAGGAAGGCTCTGTAGGGTTTACACTTCCTCAACTTCTTCCATTGAGACAAAAGTCACACGGTGAAAATCTCAGCGTGACACAGGCCTGTCCCCTGTTGCAATCCAAAATCACTACTAGAAAATCAAGACAAAGGGGTAACACCAGCTAGGCAGGGTCTGGGTCTAGTGGCCATCTGCAGGAGCTTCCTACCTGCTGAACCCTGCTGGGGTCATCCAGCTGCAGTTTAGCAATGACACAGCCAGGGTCCAGCACTGCCCCCGGGCGTTTGACATAGTGGATGCAGCCTGATTCTGCTGCCGTCAGCGTCATCACCATCTTCATCACCTGCAGCAAGAAGACAGGTTACAGGCTCAGGTTCATGCCTCAGCAGCCCCTTTCCTACGCCACAGGGAATCTGACTAGTGAGGGTCTTTTGCATTCAGCAGTCACCCTGAAAGGCTCATAGTGCAGATGCATGCTGGGAAGGAAACCCAGGAGCCCCTAGTAAAGGATAGAGCAAATGGTCTGGATGCAAATTAGAGCAATAGGAAACCAAACTCAACTAACAGAATCTCAGCTCTTCTGGATTCTTTCACTTCCATGAATAAGTAAAAGGTTCCATGCTGAGCACTGGACTTTGAAGCAGCCTGCAACTCACACCATGGCTGTGATATCCTAAAGGTCAGACAGCGATGGCAGACGCTATTGTAATCTGCTGGCTGGTGGTCTGTGCATTACTGGCTTCCAATGGAGAGAAGTAAAGCTATTGGCCAGTGTGCCACAGGCTCTATACACCTCTTCACTAACAGAGATTTCCCTTTAGTTCAAGTGTAGGAGCCTTGTCCTTAGAGCAGAAAGATCTGGGGTCTATCCATGCTGTTGCTGTGGAAAGTAACACAGCAACTGACAACTGGGAGGTTCTCACCAATCTATGAATGTTACAATAGAAAAAGCGCTTGTAAAAATAACATGGATCTAGAGTCTGATATGTTTCTCCTACACGTTGTTCTTAATAACCACCTTAATCTCCCTTCCCCTCCCCCACCCCCGCAATCCACTACATACCCTCCTCTCTCAAGTCTGGCTTGATCCCTCTCTCTCATACACTGCCCCCATCTTTCCCCATTGGGTCTTGGGAATTGCTTGTCCTCCCCCTCTGAGGGTTAAGTAACCTCCAAGGGGGAAGGGAGGAGCCACACTTAGTTTCAGCTTCCTCATTAACTCATCTGATCAAGCTGATAAATCACCCGTCAGTATTTCATTGCCTAGTTCTGTCACTGGGCCTGGGCCAGCCCTGCTGCAGTGACCCTTTAGCCCAGAGGAACAGCAAACCTTTTTCTCCGCAGCTAGAGACATGGATTTTTCATCTCTCACAGCACTGTGGTCCATTCCCCCTTGGCCAGTCCCACAGCAAGGTGGCCACTGCTGTCTATATGTACTTTCTTTACTGCCGGTATTGCTAGGAGATTTTGCCTTTCATTAAAGAAAGGTTAAAGGTTTCAACATTTAGGCTGCTAAGCCATCTCTTCTCCACCTAGCAGCTCTTGTTTCAGCCTTCAGACAAAAAGCTCAGTCCCATGTAGCTCTCTTACCTCAATTTCAGCAAAGCATTGGCCCGAGAACACATGTCCCCCATCCTCCACCACATACTGGATGAGCTTCCCAGCTGAGGGTGAACGAAGGAGAGACGGATCATTTTCCTTCTCAAACACGCAGGTCTTGTTACCTATGGTGATGCGGTACCTAGGGAAGAACATCTCAATGGAATGCCATGTGGAGAGAATTGGAGGGAGAAATACAACCCCCCTAGACTTAGATCATAATATACAACAATTAGCAATTATCTGCAGTTTAGCGACTTGGTTCTAGAGATGAACATCTGAGTTGTCAGGGCTGCGGGAACTACCCTGATTATCCTTCCTGACCCTGTGATAAGCAGCTGAGGCCTCAGAGCATGACATTCTATTAACCCATCTTGGCACGTCTGTAAATTCTAAGCGACTATAAATAATCCCTATAGTGGAGGTTGATACCTGTCCACTTCTTCTTTCATGTAGGTTGTGTAGCTGCTGCCATCATAGGATAAGAGCAGCCCTCCATCACTCAATCGGTGTACCTCAACCTCCACGTAAGAGTTGTTCATGACGACCACATAGGAATTGGGAGACTGCCGGGTCACCTGTGGGTCCGTGAGCAAGAACATGGAGCAGCATGTTAAGGAAACATGGTAACATTGACATTATACTGGCTGAAGCACCAGGCAGGTTCCTTGGTTTCTGAACTGACTGTAATAAATGAAGACGTCTAAGGCAAATTTGAGTCACTTGTTTTATTTTAGATAATTCATAAACAGAACACTCTTCACCACCTGAAGAGTGGTGCTAGGTACTGAAAATTTAATGTAAAAACAGGGGTCTGGCAGGGCAAAAGGGTGGTGGGGATCTCACTGTAAGTGAAATGCAATGGGAGGGAGGGTCTCAGAGGCGGGGCACTGCGTGGGAGATTGTGGAGAAGTTTCCAAACCCACAGAAGCAGAGAAAATCCCCTTCCAACTCTCCTTACCTCCTTTGCCCACCACCCAGATTATATTTTAACTTGAGCCTTCCTGTTCGTAACAGTCATTGCAAATCCAAGACAGTGCCAAGCAACACAAGATCACTCCAACCCACAGCGGAGAAGAGTCTCCACATTGCACTGTACCTTTAGCACGTACTTCCTTCCATCATAGATGAGTTCAACATCCACTGTATTCAGCAGTGTATGAGCAGGCAGGACCTGACCCCTGAAAGATGGACATGGGCAAGACTTTACCTTTCAGATTCTCTAAATGGCCACTGGGGAAGAGGGGTGTTAAACATAGCACACAAGCATTTGGAGACAGAACTGGGCATGGAGATTAAGGTTTTAGATGTTTAAACCATCCCTCCTTAGGAGAGACATCACACTCAAACCCAACATATGTTCATTCCCATTCCACAGAGACTGGTTAATTCCCCTCCCACACACCCCATCCCACCTGCTTTCCTGATAGTGAATGATTTGCACTGAAACATCAAACACATTTACAGAACATCTTTGTTGTGCTCAGTAACAGCCCCATGTGATTAAAAGCAGCTTTTCATTACTATGCTCCTTGGATCCCTTGCCCAGCACAGGGGGCCCCAAACATGGGCCTGTCAAGACTGACAGCCTCATTTGGAAAAGGAGCGTACATGTCCTGTCAGACTTAGCCCGAATTAAAACATTATGGCTGCTCTCCCAAGGGCTTCCAATCCAGTTTAAAGCAAGCTAGAACATTAGGGGGTTTCTGAGCACTGGCAGAAGGCACCCGATGAACAGCTCTTAGACTTGGACTACAAAACAGGGTCAGCACCATATTTGCTGTCCTGTGAATGGGTCTCAGCTCTGTTATCCATTCAATCCCTGGCCTCTCTCCTGAGCTTGCCAACAATGTTAATCAACATCACTGGGGGTGGATTTTTTTGGAACACGCATGGACATCTGTCCATCCAACACTGGCCTAAGAATGCTAAACAGCCACTGGGGCCAGAGATAACAAGCATTCGTCATTTCTGGCCTGGATTGCATTCGGGCTCTGTACGATTTGACCGTTATACAATGTCAGTCTGACACTAGTGCTAGTCACAAAGAGTAATTTTACCTTTCCAGAGAGTGCAGGAAGTTGGAGACGCTGTTCCGGAAGCTCACGTCAGCCACATGCAGAGCCCCACACACTACCCCTAGCATGGTGTCAGGCCTCTCTGCCTAGAGGGAAAGGGTATGGGATGAGGGAAAGCCTCAGTCTTTCAACATGCACAGTTTCGTCTGCTTTCTCCTCCCTCCATCCTGGCCTCTCCCGTCAACCATGTCATTATGATCAATTGCATTTGTTGTCCAAGGTAGAAAATCCCTTCGAGTTAAAATTGTTATAATACTAATGGTAGCCATACAAAAGCAGGCCAGTAAGTAGGTCATCTCTGCGCTAGATTAAAGGAAATTATTTGAGTTTTATTTTCACTGAGCCAAACCCTGAGGTACTGTGCGAGTTTTCACTCTTGTCATTAGTTTAAAGTTCACGCTGAAGACAACAAGCCTAATTCTCAGTCACACCTATGCTCCTTAACAGGCGCGTAAGGACTCTTTATACTGCCAAAATGGGGTAAAAAGACACAGTGTAAATGAGAACTAAGCCCAATACATTTTTTCCCCAGAGTCCTTACTAAGGACTGAGTAGAACGGCATCGTTGTTAAATCTCTGAACTCTCTGACCAGTAAGTGCCAAGCTTTCAAGGTAACGAAACTTCTTTTCCTCTCCAATAAACCAACTCCCACTCCCCAGAGTTTATAATCTCATACCTGCACTTTCTCAGCAATAAGCCTATCCAGCCAGCCAGTGTCAATGTTGTTCTGTTGGAAGCTTTCTGTCTCCAGCAGTTTAATCAAGTACTCAACAGTGGTTCGGAAATCCCCTCGGATGGACAGTTCTTTCAAAGCCACCACCATGTTTCTGAAAGGGAAAGGAATTCACAAACCATGTCTCACTATGAGTTTGTCATAACCTGGTAAGTCTAGCCAGTTACCACAAATTAACATCCCCAGTAAGTCATATGGAAAAACAAGCTAGTCATGCCAATAGCAGATGAAGTGTGTGCATGCAAGGGAGCAAGATGCTACACATGCACCATGCCTGGGAATGAGAAAACATCAGCTTCCTCCAGCATACACTTGGGATGTACCCGAGAAACTCATTTGGTGCCTTGGCTTTTCAGATTTTTTGTCGCTATTCTTTTCTGCTCATCCTTCAACCTGGCTTGATCGTCATTGCTGGAGATCTTGGTAAATGTGGTTACAGTGGAGTGAAAAGACCAAAAGCCAGATTGGAGTATGGCATTGAGTCTGCCTAATGTCTTCTCCACAGATTTTACTTCAAAATCCACTCTTCCTACTGGACATTTGCTAAAATTGTGTTCTTCACATCCACACCTCTCAATCATCCCTGATTAAAAAGGTAACTTCATCCACATTAGTATCAAATTTTCCACTGTCCCCTACAAACCTGGCATTATCCCACTGATTATTATTGGCAATAGTCAATGCTGAATAATGAAAGTGACATTATGCTCTATACATTTTAAAGGAAAGAATTCCACTACCTTTCAGACAATCCAATTCCAGGTCTCAAAGGATCTTTAGGTTATGAGACCCAACTTAAACAGAAAGAAGAGATGAGTTCTTCTTCCTTTCATGCTTACCATAACCCACTGAAAAGCATTCCTGCAAGAAAAGCTCACAAGACAGCTTCTTATACATGCTGAGCTATTGGGCAGATGTTTAGTAATGTTCCGCCTAATCCTTTAGAGAGAGCCAGCCTGTAGGTACATGTTCTCCACACTTTCATTCAGCTACAAGTCAGGAAAATGTCCCCCCACTATGAATGTGTATAAAATATTTAAAAATTGGTAAGCTTTTTCCTATATATTTATATTAAATGGGTCTTGCAGGAGGTTCGATTTGTGCACCAACTCTGTATGTGCTACTCCTCAACTTTAGGGGTCTTAAGCTCAGAGGATAAAACATTTGCAGGCAGCAAAAGCTTCTCCTTAACAGAACAGCATTTTAATAGGAAATTGAAAAGGTGACATCAGCAAACCAGGTGCAAACAGAAAAGCTCCCGTGCTTGGGATTCAAACCTAATCCTATGACCCTGGGTGTGTAGCCCTCCCCTTCCCCAAGGCATGCTCTCTTTTTTGGAAGCTGAGTTAGATTTAACTCCTTGTTCATTGGCAAATAAATTACAGCCGTCATAAGGGATTATAGATCCCTTCCAAGAGGCTAGGTTTGCATACAAAACCAAAGTCACACATTATAGGGATTCCACATGAGACACTTGTAGGACCAGCCCTCTACAGAGCACGGAGGAGGGTTTTCACAGTGAGCTAGTTCCATATTCTAAGCACTTTCCTGGCTACTTACGAGATGGCTTCCTCACGGTTCTCTCCCCAAGAGAAGCAGTGACCAAACTGAGAGTCAGCAAATTCGTGAAGCCCCCCTGCAGCAGCGACACTGAAATAGCCCCAGACGTTCTTATTGCTGCGGAAATTCAGTTCTTGGACTGTTCCGGAGCTGGGCTTAAAACCCTACAAGGAAATATATTAAATGGTTACACACCCCAAAGGAAAAGTAAATGGTCCAGGAGTAGTATGCACTTGTCAAAAAAACCACACACACAACTGGGAGTTGCTTAGGCTACAAAGATTAGCAGCGTCTCGCAGTACTGGGATATCACGTGCTAGTTAAGGTCAGGCTGCATCCACATTGGGTGGGAGACCTCCAAGATAAACTCAAGTGTTGTAGGAAGTGATGTAAAATATTCAATACCAATGCACCAGCATGGGTCTACAGAGTGCTGTGATGCAAGAGATGCCATCCTTGAGAAATGACAGGAAACCAAGTTCCTTTCCAAGGTCTTTGTGGTCATTAACCTCTTAACTGTTAACCAGCTACTGTGCACAGACAGACATACTTTGTGTGAGAGAGCAAACAGTTCAGGAGCGACAGAGTTCAAGATCCTGAGGCACTTTTGACAAAGAGTAAGAAAGTATTATTCTGATCGGGAGGCGGGGAAGGTTTTATCATACTATATAATACTCTCGCTATGGCTAACCACAGACAAAAAAAGGATTTCTCTCTCAGCTCACTTGAATTTAGTGCAGAAAGTTCTGGGTTTGATCCTTGCTGATGACTGTGTTTGCAGGACCATGGCTCATTAGAATGACACACCAATACTATAGAAATAACTGAAACACTAAGTGGAGCTTTTACCTCATCTGGATTTTCACTGGTGATACGAGCAGCTATCACATGACCACGTGGACAGGGGACGTGGGCTGAGTTCTCAAAATCAATGGGTACATCGCCCCAAGGAGACACGCCATACATTACTCGGATATCTTTGATCCTGTGAAGGGGAATCCCCATGGCAATCTATAGGAGAATATAAAATACAGTTAGCTAAGTTTTACTTCTCACATAAGTTCCACTTCCCTGAACCTTCATGAGTTCATTACACTCATCTTCAGTGGTAGCTGGACACTGGTAGTATATACTACTGTGATTCTAGGGCTCTCTTTCCAGGCATAATGTCATAATTCTTTAACTCAGGATGCACCCAATAATAATGTTTTCCACCTCTTCACCTGCCCATCTCAAAGTGCTTCACGAAGAAGGATGAATGTCATCTTTGTTTTACCGCGGGGGAAACAGATTCAGAAAGGAAGTCATTTGCTCAAGCCGACACAATGAGTCAATGAAACAGCTGGGAATGGAATTCAGATGACCCGACTCCCTGTCCTGTGACTTGGTCACTGGCCTATATCTAAAGCTATCCTGTCTATCTGAACTATACACATTTCATTGGAATCTGCAATATAGTCAAGACAGAGAACATGCTCTTCGTGTAAATCCAACATACTCCAACTGAAACCAGAGGGCTAAATCTGGTTGGCAGAATCACAAAACATGAGGCTTGTGACTGCTCTCTTCCAGTAACCGCAGATTGAGGACAAAGTTGATTAACTGTGGTGTCTTCCTGCCAGTGAAGTCAAACAAATAATTACTGTTTATCTACCAGGCAAGAGGTAAGAAAGACAGCAAGGAGCATTTATTAAAATGTATATGCCACTATAGATTCTGGCATGTTACCACCATGGCCCTAACCATGTCACTAAATTTGAGCACGGCTGCATGTGGAACAGTTACTCTAAACGTATTACGGCAGAGAGGCTGGCCTGATCGGCATAAGTTTCAGCATCCTGAGCTGCTCCTTTTGGCAAAAGGATGCTTGACTTTAAAAGCCAATGATGTTCAATTGTTTTTCTAGGTGATCTTCCATAACTGCGCATCTCTGAGCATTCAGGCATGTGAAACAATAAAGCCTCCCTTATAAGGCAGGAATTTTTACCAGGAGCTGCAGGAATACATTTTACTGCCTTTAAAAAGCCACAATAAAGATGCCAGGAATTACCAGATTCACTGGGCAGTCTGGAGAAAGGCCTTGCAATGGCTCCCATTTCTGGGAAGCCAGGGAATAGATACCGAGAAGCTCTGTGCTCTCATACGCTGTGCCCGTGAACCAGTTTGTTTATTGCATAGAAGCTTGTTGAGTATTTGGATGAGGAAAGTAACGATTCCACTTTGGGGGATATTGAATATCAACGATGGTGTTACTGGATAATGTTGCCAGCAATTTAAATATTTCTTAACTGGACATAAACAGCAATTTGAGGGAGGCACTACTGGGTTAAAATTATTAGAGACCAATTTTCTTATGAGTATTGCATTTAATAGTCCTCTTGTTAATAAGCCAAGAGGCTCATGCTTTCCCTGTCATATCAGTGACTTGATCACTAACTTGTACATGATTCATCTGTAACAACACTGTGGAGCTGAACACTGGGAGTGACCCAGATAGGAGTCCCCCTACTCAGATTCCAGTGGAACCGGTTATTTGTGCTCAGACCTCTCCAAAACCCCAAGCTTTGAATACCTTTAAATGCCTCCACACCGAGAAGCTCTGTGCTCTCTGAAGCCTGTGTTGTGACTCACCTGTAACTGTGCTGCAGGCAGGTTGACGTCAGCCACCATCTCTGTGCAGGGGTGCTCCACCTGCAGCCGGGGATTCAGCTCCAGGAAGTAGAAGCTGCCCTCCTGGCTGTAGAGATATTCCACTGTACCAGCGCTCACATACCCCACCATCTTGGCAAGCTTCACTGCACACTAGGAGAGGAGATAGAGAAAATGTTTAGCCCACAGAGATCATTGTCAATCATCATTAATTCCACTCACCCCATCCACATTCTTACTGGAATTCTAGAACGGCCACAATCCCGTGACAAGTACAATAAGGGCATTTCTCTGAGCAATTTCTGGGCTTCTTCAGTAGCGCTTCAGGAGGGGATTTTTGCACTGGATTTTTGTTACCCTGGTAAAATGTATACAGTTGGAATTTGTCAACTTCCTATTTCTCTCTGTGAATGTGTCCATACATATTCAAAACATCACTGACCACTTAGGAGAATTAAACATCATATGTCACAAAAATGTTTAAGTTATATGGGCCCCTTTCTGAAAAATGGATTACACGTGGCAGATCACGGGCTGGGGTGGGGAAGTATTGTATACACACCCCATATAAAACAAACCCACCACCACATAAGTACAGAGCCAAACATTCAAAGATCTCAAAGAATTTGACAAATTTTTCAGACACATTCACATGCTGTATACTCAGGATCATTTCTCCCACGATTGAAATGCAGCCACTTCTGGGATGGAATGCTGCAGTTTGACAGTACACACAAACAGTTCTGGAAACATGAGTGCTAATCTGTACATACTAAGATTGCAACGCTGGACCCTGTGTTGTTATTTGAAGAGATTGTCACCATTCTTGTTTTTTTGGACTGTCAGAGAACTGGTTCCTTCTGCAAGCAGAGTATCACTTCTCTTCACGAAAAACAGGGAAAGTGGAATTCTCAGAACCACACGCACCTGTTCCATATGCTCAAACACCACTGAGGTAGCAATAGTTGCAGGGGCCTCTTCAATGATCTTCTGGTGCCTGCGCTGCACTGAGCAGTCACGGCCAAAAAGCGAGATGGCATTGCCGTACTGATCCGCAAGGATCTGCACTTCCAGGTGGCGAGACTGCTTGGCGAGTCTCATCACAAAAATCGGCGAGCCCGGCACTTCAGCTTGAACCTACAACAGAGACAACATCATGCAAACCAACTCTCCTTCCTATTCTGATGCAAAGTCGAGCTCCTTCTTTAACTACCTTTCTGTAAGAGGCTGTTAGTACTGTAGATTACTGGCACAGAGTCTCACCTGTAGGACCAAAAGTTAGAAATCTGAATGCTCTGCATTTTTATTTCCATCTGAGAAACTCAAAGCACACTACAAACATTGATGAACTAAATGCTACAGATGGAGAAATGGAAGCACAGATGAAGTAAGTATCTTGCCCAAATCACAAAGGAAGTCTGTGGCACAGCTGGGAATACCACTAGATCCCAGAACATCTGATTCCCAATTCTGTACTATTGCGACCAGACTGCTATGTCGCCCTTTTAAGCTCTAGCCCCAGGATATAATATTAGTGGTGCAGAATCAACAGTCTAATCAAACCTTATAGGAGGCATAGGAATGTGCTGTGATGAAGAGTCAGACATAGTGACTTTAAAACAGACCATTTAACCATTTCAGTGCTTCCTAACACAGCAGGTATATGCTGGTAAAATTCAGCTCCAGCAGTGCCCCATGAGTCTATTGGAGCCTGATGGAAATGCTGTCCTGCCATTGGAATGGCAATAGGTGAAAGAACACCGCTGACATCTCTTACAGCATGGAAACGACAAGGGAACATAGCAGTGAAGCATTTGAACTGAGACACCAATCTAGAATAGCTAATGCAGCAGATACTAACCCCAGAGCACTGAGTGCAATAATAAAAAAAAAACAAAAAACAAAACACAATGCTTCACATAAACAGACATTAGGTTTCTGTCGAAGACTCGTGTGTTTTCTAGGGGAAGAAATGACTAGGATTTGCCCTGGGCATTCATTGCTAGGACTATCCTGTGCTCCAGTGGTATATAATTACAGTACAACTTCCATTAGCTAAACCTCACTTACCCACAATTCCCCATTATCTGAAACAGGGACATGTTCCCCAGCATCTGTTAATTACATTTGGAATTCCCTCTATTACCAGAAATCACAGCAATCACACACAGCACCACCCAAGATATTTGGTTAACTGGTTTTGTATTGGAGTTACTATAGTCTTCACTATATGGGCATTCTAGTGATATAATCATGGCTATACTGCAAAGTTTGGCAAGACCCCAACAGTTCAGAGCAGCAAGACAGGTGTTGACAGAGAATATAGTGCATTTATGTCCCTTAACATTCCCCGATAAGCTCCTGCTGAACTGTGCAGAACATCTACGGTGACCTCCACATTAGACACCAGACAGCATAAATGAATGGGAAGAGAGTTACCTGTCTAAAGAGGTTGGGGAAGTCATCCGCATTGTTAACTTTCCTGATTCCTTTTCCTCCTCCTCCTTCAGAGGCCTTGATCATCACTGGGTAGCCAACTTCTTCAGCTGCCTGAAGATGGAAAGAGAAAAGGAATAAGTACAAAAGCTGTTTAGTAGCCTATGAAACAAGTTAGTGATCTCATCCTTTTTCACAGTTTCAAAAAGTTTACGGTCAGAAGGGATCAGTGGATCATCTAATCCAGAGATCGGCAGCCTTTGGCCCAGGGCCCACCAGGGAAAGGTCTCTGGCGGGCCGGGCCAGTTTGTTTACCTTGAGCATCTTCAGGTTCAGCGATCACAGCTCCCATTGGCCGCAGTTTGCTGCCCCACGAAAATGGAGGCTGCGGGAAGAGCGGCCAGCACATCCCTCAGCCTGCACCACTTCCTGCAGCCCCCATTGGCCTGGGACGGCAAACCATGGCCGGCAAACCATGGCCAGTGGAAGCTGTGATTGGCTGCACCTGCAGATGCTGCAGGTAAACAAACTGGCCCGGCCTGCCAGCGGCTTTCCCTGGCAGACCACGTGCCAAAGGTTGCTGATCCCTGATCTATTCGGACCCTCCTGCATGTCACAGGCATTTATAACCTCAATAACTTCAATTAAACTAAAGTACTCTAGTTCTCAGGAGATTAAACTGTTGTCTACCACAGTCACAGAAGGAGAGAGACTGCGGCACCCGGATCTCTTCTAGTTCTAGAACTGAAAAGGAGCCCTTGCTGCAGTACAGTTTTGTACCCATCTGCCCTTTCTTGCTCCTAAATTTCAGGCATTAGTGCACTTTCGAATCTGGTTCCACCCGGAAGTAGAATATCAGATCTCTCACCTGACAGAGAATCCTGTTCAGAGGACTTTCAAGACCCTGTTTTGCTGAACTGAGAAGTTTGAATGCCTGTAGGGAATCAAACCTCCAGACTCTTGAGGTGTGTACCCATCACTAGCTTACATAGCTCTGTCTAAAGTGGGCCAAACCAAAGACACCAAGTAGTATCCACCTACCAGCAATCCATCATCCACATCTTTCACATAGCCTTTTTCATACAGCTCCTGGGGGACACTTAAGATACGCTTCTGAAAGTCGTTCTCCTGCCAGTCCACTTGGAGGCCTAAAATACAAACAGCCTCCATGGGGTAATGGAACATTGCACCTTTCGCGTGCATCACCTTGTCATTCCCCTATACGTCTAAGCAGGGCATTTTGGTTCTAGGTGCAGCAATAGAAACAAAAAATAGGAGACAAAGGACAGGGGAGCTTTGGGATGTGGGGAACCAGCTGCCAAACTGACAGCCCTAGAAAGTGAAGTCCTTTCTCCACAGAACAGGTATAACGGAAGCAGTATCAGCACCAGCATCTCAAACCTAAACTGGAGGGAGAAACAGACCAGCCTTTACGAGCTCTTTGAAATCAAAAAGGCAGCTTCACCCCAGTTACATGCCTCCTGAGTAGGCCAGGTATGCTAAGTATAGATAGCAGGAACATGAGGGACTGAGAGTTACAATTAAAATGAACGAAAGTTCAGCTTTTTAAAACATGGATCATTGGCCAACCATCTAAGGTATATTCTGAAGTCACAGTCTACACCTTGGGTCGCACAGGAATTGTTATGCCCATAGAATCACATACAGCACATGGGTCATCTTCACAGGAGATTTTTCAATGCACTGATGTTTCCTAACTTTCGGGGTGCTTGAGGGAAAGGCAATGTAACAGTAATCTTTATGATACAAACAAAGATCAGTTTCTTACCACTTCCGCTCCATGGGAGAGTTGGGATGCCTGCAGTCTGGGCCACTATCGAGGATGCAATTTTATCTCCTAAAGCCCACATGGCCTGGCTTGGGGGCCCTGCAAAAAACAAATAAGACTCATGAGGGAGATTACTCAGAGAAATCAGGCACCAAAGAAGATCCAATAGGGTATAGGTTATGCTAGGTGGATAAGAAAATACTCTGCTAATGACTGTCTCTTGGAATGGATACCATGGGCCAGATCCCGTGGTGGTGTAAATTAGCATTGCTCTGTTGAAGCCAATGGAGCTATGTTAATTTACATCAGCCAAGGATTAAAAAACAACATTCAAATTTACTGTATTGCAGGTTCTCTGAGAAGGAAAAATTAAACACTACAGTAATGCATCCTGATGGCATTTCACAGCAGCAGATGTGTGTGCATATACAAACATGCTATTGAAGGAGAACAACTTTCAAGAACCACTACCCTCACACACACTCCTCCAACAGGGTCTGGTGTCTACTTGATCAGTCAATTCCAATTAGCGTAACTGACATGACTCTTTTCTAGAATGGTAATTCAGTTTCCTATTTAAAGCTCAGTTCTGCACACCTTACACAGGCAGAACTTGTATTGACTTTACTAGGAGCTTTGATTGCATGGGATTACATCATCTGATGGATAAGAGTTTTAAATTAGAGGTGGGCTTATTGTCAAGCTTTACATCCAGACTTCCCTGAAGGTCAAAGGTGTTCTCTGTGGTTTTGTTTCAGATTATCAGAGAGAAAAGACCAGTCCCAAAGTTCAGAACTGGGTATAAACATCCCCAAAGTAGAGGGTTGGATTGAACGTGTTCAGATCAGGACTTTCAGTCTGGGCACTCGGATCAAAGTTTTACCCAATACTCAAATCCTAAAATAGTCTATTTCATCATGTGACTTCTGGTGCAATATAGTGCATATCCTAAACAGTCAGGCATTGAGTTACCTGTAATGTTGGCTAGAACGCAAAACCCACCTACATTCTGATCTCAACTCTACTTCTTCAACAAACCCTTATTACAAACTCAGTCTTTAAATTCATAACCGAGATTTTTTTCCTTTTTTTCCTACTTTAACAGCAATGTTTTCTAACCTCCTATCTCAGCCTCCACCTGCCACCGCTCCATTCTGCAGAGCGGAAAACCCCCCTATCCCTGAACCAGAGAACCTGACAGTTTTTAAGAAGTTCAGTTCAAGACACATAAAAGATTTATTTTCTCCCAGCAGTTGTCTCCAATAAAGAAAAAACTATAAATTTGAAGAACTGGCATTAGAGGTGGGAGTGAACTGTAACCAAATACCCCTAGACTTTGGCAAATTCCAGATTCAACTTAGTCAGCTCAGGCCTTTCCCTAATAAAAACCAGCCATGGGCTGATAGGAGCCACAGAAGATCCTTGTAGATGGCAAGTTCTATGAACCTGCATGGCAATAAATGAAGTGATGAGGCTCTATAGCACTTTCATCTCCCAATCTTAGTCCTTATACTGACCAAATCTTCTCTAATCCACCAGACTGTTATCCAGCCTTTTCTTATAGCCTTCAATGAATAGGTCTAGACTACATCATTAGGCAGTGTGTTCCATTTCCCAAGGTGCACTCTATCAGTCCTGCATTTGTAAGCTTTAGATTGTTGCGCTTCATTTTAGGTCCTGGATTTTCTACCTCTCCAAGACCAAGTTTATAACTGAGTAGATGGCACTGGGCTGTGAGAAGCTGCAGGTCAAAAAGGAATGTCCTTACCCATGAAGGCAATTCCATTTTTGTGGAGGAGTTCTGGTAGTTTGGGGTTCTCAGAGGCATGCCCCCAGCCAGCCCACACTGCCTAGAGAGGAATACAAAGCAATTCATTCCTTACCATTGCAAAAGGAATCAGCAAACAAAAAAATTTTTTTTTTTTTAAAAAAAATCAACTGGATGCTCTGAGTCTTTCCTTTCTTCGCGGAAGAAGTTTTAATCTCATGTCATTCACACACCAGATAGTATACCTGGCATAATTCAGACAGCGCGCTGCATCTCAAAGACAAGTCCCCAGAGAACAACATGACAAGAAACTTTTGAAGAGGATTGAAGGGCAGAGTTGTGCTACATGGACCCGCTGCAAGTATTTACATCTGGAAAATCAGCCCCTTTTCACTGCTCAGCACCTTCATTGCTCCGATGATTTTATAATTACCAAGCAACCTGCCAGTATTCCCCAGACTATTTCTCTGACCTTACTTTCCTCAGATGTGGCTCATCATTCACTGATAGGAAAAACTGCTTGATTTTGCCTTTTAATTCTAAATTCTATCTTTGCCCCTTCTCACCTGCACTGGAATCCGTTTAGCAATATCAAGAATGAGTTCCACATTTGCATAGTTATTGTTGTTTGTTCCTCCTGGCACTGGGACATAGTGATCTGCCATTTTAATGTACTCTGTGGACACAAAGGGAGTTACATTTAGGACACCTCCAAATGGCAACATTCAGCCTTAAACCCTAAAGAGTTTGCAGCTTTTACTTCCATCAACTCAAGAAGCACTCAGATTTGTCGTAATAATAATAAGCACCAATACACAAATTTTACAGAGAGATTTTATCTTCTACGCATTTCACAGATGATATTAATCAATGTATCAATCATTTAAGCCTCCAACCACCCCATAAAGTAGTTCAGTATTACCCCCCCAATTTAAAGACAGGACAAGGGGAATATCGAGGCTAAATGTTTTGACTGAGGTCATGCAGGAAGGCATTGGCAGAGCCAGGGATTGCATCCAGGAACCCTAGCTCCCTGCTTTGATTACTAGATCACATTGCCCTAATCACCTGTTCCAACAGCCAGACCATTCTCCTTCCAAAAGGAGGCCCTCAAAGAGGCTTCTTATTCACAGCTTTCTGCATTTTTAAGGCAGAGAGAAAATTAACACTTCAGTGTAACTTTGTGAGTCTACAATGCACTCAGCTTAACTCTTTGTACTGAAGGCAAATGCCAGTGATCTCAAAAGGCCTGCTGGTTTAAGACAGAAAACAAGCAGTTGTTTAAGTGTCTCTACACTTGTGTCAAATCTAGGAGTGTAAAGGCAAACAGAAACCAGGGTCTGAGAGGGGAAATATCCCCATCAAAATCTGAAATGCTTTAAATCCATTACTCAAGAGCTAACTCAAAAGATCACCTGACCGGGGCTTTGCATTCTTTATAGTTTCAGAAAAAAGCGTTTAATCTCCTCCCAAGTTAACTTATCACTCAGTGGGTGAGCAAAAATACAAGCTCTGTGCTCACGCACATCATCACGCATATTGCCCGTGAATAAAGTTTTGAAGGGAGGAGGGGCATTTTCCCTAACAGGTCATTACAACTCACCGGCATTTGCTTTCAGATCTTCAGGAGTCACCATGACGACAAACCTGATCGCACGCTCATTACGAAACATCTCATAGGACCAGCGCCGGATGGATCTCATACATTTCACTGCCGCAATCCCATTATTGGCAATAAGGACCTAGGTGGATTAGAAACAGGGTGGAGAGGTAACTAGAGGGCAAGAAGAACTAGGCAGCAAGGGAGGGAGGCCAAATATTTGTTTCTCCTGAGTGCATTTCATCTGCCCTGTTGATCAAGCCCTTTCCTCAACACAGACCTCTTTCAGTTCAACAAGAACATTCCCTTCCACAGCGATCAACTCAGAAACTAGCTCTTGCTTGACCATTAAGATTTTAATGTAATGCGATTTACTGTGCTTGGAGATCAGGATGGGACACTGGAGCAGGCCCAATAAGCAGCCTGCAGCACAAGCTGCTACGACATTTGAAATGAGTTCTTGTCATCTCCAGGGAATGGGATGGGGAAGGAGCCTCTCTCATCAGACCATTAAAACCAGAGTGGAGAAAGTACTATAAAAATATAATCCCACTCTGACAGCGGAGACGCTCTGAATCATTCAATAGCCATCTCTAACATTCGAGGGTCATATTCTACATCAACTTCATCAAGCCTCATGCTTATTGTCACACGAGGCTGAAGCGACAGGATATTTATCCAACATGACAATAAAAGCAAAAGAATCTTTGTTACAGGCAGAAATGCAGCTTTCAGTTCCAGAACTCTCTTAATATTTGGCATTTACTAGTCTGAGAGTCCTGTGTTACACAGATAAAATAGCTTGACTGAGGTGGGCAGGGAAACAAAAAAGCACAATTCAAGAGAGCTAGTCACTTACCTTCTCGATAACTTTATTCCCCCCAAAACGAGTAACAAATTCTGCAGGAGAGGCCACAGTGAAATCCCTCTGTAGATCAACTTTCTTCCTGTCCCGGCCTTGCTTTACAAGGTGCAAGCCGGACATACTGGGCCTAAGGGAAAGAAAAAAGGTGACTCTGTTGTCTTGTGGGTACAAGTAGGTATATTTCACAGATGTCCCAGTGGGAAATTATTAAAGCTTCCTCTGGGCAAAATTATTTATGGTAATTGGCAGAACTGTTCAGTCTTCAAGGCTCAGCACTCACAATGACCTGTACGAGAATTGCTTAAGAGATGCATGCAATGGTCAGATTGTAGCTGTGTGTCATTGAGGCCAGTGGAGGAGAGAGAGGAAGAACAGACTGGCCAGTACATATATAAATTGCTAGTCATGTCCTTACATGGAAAGACAGAGTTAATGTCATCCCAACACGACTTTGCTAATATAGAACCAGAGTAGTGACAAGGAGAGACAGGTTCCATCTTCCAAATGTAATCTACAAAACAAAACAAAACCCCACATCTCTAAAGGGAAACTTTCTGTAAGTCACTGCAAAAAATTCTCTACTTGTAACTCTGTAGTTGGCCAGTTCGTCAATACTTCCCAATCAACCAGTTCAGTTCAACAGCAACACACAGCTCTTCAGTATTATCCCTCCTTGCTACAACCACCATTATTCCAAAAAGACAACAGTGGCTCGTAATACTTTATTGACCCAAAGTCTGAATTCTATTAATTAGTTAGTTGGCATAATTAGTGCACATAATGAAGGATAGTCTTATGGTTAAATGAAGCCTATACCCAGCTTTGCTGCACACACACTGCATGGCTATGAGAAAATCAGTGTCCCTTTCCGTGCCTCAGTTTCCCCAGATGTAAAGTGTGGATAAATTCTGTCCAAGCTTCCCACGGGTTTTGTAAGGCTTAATTCACTAACATTTACAAAGCACTCAGATTCTCAGGCAGAAGACCTAAAACAAGAGCAAAGGATTGTTCTTGCGTGTGTCTGTATCATTGCAGCATTACTGGGACATTTATGTCTTATTTTTAAAATAGCAGCGTAGAGGCTCACACTAAAGCACAGGCTCCAAGACCCTCACACCCTGCAGGGTTTCAGAGCCAGGACTCAAGCCCAGCCACCTACACTGCTGTTTTTATCCCCACAGAGCAAGCCCAAGTCAGTTGACCTGGACTCTGAGATTCATTGCCACGTGTCTTTTCTGCAGTGTACATTTACCCTCAGTTTCTTTTCTTCAGATGTTCCCGTTCTACAAACGCACCCCAAAATTTCTGTCCTCAGTCCGATGCGCTGGGAACGACTCATGTAAATCTCAGCACACCAATAATAGTTGAATAGCCTTGGTAATTACAGGCTACATTTCTTTGTTCTGCTCTAAAGCCCCATTTACACCCATGTTACACCTGTTACCCGAAGCAGTTTTAAACCAGGTGTAAAACAGAGCAAGAACAAAGTTTACAGTGACACCAATCAAATGGCACCTTTCTAAGGCTATGGCTACTCTACAGCTTAAGTCGACATAAGTTATGTCGCTCAGGGAAGTGAATTAGCCACACGCACCCCAGAGCGACACAAATTACACCAACTTAAGCACCGGTGTGGACAGCACTACGCTGGCAGGAGAGCATCTCCTGCTGACAGAGCTGTCAGTGCTCACTGGGGATGGAATAATTAAGGTGACAGGAGAGCTCTCTCCCATCGGCTTAGAGCAGCTCCACTAGAGAGCTTACAGAGGCATAGCTTCACCGTAAGCTCTCTAGTGGAGACATAGCCTAAAAGGCAGCAACTCAAGTTTGGCTGTCTCTAGAGTTGAAAATGTATGCTCAAACATATGTGCCCATAATAGAGGATAAAAAGGGGACTGTAGGTATGCACATATAAGAATAGCCTGTGCCTAATTCAAATGACCTAGCTAACCTCCTCCTCACATTCGGCATCGCTCGGTACTTACTGAGGAAGCTGGACACCAGGCTCCCAAATCAAATGCATCTATTTGCACATTACTAAGAATGCCCATAATTCAAAATTATCTTACATGAGTTGAAAGCCAAAAAAGGCCAGCTTAAGCACAATCAAAGCAAATGACTATGTAGATGTGCCAACTTCTATTCTGAGTTAACCTCTCCTCCAGCGGGACTAAACGTGGTGGCAACTTGTGCCCAGCCTCAATCCTTATCTGGGCCTGTTACATAGGAGCCTAACACCACAAGCCGGTTTACTCAGTCATGCATACTCCACACACTGCAGTTCTTTGCAAGGACGGTGTATGTTACTAGGTTTTTAATTAGATTTTACAGACTGCTGAAGTTTTTTTTCACAGTGTCACCCACATTGCCTGGTGGATGCCTTCCCTTCTGTTCCCTGTTGCACAATCTTTTCCACCAACTCATGTACTTTTGGCCTTTTAGCCACTAGAAACCAGGAGGATGGCCAGCCAGCTGCACACACACCACAAGCACATGCTCTGTGGCCTTCCCGTCGGCCAGGGTACACAGCTTGGAACCCCTGACCTAGTCTGGTTACCGAAGAATTGGTGGCATTGAGCAACTCCACTGCGGAGGAGGAAGGGAAGGCAGCAGACAAGATGACCCTTTCCTAACGGAACTTGCCAGAAAAATCAAAGCCAGTAAGGAAATAAAAAATTATAAACACACCTAGCAAGTTTGGGGTACCTGAGCAGTATAGGGGACCAATCAAGCCTATGGCAGCCCATCTAGCATGAACCCTTCTTAACAAGCCACAAATTATAACCACAAATCCTAATTTCAACAAATGAAGGTTCAAGTGTCACAGTTAAATAGTTTAAAGGTGAAATGTTAATAAAGTTCTGCATGAATAGTAGCTAGAGCTAGTTTGTAGTAGTCTGCAGGGCCAGGTAGATATCACAAAACAGGGGCATTTCCCACAGAAACCTTTTCTATTATTTATTATTATTATTGTGTATTATTTACGTAAAATTCACTATCCTTTACAGACTATGTAGGGAGACAAGGTCTCAATCTAGCTCAAACATGCAACATATTCAGGGATATGAAGCAGAACCAAAACCAGAACCCAGTACATGTAATCATGAGCTGTATTCAGGAGGAAGAATAGCGTTTCAACCAAGAGACCAGACCGGAACTCTCAAAATCCGGCTTCAATTCCTACTGTGACCTTATGCAAGTCAGAATTCCTCTGCACTTCAATACGTTAAATGTAAAATGCAGCTAAGGGAATCTTTTTGTTCGTACAGCACCTAGCACAACGGGGTTCTGATTCATGACCACAGCTCCTAGGCACTACAATAATTTCCCTTTCTCCTCCCTTTTTGGGCATGTTCTGTATTTGGGCTCCAAGATCTTTGAAGCAGGGAATGTCCCTTATGTGTATGCACAGCTTCTAGCACAACAGGGCCCTGACTTCCGTCAAGACGGCTCTTACTATCATAACACAAACAACAAAAGCATTGATTGTGTTTGAAATTCAGATCCAAATTTGCTGCTTGAGCCATTTTCTGATACCTGGGGGGAAATTTCCATTGCAAGGAGACACAGAGGGCCTGCTAGTGAAGTGATCCACAAAAGAAGGTTTCACAAGCCAAGTAGTTTTTATACACTAATTCTGAGAAGTAGTGAGTTGTTCCAAGCAATGGGAGGGAGACATGAAAGGAGGACTGAAGCCAAGAATGAGAAGAGACAAAGGAAGAAGACTGGAGGAGACAAGCCCCTCTGAAAATCCCAGTCCTAAACCTAAGAGAATTAGGCACCAAACTGTAGTAAATCCACCTCTCCATGAGGTGGCAACTAGGTAAATGGAATAATCCTTCCATCAGCTTTGATTACAATGAAAGTAAGATTGATTGAACTACATCATACAGGGCAAGAAATTTTTCACAGCCCTGAGCTATGTTGCTAGGTCAACCTAAGTTTCAGGAGCAGACCAGCCCTAAGAACCACCAGGGCAAACAGTATAGAAAGGGAGACTATATTGCTTAATAAAACTCTGAGCCCCCCTACTCCTCAAATACGGTTAATAAAATAGAACACAGCATTGGAGAAGCACGACTTGCACTATATCCTAGGGCAGGCCCGCACAACTTGGAAAGCAGCAAGGGCCATATTACCGCAAAAAAACCAGCTGCGGGCCAAAAAGCCCTGCCCCCATCCGCTTCTCCCCACCCCACTGCTTGGCTTGCCCCACCCCTACTTACCCCCCACAGGCCGCACAGTGAGCCCATGCGGGCCGCATGTGGCCCCCGGACCGCATGTTGTGCAGGCCTGTCCTAGGGTATACAATGCACAGCAACCTAGGACTGAAGAGGTCACGCTTGATTACATGGTTATTGGGAACTGGCAAATCACCAACAGGAGAACTAAGGGACAAAGTACAAATTTGGGGTCCAGTCCTGAAAACGCTTATGCATGCGAGTGTTTGTCCCAGTAACTTCAAATGACTACTCACGCGCACAGATTCTCTGCCACACCACTCTTTGCAAGATTTAAATATTCAGAATAAAACATACTGCTTGCAGGTATAGCTCAGAGTTTATGTAGAGACAGGCAGCATACTGAACTGTGGACTCAGGTACTAATAATTGAGACTATAATTGAGAAAAAGCTTTTGCTTTTTCAGGAGGGTGGTTAGTAGAGGGGGAGTATAGCCTAATATGAAAGAGTACAGGAATTATCCTGTGCAAAATCAGCAGCCAGCCCAGCTGTACACAGTTACAGTCTAAATTACTAGGCAGGGAATACCATGGTGATATGTTGAGAACCCCTATCTAGAAAATCTGCTGTTGCAGTTTTGGAAGCTGAACTGAAAGTTCTGTAGCAATTCAAAGATCTGTCCCTTTCACTCTTGGAGCGTATTTACTTTCTACCTATGACACAATAAAGCCTCTTTCGCAAAAACTGCATCCCCAAATGCCTCCTACTAATTAAAAATTCCAAGGATGATCAAATCACCACTAAAAAAATGTCAGAGTCCAGTATTGATTTTCCTGAGCAAAGTCTCTAACCCTCTCAGTCTTGTGAAGATGTAATTTGTAAGGCCCAACCACGTCAGCAAAGCTGGAGCAGTTCTTACCTTTGGAGCATGTGGTACCTGATCTCATGAGTTTCCTCTGCAGAATCCTCCATGATGATCTGCTAGAGGGACGTCCAGATTTTGATTTTAAGACTCCTTTACAACAGTTGCTGCAGCTCTAAATCCAGAAGGAGAAAGCCACAGGGTGCCTCCTTTGAATTTGTATGGTCCTTCTTAGACCTAGATTTGAAAAGCGGCACTTCCCTGATTGCCACAGATTTTTAACCTTTGTCCCTCACTTCTCCACCCTCTTCAGTCTCAGCCACTCTCTCTCTCTCCCTGTAACACAGGGTGTGTATACTCAGCTGCGGTAGCAGCTTTCCCTGATCTGTATTTGAGAGAAAAAAGCTGATCAGAGAGAGGAGAGAAAAGTTCTAGGGGTTATGTAATTTGGTTTAAGAGACAGCATTGCTGCTGCAGTTTTCATGCTACAAAATGGCTTTTTGTTGCAATGATCACTCTTTGCTCACATTCACTACAGCGAGGTCACCTTAGAAGATGCTTGAGATTCCATAGTTTCCCATCGGTCAGGAATACATGACAAACGCACCCAAAGACAATGCCTTGGTGGACACTTGGATACTGGCCCGTGGATCAGCAAGCACTTGCTCAGAAGCTGCATGGGTGTTTTGGAGACAGCAAGGGGGATGCTGAGGTGTTTCTTTTTGCGCCAATAATCCCAGAGAATTCCATCAAGATAAAAGGATTTGCTATCTGGATCCGGTTGAAAATAAAGTCCCCATGCTGGGCAGATGACACAGAACACTGTTAAGGAGAATCAGATGTGACACTTCTGCAGTCACATAGGGAATGATGGTGTGGATAAGACAGAATGAGGGATGGTCCAGTGCACTAGCCTTCAACTCAGAAGACTTCAATTCAATTCCCTGCCATGCCACAGGCTTCCTGCGACACCACTGGCGAGTCACTATCTGTGCCTCAGTTCCCCATCTGCAAGATGGAGATAATGATACTTCTCTAGCTCCCAAGGGTACTGTGAGGATAAATACAGGAAAAACTCTGAGGATCTCAGATGCAATGCTGAGGGGAGCCCTGTAAGTACCTAAAATAGGCATAAACAAGAGCATCAAGTACACACAAATAGGTTCACTGGGGATCTCTGAGCACAAGTGGAAGTGAATGTAGCAAAAAGGTGGAACATCCTCCTGCTCACTGTGAGAGGAGAACTAGATGCAGAAATCGGATTCTGTTTTCAAATCCTGGAAAGCACAGGGACGCCTCTCCAGTTAGAAAGAGGGGTCTGCGACTCCAGGTCAGCCCCCCAGCTCCCAGGTCCTTGGCAGCCAGCTAGGTGGGCTACAGCTTCCAGCTCCCCTTCCATCCATCAGGCAGATGACGTCTGCCAAACGTTCGAGCCCTACCCATCCCAAACCCGCTCAGTCTCTGAACGTAGGAGCCACGGAAGAATAAATCTACCCATTATATCAAGCCTGGAGCAGCCACAACATCGGCTAAAAACATGAATCACGTCTGCTAGCAGCTGAATTCACTGGGAGATATGCTGCCAAATCAGCACATGACTTTGGTGTCACACACCCTCAAGAGACAGTCCACACAAGGATAGAACCACTCTGATACAATACCCCTCACCCCCATACACAACACACACACTGCAAAGGTTATTTCCTGAGCATCTAACTACACAGACACTGTCCATGTTACCCTAATTACAGTAAACACAAGAAATTCACCCGCTCTTTGGCACCGGGCCCATCGTTAGACAAAAGACAAACCTATGCTGTTGTCTCCCATTCAGATCTCTAACAAACGGAGAGCATCCATTTTAGACACATACCTGACGCACATTCCAACAAGGAACCTGCATTGATCCCAGCACTGTAACATGCCTATCAGTGACGTAGCAGTTTATTCCAGAGGCAGTGATGCATTAGCTGGTTTGTTTGCAATGCAGTCTTAAGCAGACTGCAGCACACACACACACACACACCCCCCCCCCACAAAAGGATTATTTTGCACACTAGGCCTGCAAAGGGTGTGGAGAGGCAGCTTTCATCATGAATGCCGTGTTTTTCACTCGGTGATTTAGAGATGCTTCTGATCCGAGTGGGAAGCTTTAAGCACAGCTAATGCAACCATATTATGACCTGCTCCAGTTTCAGAGCTGCTCCTGCAAGCAATTTTACTGAGATACAGATAAAGCAAGCATGCACCCATGCAATCTAGAAAACGAAGCAGCTTTAGGGGGCTATTTTATACATTGAGGAAATGGCTGACCATGCTTTAGGCAAGAAGTGGGAAGGATACTGGGGAAGAGCACTGACTGGACTTAACCAAACGCAGTTCTATTTCTGAACCCTTGAAGGGTTACAGGTCATATCTCATCCTACAGACTTCAGCAAAATGACACCAGTCATCTCAGATCTGTTTGTTTGAAAGGCCAGTGCTTATGGACCTTAATTCATTGAAGGCTGGGCTTGATACAGCAGTAGTTCTCAATCAGAGGTCCACATACCTCTGGGAGTATGCAGAGGACTTCCAGGAGGTGCATCAACTCATCTAGGTATTTGCCTCATTTTACAACAGGCTACATAAAAAGCACTAGCGAAATCAGTACAAACTAAAATTTCATACTGACAAAATGGGAAATAAGCAATTTCAGTCATAATGTGCCGACACACTTTTACATTTTTATGTCTGATTTTTGTAAGCAGCTAGTTTTTAAGTGAGGTGAAACTTGGGGTACGCCCAACAAATCAGAATCCTGAAAGGGGTGCAGCAGTCTAGAAAGGTTGAGAAACTCTGCGATAAAGCAACGTCATCCCCTTTATTGCTCAGGATGTTCCCCGCACTGATGCTCAGAATTCACATGGATAACGATCGAGGGGCAACTGTAGCCCATAATAATTATTCTGGAACCAAAAACACTGGATCCAGTGTAGACCAAGGACTGAGTGATTTCATGCCTCCAAAACAAGACGCCTTTTTCCTGTGCTGGGTGTTTTGGTTGCAACAGCTGCAAAAGAGTCAGCATTGTGATGTTTCTCATTTGGAAGAAACACACATTTTTTTTGTAAAATCACAAATCCAGTCTCTCAGTTCTTACTCTGTAACGTGTATTTCACAGTTGGCCATCACCAGAATATGTGATCACCAAAATTACTACTGTGCCTCAAAATTTTCAAGTCTGCATCTCTGCTGTAATTATGGGGGCAATAGATTTGCTTTCTTGGTGCACGACGGGCTCATTCAACTCAATGAGACTCTTTTCACTGATTCCAATGGGCAGTTCCTATGCACTACTGATCCAGAACCTTTCACACCACATGTCCCGCCATACCTTCTTTCAACCATTCCTTTCGCCTCTCTTTTCCCTCACAATGTACTTTGTGTTTGAGAACCAGGAAGTGAAACAGAGTGTAAACAAAGTGAGTTGGCTCTGCTAGTTTCACTGTCTAGGCTAAATGAAGTGCAAAGGACAAGCGAACAGCATCCATGGTGAAGGCTGGGGAGCAGGAAGGGGAAGAGATAGATAGAAATTATTTGTTTTGGAAATACCGCCTTTAAGATATAGTTTTATTTCAGCCACTTGCAGAACTGTTTATCAGGGATGTGCATCACCCTCCTTTGGCTTCTGAGCTGATAGCTGTCGACCTATGGCAAAGGAGGCAAAAGGGGAGAAAACAACCCTGCTGCCCTTAGCAAGCCACACAGAATTTCACTTCGTTAATGGCCGTCTGTCTGGGAGATGAAAGCTCTAATGCAAGTCTCCTGAAACAGGCCTCAGCAGCACCATGGCAACTGGTGGCACAGAGAGCAGATTAAGGGAGGAGCCTTTGATTTAAGCAGTGGCCACATGACTGGAAATCCAGAGAGGACCTGGAAGGGGAGAAATCAGATCAATGAAGGGAAATTTCCTACGCAACAGTGCATGGTTTGGAAATTCCAGAGCAAGGCCTGATCGCTCCTAAACTTAAGTACATCCAAGATATGCCATTGATTACAATAGAACTGCTAATGTGCACAAGGCTGCAGAGGTGCTTAAAACTTTGCAGGATCAAAGCCTACTTGCTTAACTTAGAATAAAACACGAAAATAGATCAGCTGTTCGGTTAGTGCTCTGTGCTATCATACCATGTTCAATGTCAGGTCTAGCATTTCATCTGGCTGCCCCATCTAGACTGCTCAAACCATCCCTCTCAGTACCAAAATTACGGCCTCATTCTGAGAAGACTTCAACATGTGAATCACTGCTCACGAGTCTCAGTAATTCAGTGGACTACTCACCTGATTGAAGTTTGTCTACTGACGTTAGCACGACCAGACAGCAAGTGTGAAAAATCGGGACGGGTTGCGGGGGGAGGGGGTAATAGGAGCCTATATAAGAAAAAGACCCAAAAATCAGGACTGTCACTATAAAAATCGGGCCATCTGGTCACCCTAGCTGAAGTTCTCTCATGATGAGATAGAAAGGGCCAAATTCTCTGTGGGATTAACTCCAGTGACTTAATGGAGTTACACTCACAGGTAACGATCCAATTCTGCAAGAGATTCTTCACAAGTACAAGTCTGTACCTGCACAGTAACTTACTATACTGGGGCCTAAAGGTGTAAACAGAAAAAAGTGTGCAGAATTTCCTTGATTTTAATATGGGTTTTATACAAGATACCATTCTGAAAAGGTTAGTAAAAGTCAAGAACAATTTATTAAATATTTACTTAACCACATTGTGAAAAGAGAATATCACAATGTGATGAAGTAAATATGCTTTCCAAGATCATGCATTTCGGAGTTATTTTAACCACTACTGAAGCACTGGAAGGAACACAGCAGCTTAACAGCTCCCAGTAATTCTACACAGCATACCAGGACAGGAATACTGTCTTCATTGAGAAGAAATCAGTGCATGCAAAGGTGAAACTGACCAGAAACAAAACCCCAGTCAAGTTTTACTGTCCAAGTTGTATAAAGTGCAAAAAGTATACAAAACAGTACAAATGAAAGTATTTTTTTAAAAGATGTTCAATCTCAATGCAAGATGCTTCTATAACATAGGAAGGTTAAGGGAATTATTTTTAAACATGTGATTTCTGTTGACTATGCCCCTTTAACAAGGTGGAACAGTATAGCAGCAATTTTCAAAAGCATACAGGCAGGCACACCTTTATAAACAATATTCTGATCTGTCTGCTTGTTTTTTCAGTAGGCATTTGTCCTGCTGAACAGAGCAAGATGTGCCACGTGCCAGCTGAAAGCGTGTGATCTGATCATATGTTTTAGAATCAGTCAAGTGAGGATCAACTGGCACAACTAGCAGGCCACATGGATTTCTAGCTGGAATGGGAGTTTACTTTGCACATCACTCATACTGAATGACCACTGCCAGCTCCTGATTTATGGATTACACCCAACCATTTGATAGGATCTCTGCTAGTATAGATACATTTCCTAATATACAGATGTGGTGTTGACTAGTAAGTGGGATAAAGGGACTGGGAGCTAGGAGGTCCATGTTCTATCGCAGACTCTGCAACAAAGATGCTGTATGAGATCACATAGATCACTTGACCTCTCTTTGTATGGGTTTTCCCAATCTATAAAGAGGACGATGAGGACAGTTTAATGGAGTGTTATTTGAGGACAAAAGAGGAGTAATCCTAGCAGTGAGGTGATCTTAATGAGGTGATGTTCTCAGCTGTGTTTCAGTGCATCAACTGAATTTTCACATTGTGAAACTGCTTGAGGTGACATGGCAGGCTTGATGAAACCACATCTGGTCAATAGGGCATGCATGATCACAACCCCAACCTTGGCGCTACATAACATGGTCACCCAGAATTGCATAACAACTTATCTCCACAGAGCAGTGAGATTGTGTTTGAGCCAGAGGAGAAAGTGAAGGGGAGGAGGATTAACTATTTGTTTATTCTCTCTGAATCTCAGAGTTACTGAAGTTCAAAAATGGGCATGTTTAGTCTTGAGGAAAAAACACTGAGGGTGACCTGACAACAGTCTTCAAATATGTTAAGAGCTGCTATAGAGAGGACAGTGATCAATTGTTCTCCATGGTCACCGCACATAGGACAAGTAGTAATGGACTTAATCTGCACCAAGGGAGATTTAGGTTAGATATTAAGAAAAACTTTCTAACTATAAGGGTAGTTAAGCTCTGCAATAGGCCCCCAACAGAGGTGGTAGAGTCCCCATCATTGAAAGCTTTTAAAAACGAGCTGGACAAACACCTGTCAGGGGTTGTCCCGGGTGGTTCACCTGTTCCTGCCATGGGGCACTGGGCTTGACTTGATAATTTCTCAAGGTCCCTTCCAGCACTACATTCTATGATGCTTTGCCTCAGTTTCCACATCTGTAAAACAGTGATGCTTCAAGATCCTCATATGAAAGGGACGGAAAACTACTCCTATTAGTTTTAATTAATTTAGAAAGGTAGCGTCAGGCCATGACTTTTGTGTTTCTTTGTTTGAACTGGCAAATCTCTCAACTTGATTGCATATCAAATGCCCTCTAAAAACAGTATCAAAGCAAACAAATTATGAAAGAGGAGCTCAAGGTTGGGTAACTATTGCATTAAGGCTCTTTGTTGCCAGTTTATGGCATAGGAATGATAGGCAGGAGTGGATACACGTTTGATTTTTGTCTCTCTTGCCATCTTTCCAGGGCTTCTCGCCACATTAATGGGTAAGCACCCTCAGTTTCCTCAGGACTAACAATTTATGAAGTTTGAGGGCCATGTTTTACTGAAAACCATTTGTGCTGCTAGATTATTAGGGCTGTCTGTCTTTGGAAAGGTAATTTCATCCAGATTTGCATTAAGATTTTAAGAATCAGAGGAGTAGCCGTGTTAGTCTGGAACTGCAGAAGTGACAAAGAGTCCTGTGGCACTTAAAGACTAACTAAAATTTTAGAGCCTAAGCTTTCGTGGGCTAATACCCACTTCGTCAGATGCATGCAGTGGAAGTATCCAGGGGCAGGTATAAATAGGTAGGCAAGAACTAGGTGGAAGATAACAAGGTTAGTCCAATGAGGCTGAACCAGCTTGTTATCTCTAATCAGGGAGGGTGAGATGTTCCTCTAGCAGCTGAACTGGAGGTGTGAATAGCGAGAGAAGAATATCTTGAGCACACCACACTATCCATTGTCTACAGCCAAGCACTGAGGTACAATCGTATTTGCTCCAACCCCTCAGACAGAGACCAACACCTACAAGATCTCCACCAAGCTTTCTCAAAACTACAATACCCGCACCAGGAAATAAGGACACAGATCAACAGAGCCAGACGTGTACCCAGAAGCCTGCTGCTGCAAGACAAGCCCAAGAAAGAAAACAACAGAACACCACTGGCCATCACCTACAGTCCTCAGTTAAAACCTCTCCAACACATCATCAGTGATCTACAACCCATCCTGGACAACAATCCCTCACTTTCACAGGCCTTGGGAGGCAGGCCAGTCCTGGCCTACAGACAAACTGCCAACCTCAAGCATATTCTCACCAGCAACAGCACACCACGCCATAATAACTCTAACTCAGGAACCAATCCGCGCAACAAACCTCAGTGCCAACTCTGCCCACACATCTACACCAGCAACACCATCACAGGACCAAACCGGATCAGCCACAACATCACTGGTTCATTCACCTGCACATCTACCAATGTAATATACGCCATTATGTGCCAGCAATGTCCCTCTGCTATGTACATCGACCAAACTGGACAGTCCCTACGAGAAAGGATAAATGGACACAAATCAGATATCAGGAATAGCAATATACAAAAACCTGTAGGAGAACACTTCAACCTCGCTGGACATACCATAAAAGATTTAAAGGTCAGCATTTTGCAGCAAAAAAACCTCAAGTCCAGACTGCAAAGAGAGATTGCAGAGCTGCAATTCATTTGCAAATTTGATACAATCAGTCAAGGATTGAACAAAGATTACGAGTGGCTAGCTAACTACAAAAGCAGCTTCTCTTCTCTCGCTATTCACACCTCCAGTTCAGCTGCTAGAGGAACACCTCACCCTCCCTGATTAGAGATAACAAGCTGGTTCAGCCTTATTGGACTAACCCTGTTATCTCCAACCTGGTTCTCGCCTACCTATTTATACCTGCCCCTGGATACTTCCACTGCATGCATCCGACGAAGTGGGTATTAGCCCACGAAAGCTTATGCTCTAAAATTTTAGTTACTCTTTAAGGTGGAACAGGACTCTTTGTCATTAAGATTTTAGAACTTGCTTGTGATTTCACTGCCTCTTGGCTAAGAAACTCAGAGGGCTTAGCAGAAACCTTAATAAAATCTTTGAATATGTCTGTAGGTAGGTATTACCATTGCCATTTTGTAGATGAGAAAAATGACATTTAATATTTTCAGAAAAAACCATTAATTTCAAGTACCTAACTTGATGGCCACGAGGCCTGATTTTGTCTGATTTTCACCATGTACCCATGACTACAACCAAAGTCAACAGAAACAGCGGATTCTCAGCATCTCTGGAAAAATCAGGCCCTGGCTATTCTTCATCTTGGAACCCCAAAATGAGAGAACACTCTTGACTATTTTGGCCAAGGTTACACAGCAAATTGGTGACACAACTAAGCACAGAACCTAAAAGTCCAGAACCCCAGTTCCATGCTCTGCTCACTAGATCACACAGCTTCCCAGGATGGGTACGTCAGAGATATACATTAAATTTGTGTCCAGGGGACCGAAACAGAATCAGTGCCCTATTGTGTTGCTGTTACACAAGCACATAGCAAGAAAGAGTCCCTGTCACAAAGAGTTTGCTGCCATTCTCTGTTCAGAGCCTGCATCCTGAAAGGCGAGCTGGGCAGTACAGCTGAGAAAATCTTCGTAGAACTCCCCCCACGGTACGAGAACAGGCACAAAATGCTGAAAGCATCAATGAGGCAGACGCATATGTGCATTACAAGCACCACCGTCAACTCATACAAACAGCTGTAGGTCAGCAACAAAATGCAACATTTCTAGGGCAGGTATCATTCTGGAGACCCTATAAAGAGCCAACTGACTCCCTTCCCTGAGGAAACATTCATGTCAGGTGGGGACACCTACAGACACCATCATCACATCCATCTTATTTGAGCCATATCAGGGGAGATGAAGTAGCCTTGCTTGTAAGGGTGAGGCTAAGATCCCCTTGAACTGCAAGCAGTAGCCACATTAAATATAATCCTGCTAGATTGCTGCTTCTATTACTCAGAATGAAATGTTTCTCCCAGTGGCAGTAAACACATTATTACAAACTATACAGAGTACTAGCATGGCACTCTCTCATTCAGGGACAATCATTTCCTTGGAGATATACAAAGCATTCGGACTACAAGCACCAAAAACATAAAACTCCACCTGACAGCAACTGTGCAAACAATGATTTCAAGCACAATGGAGGGAGATTAAAAGAAAGCCAAGAGGAGCCTTAACTACTCCATCCAAAAAGTCAAACATGTCTGACTGTGGAGTCATGACCAATGGGCAACTGAAACTTGTTGGAGTTTGGAGAAAAAGAGAGGCCAAAGAAAGCCCACCATTATTACTGAGAATATACAAAACTGTCAAAGCATCTAGGGGATTTAAAAACATCACTTCTATTCACATTACTGGAAGATCTGTTTCTAACTCCTCCAGAGTGCTTTGAAAATCTCAGCCAAAGACACCAAGACCTGCCAAGAGTCGTTAACATGCAGTGCATTTTGTAACAACACACTGGCAGATGTGCTCACTGCTGCTGAAACACTCAGACCAGCTTAGAAAGGAAAGCGCACGCCCCACCTTTGAAAGCCATCACAACATAGCCCCAAATACTATAGCTGGATTTTGAAAAAAAGGCGGGAGTGGGTAATGTTGTGGTCAAAAGGTACCGTTGGTAGCTATGCAAGGAAAGCTATGGGTACTCAAATCTAGAGAGTCAGGACATAGCCAGTCACTGCAGGAATACTTCCTCACACTACAACCGTCCTAGTGCACAGAAACGCAGGACTGGCCATGTGCATTATTCCCTTCCTCTGAAATATGGCTAGTCACTAGACCACCACTAGAGCCAGATACCAGACTTGATAGATCCAGTATAGCATCTCCTCTGTTACCGTCATCAGACATAATCCATGTCCTGGGAGACTCCCGACTTCAGTACATCATGGAACTTTATCAGTCTTGCTCATTCACCCCAAGTATTGCCCCTCAAAAGCCTTACCAAAGAGCGAGAAAATGAGGTCCTTCCTCCAACAGCAGCAAGATACAGGGTCCTTGCCCCATACTCCTTGTGCTCCAGCTCACATTTCAGTTGAGCTGGGTAAGAAGGAAGCCTACAATATTGTAACTAGACAAAGTCTTTCTAGGACTAAAACGAACAAGGTGAGAAAAGCTCACAGACTGGATTTGATTAGAAGGGTTTTTACATACCTTATATGACTAGCCAGGCCATCTTGAACACTAGACAGTCCCGGGTCTGAAAGGGAATCGGAACAGATGGACACAGGAGACAGAGACCTCTCTTTCTCCTCAAGCAGATCAAGCTTCACCAAGGAGCTCGTCTCATCCTCCGAGTTATCCTCAGACACAGAGCCAAGGATGAAATGGGAGTGCACGTCTGGCTCCAGGGGTTTAGTGGTAGGGGAGGACTCCTCCATAGTGACTCCGAAGTGGGCCCTTAGCACTAAAAGAGACAAAAGCAAGAGCAGAAGTTAGTATTAGCTCCTAGGGGAAACAAGAAAGCCTTCAAAAGCATGCAAAAGCAGGGTTCATTTATAGTCAGACACACACTGTTGAAATACCATGTCTGACATTGGGTAAGAGACCACGATCCAGACTAGTCACTTGTGTTATTTCAGTGGTTTTTCTGTTTGTACAAGTATCAATGCAACTGATCATTCTAATCTATTGCAAAAGCTGCTGGCTTAGAGGAAGCTACAGGAAAGACAAACAATCCTTAAGCAGGCACAACTTTTGTTAAAAAATTCATAGCTAGAAAACTAATACGGAGACATTTATCATTATTTAACTTTTATATTCTGGTGGCGCCTAAAGGCCAACCAGGTTGGGGCCCACTGCGCTAAGACACTGCACAAACATAAAATATTTGGCAAAGAGCTTACAATCTAAAATACAATACACAGCTGGGGGATGGGACAAACAAGCAGACTGGGGTGTGATGAGAAAAATCTGACATCCACTGGCAGTCTTTTACTTGGGACCAAACAGAGGGCCAACTCAAGGAGAAAAGGTTGGCTGCTTTACAAAATATAATACAAATGTTTGGTACTGTGGTTGTTTTTCAAAAATCAATTGTTTGATTTTTTTAAAGTAGCAGCTAGATTTAATCCTTCCTCTGCAGCACTTGTAGCATTTTGCTAGTGCCAGAGAAACAACACGATATTGACTAGTTTCCAAAAGTGAAACTTTCTAATCTGTCATCATTACCCAAGCTAAGTGAAATACAAAGAGGAAACAAACAGCAAAAACAGTGTAAAGTAAATTAGACTGAGAAGTTTAACAATGGTGATAGTCTCAAGCACAGCACAGAGATTACTTAACATCACAGCATCCCTTGAAAGAGGTCACTTCTGCTGTGAAAAGCTGATGCAAGATTAGTACTAAGTAACTGGTGTTTGCAATACATGAACTACAACACATAGGTATAAAAAAATTGCAAACACTTCTTTGTTTTTCCCTATGATGCAACATATACTTACCAATAAGAGAGAGGAACAATAGCAAGTACTTTAGTTCAGTCTTACATGATTTAGATGTGAAGGGCTTGTATAAGGGAACTGGAAAGTATTAAAATGGTACGTACTGATATGAAATAATCATCAATAAAATTTTACAACAGCGAGAAGCTTATTCTGCAAATTGGGAATCTCAGGCTTTGAAGATTTTGATCAATATACTATCAAAAAGCCGGAAGTTTTCAGGCTGGGTATAGAATTATGGCTTGATAGCGGAGAGACTTCAGGATTCATTTCATACATTACAGAAAAAAAAATATATGCATTATGGGCTCCCTGAAAGTCCCAGGCACAGGATGAGCAAGAGCAATTCGAGCTTTCCCTATGCACTCCCCTGACAAGGTGCCTCAACCTGACCCAGGTTCAAGGGGAGACATCCATCTCCAGGGCCCACTCAGCCCTGAATTTCACCTGGCTTTCTCGGATGGCTCATCTGCACATTAGGGATACTGCCTCTACTGCAGAGGGTGGTACAAGCTCTTCAGATGAAAGACACAGAATATGTGCAAAGTTTTATCTCATTTATGTACAATCTTCAAATAGAGGAGTATTTGCTCCTTCAAGGCCAGGAACATTACTGTGTCTGTGACAGGGCAGAGGAACAGTGGCGTGCAGGCAAGAGGCTTGAACCCTGTAATCTGCCAAGTTCCTTGAACTTTCACTAAAGTAACGCAAACTGTGAATGTGCAAGTGCCCTACAAGACTGGGCCTAGGGGACAAGGGTGATACCCCTTTAAGAAAGTGTATGCACTGGAAGAAAGGCCTTCAGAAAAATCACTGTTGAACCTGCATAAAGTTTTTTTTAAAAAAAACAACAAACCCACAGAGAAGTGGTAACCATAGTCAGTTCCTAACCAGCCGGGGACCACACAAGAAACTTGCCAGGATTTCATCAAGAATAAAATGGAGCAGATTGAAGCTGGCCTCATACAGGGGTTCATCCTTGGAGCAACAGGTCGTAGCAGGCATGACTGCGTTTTGTCATGATCAGTCACCATGAACCCATACTTTCTCCACAGCATGAATCGCCTGAATACATCTCTCCTAATCAATTCAACATCCCCGCAGGAGCCTTGGGCATTGGTGGCACATTGGTCTCTCCTGATCTCTGCCTGTGGCACACAGCAGTTCCGTCTGAGGACTGAAATGACTAAAGTCATTGGGCTCCATAAGAGGGATCTGGGGTGAAGTCTGATTGTTTGTAATCTTCAGGAGGGCAAACTATATAATCTAATGGTCCCTTCTGGCCTTACACTCTGTGACTGAGAGAGGACCAGCTTGGGCAATTCTGCACACTGATTCCCCAGCTATACGGCCTCAGACAACTAGATTGGGATATAGCATTTAAAATGTTCGTTTACCTTCTATATAAGTGCAATGCTGACAGACTCCAGTCAGCAGCACCTGGGATCAAACCTCGGACCTCTGGAGCTTAACGCATGAGCTAAAAGACACCTCTCTCTCAGTCAAGGTTGTTGCAGTCTCATCAAATTCTAGCTGGTCTAGCTGCCATTAGAAGGGGACAGACAGCCACACCAAGCAGGCCTGTTAAGCAATGGGCAAAACCCACAATCATTGAAGGAAAATCACTTACAATTTCATAACTGATTCAATAATATGAAATCAGCATACAGACACATATTGAAACACTATCAGACTAGGGACTGTTAACAATAACTAACCTCTTGTAATCGCTGCAATGTGAGCAGCTATCCACCTCCAAAACGAACTGGAAAAGAAGAGACAAACACCAATAAATACAGAATAATACTTTTGATGTACAGCTCCTGTAATCTCCAAACTCTGTCAATTAATCACCGCAACACCCTTGTGAGACAGGTATGCTACTCAACATATGGAGAGTGAAGGAGAGGCACAGGGAAGATTAAATGACTTGCCCGAGGTCATACAGTGAGCCAAGAACGGAATCCAGAATTCCTAACTCAGTCCCATGTTGTATTAACTCTAGTCTATGCTTCCTCCTATTGGTCACTCACAAGACAATACCTGGTAGCTTTGTGAGCAATCTGCTAACACACAACATCTAAAGATTCTTTCATTCAACCTGTATTTTTTTGTTACTGCAAGATAGAGGGGGAAAGGCCACTTGATTTTTTCCCCGGTGTTTTTAAAAAACCCTGAGTTTAGTGCTGTCAAGTGAAGGAGTAAAAGCCCTCACGTGCAGGCAGGTATGTTGGGAGCTTCTCCCACGCAGCTGTGCCAGTATGTCTCAAGCCTGTTTAACGAAACCTCCTCCTGTTACAGCCTGAAGGCTTTTCACACAATCCTCCCACGGCACCTCCATCCTGTCCTGCAGCCGCAAATCCTAGTCTGGCCCTGGCTCTCCTACAGAGCAGAGCCAAAGCACATCAGCTCTCTCCTGCGGCATTCACCTGAGCAGAAGCTGCTGATTGTGCTTAATTGTGCCCAACTCTGGAAATGAAAGGGACAAACAGGGACTATGAGGAGATCCACCAAACTCATTTTCAATTGCAGTTTAAGACAAACAACAAAAAGCTAGTGTGACTCAGGAAAAATACTCCCATCCATCCACAGGATCTAGTGCTGAACAGGCTTGAAAGTCATTCTATGCCACACACACACATAGTTCTGACTGGAGAACCAGATATCTCCTTGTACAAGAAAGGTGACCTTTTACTAACCCCTTGTAACTCAAAAGCCTGCACTTTCAAATACAAAATAAAAAAAAAAAAAAAAAAGAGGCCATTAAGTTTCAGCTAAGATTGAAAATGCAAATCAGTAACTTCAAAGAAAACTGCTGTAGTTTAAACAAAAAAGCAACTTGGGGAGCCAGGATATTCAAACTGAAGGTTACAGTTAAAAAAAAAATTGGAAGTATGGAAATACACAGATCAGCTGGGTTTGTGATGTGGGGGTCAGAAATAAGGGCACCCAAGCATTCAAAAAGCCTTGTCTGCATTGCAATTACAGCCACATTAGGAAAACTACAAGAATGAGGCAGAGTTCCCTTAACATGAACAATCTGGTCTGGTCTACACAAGCAAAACTAACTCACATTGTAACATGAATAGGACACAATCATGTTACAACTGGACATTTTTAACATAGTTAAAATTGTAGTGAAGGCAAGACAATGCAATCCTAAAACACCACAGTTTCTTTTCATCTGTGGCTGAAAATCAAGAATGCATCTGACTGGCTTATTCAATCTTACTGTGGTTGTGCCTGAGTATATTATTTAGATCAAACTGCACCTGCGTTGACAACACAACTCCTGGTTTCATTCTGGCCATATGCAGCCCATAAGAAAAACAACCTGATGAATACTTCACCACTTTGTAATTATAAAGACTGTGTTTAAACAGTTTTGGGATTATAAGAACTATGTCAATGTACCTGGTTTGGGAGATGGGGGGCAGAGCTATTATAAAACCTGCAGCTATCTGCCCAGGGCAAAGATTAAACTGTGAAAACTCCTGCAAACTGAGCCACATGGGCAGATCCCTGTTCTCTCAATAGGTCTTGGCGTACAAGAAGGGGTCTGTCCCTGCAGTTTTGTTTTAGAATCAGGGTTTAAATTTATTAGCCCAAACTCTCCTAAACTAGACAAAGGCACCTTTTACAGCCAACAAATCAAGGCCAAAGCCCACACTAGGAGACCTTCCGGGAGTGGGGAGGGAGTGGGATGGGATGGGGACACCTTGTTTTTAAGACTCATCTCTCAAAAATGTCTTGTTCAATTTGCATCAAATTTGCCAAATCACACATGGAAAATTTCAGCTGTATTGATCTTAGAAGCACAGTTAGTGTAGTGGGGGAAAATAATGTAGGTTATGACAAAAACAGCCAAGAAAAGAGAAGCTACTTGTAAGGTCAGAAAGGACTATTATGATCATCTAGTCTGACCTCCTGCACAACACAAGCCACAACCCGAACCCTAAATGGCCCCCTCAAGGATTGAACTCACAACCCTGGATTTAACAGGCCAATGCTCAAACCACTGAGCAATCCCTCCCCTCTCAAATACTTAGCAATTTATACAGCCTCTTTCATCTTAGGAGAGAAAGAAATTTATAAGCATTAATATTGCTTTGGAACACCATCATTAGGCAAAATATGATCTCTTTTTTACAGATGAGAAATCTGAGGCACAGAGAGGATACATGACTTGCCCAGCAAAACAATGACAACCCACAAAACTCCTCATCCATGCTCAAACCACTTGACCATTCTTCCTCTTGGTGCATCTCTACTCAAAAACATCTATCAGTGCAACTCAATCCTTTTCGATAGGCCATGTAATCTATAGTCAAAGCCACAAACGTTCTTTGTTTAGATTTCCACGAACAGTTACTGGGCAGCTGGTAATTAGCGACCCACTTCCTACTTGTTCAAAATATGCTGAAACTCTCTTTTTTTTAAAAAAAGTGGATTGCAGCTTTGCTTTTTATTCAAATGAAATAAAGAGCTTTCCAAAGAGCTCCTAATAGAAGCCAGTTGGTTTTCATACTGTGAGGACAGGATTCTAAAATCCCATGAAAACCTGGCCTGGTGTACGGTTTTCTTGACAATTTAACTGCCCAATTTTAAAAGACACAATATCTTTGTGTGCTTGCACTGAACAGCTGGGTAAGGGCCTGATCTGCCACCACTAAAGTCAACTGGGTGTTTTGCAATGGACTTCAATGGGGGCTGGATTGGGCCCTTAATAACAATGCTCTCTAAAATCCCTTGATTCCAGGAGGTTTCAGATGTTGTTAAAAGAGTTTTCAAGGCAAACTTTACAGAGCCTGAGGTGACTAAAAATTGCACAGCAAGGTCCAGATTTAGACCCTGATCTTACAGAGACTTAAGCACATGCACAATTTTATTCACATTGGGACAACTCATGTGAATAAAGTTACACCTGGGCATAAATATTTGTAGGATTTGAGCCATATTCTCCTTTTTGTTCTCCACTCCTGTTCAAATTAACCAAAAGATGGAAAATTTGTTTTTTGCAATTGCCCAGCACTGTCGACTCAACAAGGAATCTACAAGTCAAGCTGTGCTCTTTAGGTAATAAATACTTTGCAATAATGTTGCTGATGCTCAAAGCAGAGCAGAACCCAGAGCTCACTCTTCCAGAGCTGCATGAAGTATCACTAGTAAAAGATTACTTTGCCAGAAGAGAAGTGAATACAAGGAATTGGGAGGCAGACACAGGGAGCAAAGCTGTGAAGAATAATTGGGTCTATCAAGTGTGTAAGAAAGTACCATTCATTTTCAGTAATTTTTCTCCCTCTGAAATGCCATTTAGAGTGAGGCTGATGTGATTTTGGATCAAATTTAACTTTTATTTAAAGAAAAATCTTTTGCAAAACTATTTCTGAAGTGAATTATTTTACTGATTTCTTTTTCATTTCAGGGTAAGCAAGTTGAACAGATTTTTTTAAAAATTAGATTAGTATCTCCATAACACTTTGAAGAGGTAAAGCACAATATAAATTCTAATAATAATAATAATAATAATAATAATAATGAATTCAAGAAATCCTAAAAAAATATACAGCATTATTACCATTGACAACCAGAAAGTGACTGGAAAATAACAATAAAACTGACCAGTCCTGTTACAGTAGTTTGCTTCGCTGAATTTGAAGGGGAGCAGCATATGCATCTAGACTAGAAGTCAGTTTCCAGATCAACAGAGGATGAAATCCCACACTTAGGAGTCAAGTCACAACTTCTTCAAGGATACCTGGTACATGAGTGGGCATCAGAAAACTATCTGCCTAGGTTCCTAGGACATGCCCAATACCACTGATTTTGAGGACTCACTCTGGAAGCCCACTTCTGCCAACAGACATTACCACAGAATTAATGGGCCACCATCCTGAGTGTCCTCTTAATCTGAGCCAAGAGGACAAAATCAGACCAAAGAATCACCAAAGAAAGCGTTGGTCTTGCCTGCATTACGTCTTCTCCCACAGGAAGGAGGGGGACAGAGATCTCTTTTGACGGATCTAAGTATCTAAAACTTCAAATTTGAGCCCCCTCAGGCATTTAGTATTATTATGATGAATTATTTGTATTGTGGTAGTGCCTAGGAGTCCCTAGGACTCCTGGACCAAGACCCTCTTGTTCTGGGCACCATACAACACAAGACAAAAGGATAGTTCCTGCCTACATACTGGGGTTTCCACTACTTTCCCTGCCTTCCCCCACCCCCCCATCTCCAGATGTTTATTTAGAATCCTCAAAATGTATTTGCTTTAGATTAAAAGGGATCTGAGTTACTATTGTTTTCAAAGGAAGAGGAAGAATAACATAAACAATGGCAATAACAGGATACAATATCCACAGTCTCCCAGGGACCAGAGCTAAGAGATCATGCACACACTATGAAAGAATCTTCCCACATAGCTGGATTTTATTAACAAAGTTACTATGTAAGCAATGCCTTAAGACACACAAGCAATTAAAAAGATATCCAGCAGCTCCTTATGCTACAATTTCCCAGTCATTCTTGAATATACTGGGAATTTCATGGTCTCAATGCTGCCCACAAACAACAGGCCTAGAGTATTTACAGGCAACCTTCCCCTGCCCATCCCCTTTGCGTCACACTGAAACTTGAGCTACAAGACCACCTACTCCTGTGCTACCTCCATTCACACACTCTGCCACCAGAGACTTCCCCTTATCACACTGACCCTATGTACAGAGCATGCTACACGAGGAGGCAGGAGCAAGCAGAGAGAATCGCAGCATCTCTGTCCACTAGTCCCCCACATCCCGTGTGCGTGAAGCACTAACTCAGGGCAGCCGGTGCCCCACAAAGCCGGTTAAGGGCATTACAGGGGCACCGACAGCACACCCATCTGCACCCAGCCATTTACCATCGCCTATCCCCATCTCCACCCCACACCTCACAGGAAATCCCCAGCTCACACTCCCCAGCCCTAGCAACAGAGCTCATGAGAACATTATATCTCCCCCCAGTGGCAAGGCTGGCGAGGCCATGCACACTCACTCCCCCTTCCTCCAACCATCCCTAACAACTCACATTTAAAATAACCTCAATCTCATATCAAATGCCTCCTGTTCGCTAAAAGACGGGGGATGCCCGCTGGGCCTGCGCTACGCCACCCCCCCCGCACCACGCTTCCCACAGGTCCCCACTGAGCCTGGGCACAGCCCCCCATTTGCCAGGAGCCCCCGGCGGGCCAAGGGATGAGCCCCCCACTTCCAGGGGCGCCAGGGATCCCCGCCGGGCCGGGGGATGAGCCCCCCACTTCCAGGGGCGCCAGGGATCCCCGCCGGGCCGGGG
>ML677374.1:6742922-6877772 GCA_007922305.1 Dermatemys mawii
CAATGACTTGGGGTCCCAGCCAGGCCGGGGCTGAACCCCGCCACCCCGCACCTTCCCTAGGCGCCGGGGAGCTCCACGAGGCCGGGCGGTAGGAAGCGAGGGCCCAGGGAGCCCCGCCTGGCTGCAGAGCGGACTCGCGCCCCCTCCTCCCAGGCGCGCTCACCTCAGGGTGCCGGCTGAGACGGGCCGCTGCCGCTGGGCCCGCCGGCCCCGCGCGGGCTGCTGATGCCGCCGCTGAGGAGATGGCTGACACACACGCTCCCATTCAGTGTTCCGCAGGCTCCGCCCCTCTCCCCGCTCCGGCCCCGCCTCCCCCCCGCGCTGACAGCTCCCTCGCCCACTGAGGCGGCGTGACGGAAGAGGTTACCTCAGGTCATTCACCTCTGACCTCCCGCACTTCCCCCCCTCCCTCCCATGAGGCCTTCTCCCTTTCCATTGGCGGCCGGCTCTCACGCAGGAGTGGGTGTGACCAATAGCAGAGGCCGGGGGGCGTGGCCAATGAGGCGATGCCTATGGCCTGAGCGGCTGCGGCTGTTCTGCCACTGGCTCTGGCGGCAGAGGGAGGTGCTGGCGGCTTCTCCCTCGCGCCGGCTCGGTGTCCTCTGGTGACACGGACCTCCGGGTTAACCCCCTCGCTGCCGGAGCGGGGGGCACAGCCTGGGCCACAGCCAGCCTGTGGGGACTGACCGCGAGAGCAGGGCGATCACCCCCCAGGGGGAGCCTCGCTGGGGCTGCGGCTGATGGACAAAGGCGTTCGCAGCAGGCAAGGAGGCAACAAGGAGGATCCCATCCAATCTACGGATACCTGGCCCATAAAATAACCCTGCACGGGCCTAATTTTCAGGGGATAATCCATCCAGGCTGCAATTTTAAAGAAGTAGGGCTGATCCTGTAAAGTGCAGCAGGGGTACAACCCTGGTAGTACTGGGGACAACGGGGTGAGGTAGATTGACTCATTTGTCAATATGTAGGATGGTCCTATGCCCTCATCAAAAAAGGGGGAGTTTGGGCCTACTCAGTGTCCCCCACTTGCACTATTTTTCTCTATAAAAGGGCAGTTCCAGATACTATGTATTCTCACACAGGCAGTGCCATACACTCTGACACCCCCAAAGGTTTTTGCACCTATTAGTACCACCTGTGAAATATAACTGAAGGACATTTGGGGCACCTGAGGGAATTTGGTCATTAACAAGCAATTATTTAACAGGATGGGAGGATAAGTGGGCAAATACAAAAGCAAAAATATTTGAGAATATTGCTGTGAATAAAATCTGCCATATTTGCACTCCTTTATTCTCTTACTTGCAATATTTACCTGCACAAGACTATTTGCAAGAACGTGTGCAAAAAGCATCACAAATAGTCTTGCAAGTACTTGTTGGTACTTGCACCAGAATGACTCACATAGGCAATTTTGATATGCTCATTTTATTAAATGCACAATAGATTAAACAGATTACAAATGTTTGTGGATTATCTGTGAACAGGAAAAGGCATCTGTTATCTTTATAAAACTTGGATCATCCAGTCAGAAGAAGAAATAATATAATCTGACTCGGGCAACCAATTCTATGTCTTGAATAGCCACAGTTACTCACAGCAACCAGTCTTCAAACAAACCAGGGATTTCAGGAAGTCCAAACTATTCAAGTCAAAGGGAATAAAGCAAAAGTTAATTAAAAAAAAAAAAACCCACACGCATTCATGGTTCATTTATGAACAGGAGAAAAGGGATACTTCTCCACTCTCCCTGAAAACAAGAATCTTCAAATGAAACAAGTCTTAAAAATATAATTTAAAAAAACTGCTATATCATCCCCTGAACAGTTTCCCAAATTCAGATATATTCTCAAAGGAACACACTGTCACCACTCCCTAATATGAAATAATATTAACAAAACTTCCAGAGCCTCAAACAGGAATTTCCAGACTTTTGCTAGATGGTTGGTGTTTGTATGCACACACTCTTTGTAATAACAGCTAAGGCACATCAAATCTGTCCTCAGCTCTCATAGAATACTATGTCAAATTCAAAGTGTCAAGCATTATTTTCAAGGTATTCAATGGCTTGCACCCAGGTTGCCTAACAAATTGCCTAAAACTCCAGGATGTGGACTGTGGTTGACCATTATACTCATCCCCTGAAATGTACACTGCCTGTTTAAAGCTTGTCTGTGTGGGAGACAGCTTTCTCATAGCTAACTCGACTGTAGAATGAACTCTCACAAGAACAAGTGATTGTTACAAACGTCACCACCTTTTGTTCCAAACTCACGGTGCAGTTCTTCAGCCTTGCTTCGTGTAACAAACAAAAAGCACAGTGTACATACACATTTATTTAAAACCCCACCCTTTCCCCCCATCGAGATAAGAAAGAGAATGAATCACGTGTGGCTGATATTCATGTCACTTACCGTATCTCTGGAAGGTGCTCAGATATCATGGCAATGAAGGCAGTATACAACCCTGAATAGAATAAAAGGTGTTCAATCCTGAAACTACATCTGCACAGGTGAAACCTTGTACACACAGTGGAGGCCTGTTCAAGTCATTAGAGTACTATGCAAGTGCAGAAGTCTCCTTGCACAGGTGCAGTGAGAAAACTGGGCCCTCCATGACTAGTTAAAATAGATGTAAGATTTACATTATTCTTAATGTTTATAAAATGTATTCAGTTTCTAACATCCTGAACACAGAAACTAGCAACAGAATTTAGATAGATAAAAAGAGGGCTAGTTCTTTAACTATTGGCTATCTAAAAAGTGAATCGCTGATGGTCAAAGACAAACTGGAGAATAGGCAAGGGTTAAAAGTAAAAAAAAAATTTAAATGGTGCTTCATTGCACAATCACAGTCTGGCCTGCATGTTATCTATTTGAGTTCCCAGCCTGTAGACAAGTCAATCGGACAACTCATATCTAAAGTTACTCATGGGTATAAGAGTTTTCAGGGTTGTGGCCTTAGGACCAGGTCATTGCCCAAAATACTTATAGCTTATTTACTGTAACTTGGATGTTCTAAGTCTGATTTCAAAAGTGTTGAACACCCGTAACACCTTTTGAAGACAGTGGGACCTGTGGGCTGTCAGCCCCTCTATATAAATAATATTTCCAGGGTTGTTTTATTTAGTCTCAGTTTGGGCTGCTGTCTACTCACTGCTCTTTAACCACTATCACATAACTTCAAAGATATTCCAAATCACTGTCATAGCCAGACTAGCAACTGTGGAAAATGACCCATACTCATCCCTCTCAAACATCTCATTTTACTTTCAGACTGATAGCACTTTTGCAAAGCTGTATGATTCTTCACTTTTATTATGATATATCAGCAATGTCAATTTTTTAAACGGAAACTTTTTAAGTAGTAAGCTTATGTAATTTAAAACTTCTTATTCTCTTAGCTTGATCCATTATTTTGAGTACTGGTCCCACTCCCCAGGGTTAAGATTTGGAAAATGCCTATCTGGAACTGGTCAAAACATTTGTTGTAAAAAATGTATCTGACAAACTGAGAAAAGCTAGTGTGTAACAGCTTAATCCTCTGAGAGACTGGGCACTCCCAACTCATATTGAAGCATATAAAAGTTAAGTGCACTCAGCACCCCATATGACTGGGTCCTAAATCGCTATTCCTAAATTACATATGAAATTTGAATGTCTCAGGTTGCTTTAATCATGTAAGTGGCCCCAGAGACCTGAGACAGTAGCCAGAAAAGTTGTTAAATTGCTTAACTGACCAGGTTTATTTCCAAATTTGCCTAAATTAAAGAAAAAAACACAAAACAGATTACAACAGGTGGTTGGTAAATCTTTTCTGGTGTACTGAGCCCTTTGGTCATGCTAAAACCTGCATTGTGTCTGCCCTGCCCTATCCATTCAACCACTTAACACTATTTCAGTGCTGCTGGAAGGGTGATTGCCACACATATGTAGACTGTAGTAATTCTAGAAAATAATGGAATGAGAATTTCATGGTAAAATGTAGGCTGGGAAAGTGTTACTGACAAACAGTAATAATGTCAGCCTTGGCCAAGCTTCAGACTCAGCCTAGAAGCAGGATTTTAATTATTATTATTATTATAACACAACATTTACCTAAGGCTTTTTTATCCATGGATCTCATAGCACTTTTAATACACCATTTTACAGATGGGGAAAAATGAAGTCAAGTGACTCATCCAAAATACTGTTATTTAACTTTAAATACATTTATAAAATAAAACCCTGTGTTAAGTATCTTATGTGTCTGCTCCTGTTTCCACTGTAGTCAATGGCAAACTTCAGTGGGAGCAGGAGCTAGCAGAATACTATGTAATGTTAAATATAATTTGGGAGAATTGTACTAATTGATTTAGAAGGAATATTCTATTGATCTGGAAGGCACACGCTATCAATTGTTACTAGCCACTATAATCCCAATCCTGCACCCATGAGAATGATGAGTTTTGCAACTGATTGAGCTGGGAGCAGGACTTGGCCCTACATTTCAATCTGTTTTAGTCTGGAGAGGTAAGGAAGAGCTGACATTTATGAACCTATTCAAGATTCAACATCTGGAAAGTCATAACATTTTATAATAGAGCCACAAAGTATCAGATAGGCCTCTATAATATTATGAGGCACAGACATAAGGAACAAAGTTCCCATACAAACTTCTCTAATTCACCAAGTGCTCTGATTGGAGGTTTTGTGTGTGACTATCTTTTAAACATGATTTCACTTTAGCCATAACTAGGGATGCAAATGACTTAAGGGTTTGTATCCATTTTTCTCTTTGATTCTCTATCACACTGAGAATTTTTTATCACTCTTCATGATCGAATTCTTCTGATTTGTCTTATAAATATATGCACTGTACTTACTATGCACATGGAAAAAGCAATCAATGTATTTTTTACTTTAAAAATGTGTAGCCTTAAACGTGCAAGTAAAAACATTTTGAAAAGTAAATTGAAAGTTTTATTACATGCAATGATCCAAGTTCAGGTTCCAAGTCTCTCCCACAGCAGCTGACGATAACAACCTTAGTGGCAAGGGAGCACAAGGTCTGAAGTGTTCTTGATGCCCTCAATATTCTGGCAGAGAACACAGAATTCAGGTCCGGGAAGGTAAGTAAAAAAGGAAAGGGTTTTATATTATTTTGCTTTCAAAGAGTTATTTGTTATTGTTAATAACTATTTATGTAGAAAGTTTTAATAGGTTTACAAACATTTGTTAAATCTCAGAAATAAAACTTACACGAAGCTTATCTTTTTGTTTAGAGAAATGTTATGCAGTAATATCCTCAGATCACTCTGTTTAACAGGGTATTAGTCATTTTAAGCCTGTGTGTGTTTATTGTTTTTAAGTTCTTAAAGAGATTTTTGTTTATTTAAAAAGCATTCTGGTTGTCCTTTAAAAATAGAACTACTATGTTTACGTCAACATTCTTTTGCTGTGTTGTGATGCAAACAGCAGTACTAATAAGAAAGTGAAACTGACCTCTAGTAGTACAATAATATTTAGCCCACACAGGGCTCTTCATATAAACATCTCATTATAGTAGCATCACTAGCCACTGTGGCATAGGAAAAAGTAGAGTCCTGAAATGGAAATTAGATATTGAAAATACATTTTAAACAATCACTAGTGAATACTGTGTTAGTAACAAAGGGAGGGATTTGGAGCTTCTGATATGATTTTTATCTTGAGATCATCTCATTAAAAACATGGCTAGTGTGAAAATGCAGCTATAAATGAAACTGGAGCACAGAGAAGTATCTGTCCCAAACTTTGTTCCTTCCCAACATACATCACAAATTTTGGAAACATACTCTCTCACGCCACTTTAAAATTCTCTTATGGGGATGACAGCCTCCTTTATTAAAGTACTATGAAATCTATGGATGAACTATGCTCTATAAGAGCAAAGTATTCATTCTTATTGTTGCTGCTATACGTGCAAGCTTTTCCCACTATCTTAAAAAAAACCCATCTGACCTTATCAATACTTACACAACAAAGCTAGCTTGGGTCTCTAGAACATAAATCATTTGAAAAGCAAGGCTTAATCTTAGATTAATTAAAAATATCCTTCGTTCTATGATCAAATTAAACAGCAAGTGGACATTTGATCTTTAAAAAAGGAGAAATTTTAGCTGCAAAGGTTATCTCAGCGCCACCTTGTGTCAGAAATAGAGAATTCCAGTTTCTAACAATTGAGCTGTGTTAGCACATCCAGAGTTATGTAGCTTATTGGTGAAAGTAGCATTTTGCATTCTGGTTAGACTCCCAGTTATTGCCAGATGACCAACTTTCCATGGTAATCAAGGCACTGTGTTTTCCATATACATTTACAAGAAAGTGAAACTTTTTCCTTCTGATGAAGGCTAGATCACTGCAATTTATAGCTTTGCCATCTTCAGATTAGAGGTTACTACACTGCACTTTGGCTATGGTTCCTCCTCAAATCCATCCAGAAACTAAAACTAGTGTAGAATGTGAATCCTACTGTGAGCACATTGCACTACTGTTTCATAATCTGCACTGGCTGCATGTGGATTTCTGGAGAGTTTAAAGTCTTGCTATAAACCTAAAAAAACATAAATGACCTCCTCTGTTGAGAGATGCCTCTTTTCCGCAGTGACACTGTCACATCAGAGATTCCTACAGCACTCATCATGTACCCCTAAAATTATAAAAGAGAGGGAGCGGCTGGCAGGGCATTTTAAAGAGGACCCTTTTCTTGTAGAATGCCCTCATCCTGCCTGCGCTTGGTCCAAAATGGCCCAGCTCAGCTGACCTTCAGGACACACTGTAATGCTCAGCCTTTTAAAAGACCTTTTGGGAAAAGAAGTGTTATTTGAGGAAGGATGTGAATTTTATATTATCTTATCTAGGCTAGATGGTGTATTTAGCTATTGCTATACAGTACACTGAGAACCAGCGGCACCCCTACATTTTGCTTCCTCTGTTTTTAAGTTAATTGTTGGGGGGGGGGGAGGCAAACTGCACAAGAGTGCACTTGTAGTTTTACAAATCTAAATAAAGACACCACACTTTTACATTACTCAAAAGCTCATTTATACACTTGTAAATACACTTCACAGTTTGGGGGCCAAATTTTAGTCAGCGTGTCCATTTAATCCTGCAATACGTGCTGGCCCAATAAACCTTTGATCAACACTAGTCATCTTGTTTAATCTCCTAATTCTAGAAGGTTCTTGGATACTATGGTGATGAGCACAGGATAAGAACCTCAACAGAACAGAATAGAATTCAGTGTGTATCAGGCAAGTGAAAGACTTCCTCTCAGTCTACTCAGGCAGCTAAGTTATTTTGTTTAGGGCAGTGAAATTCACCCCAGTGTGGCAAAGTTCCTATTTATCAGTTACACCCATTTAAATGCTTAACCTGGGGTTCATCCTTATGTGATACATTAGGCCTCATGCAAGCCTTATGCACTGAGGGGAAATTATATCCACAGGTAAGTTTATTCAGGTCAAACAGTAAGCAAATCCTGCACCTCTATTAACTGGATCAGAGCAATTACCAATCTAGAAATAGATCAAACTATAATGAATAAATTGTCTCATTTTTAACTCTCCCTATAAATAATCAATATTCAAAGTTAGTGAGTTTCAAACAGGAATCAGTGCCGTTACTATACTAATTTGGGAGCTTTACCAACCAATGCAACTACACAGGATTCATGGATGCAAGTGATAAGAGTGAAAAGGATTTAATGATCACGAATATTGTATTCGTGTCAGCATTATGGACACAATACTGGTGTTTAGTTTACTGTTTATATACTACAGCCTCAGCCCAAAAGGTAAGTGCACTGTTTTTAACTGTTTGCAGAATTCTAACAGAACAAAACTAAAAAGTATACTGGGGACACAGACATGTCATCTATTCATAAATTATGTTTGTTAGTAAATGTTTAGGTACTGCTCTGAAAATGTCACTTATTAAAAGCTTTGTAAAAAGGAATGAAAAAAAATCAGTAGAATTTGGATTGCCATTCCACCTCCCATCCTCAAGGCATCTCAAAAACTTTCTTAAGACACTCACAAGTAGGCTGGCTACGTAGGCATATACAACAGCAGTCCTATACTCAGCAGTACTATTATTTTGACCGTTACACTATCCACTCCACTCTTTTTTAAAAAGAAAAAAGAGAGAGCATGTATTAGTTATCTCCATATGCTTTCAAATAGTGCTGCAAGAGCTTTCAACTTTCCTTGCTAAGTCACTAACAACAGGCGGAAGGGATATTTCTGGTTTCACACACCATTTCAAGGCTGACACCTCCACCCATGGTATTTCAAAGTTGCTGGTCACTATGGTACCTCTGTACCAATGAATTGATAACCATGGGTGTGAATAAAATTCTTCCTGTATACTTATTTACAGCCTCAGACTTCTGAAAAAAAACCAAGCAAGAATACCTCTACCCATTTTAAGCTACAGCAGGAATTTGGCTGGGCAGAACTGAAATATAAATGTGGCAACACACCCCTACTCTTTTAGAAAGGCTTCTGGGGTCACTAGTGATCTTTTATATTACTATTGATTTGCACTTCTAGCACAGTTCAGTTCCCTTGGATTAACGGTAACGGTAACTAAAGTACAATACAAGCAATCTTAGGACCAAACATACCAATTAACTGCTGACACTATCAGTGCTCTCTCTTGGTTTTTAATTTTATTTACTCACAGTGGTGGGTAGTATTTTGGTTTTACATTTTTATGATCTATAACATTGTAAAATATTTTGGGAAGGGTGTGTATGTTAGAGCTCAAACTAAATTCTGAACACATACACAGAGCAAGTTTGGGGAAAGTTCAACTCTGGATATAAATTTTAACTGACTTCCACTTTTACAGTATGCTGATCCAAGAATCCACATACTTCACCCCCACAATTAACTGTTAAGTCATAATCTAGACTTTATTAATCAGAGCAACTCTAGTCGCTATTAAATCACGGTGAAAAATAGAGAGGGGAGTTGCATTTAAAATTTTAAAAAATCCAGAGAAAGCAGCAAGAATGAAACTGTGCACATGATTACAATCTAGTAATCTGTCTTGTCCATTCAACTCAGATCTCAGAGATTACGACTGTCATGTGGAAAATTCTTCAGAAGTACTGTCTGAAAGCACAAGCAGCATAAACATCTTACTGCAAGGTAGGGAAGCAAAGAAAGAGGGGAGGGAACTCCAGTTAGTCAGAAGACCAAGGTAAGAGCAAAGGGGGATTCATTTATTAGAAATACGGATACAGTTTGTTATGATCAGGAGAACCACATGGCATATGAAATTCAATGCCGACAAATGCACAGTAAAGTACTTTGGAAAACAATCCCAACTACCCACAGAAAATGATGGGGTCTAAATAAGCTGTTACCACTCAAGAGACAGATCTTGGAGTCACTGTGAATAGTTGTCTGAAAACATCCACTCAACGTGCAGCAGCAGTCAAAAGAGCTAACAAAATGTTATGAACCATTAGGAAAGTGATAGATAAGATAGAAAATGTCATGCCACTAGATAAATTCATAATACACATACCTTGAATACTGCATTCAATCCCAGGCAGCAGTTATCACAAAAATATAACTACAATGTTAGACTGGATTCTAAATGGGCAATTACACTAAATAAGCATTTTTGTGGTGTTTTAAAAGAATAAGTTAGTTCGTGAGAAGAACCTTGGGGAATTACTTACACACACAAACTGAAAATCTGGTCATTTTTTCCTCACTGTAATATAAACAGTTATGTATCTCTGTGCTCATGTGGTATCACAATGTTCATGACTTATCTTGATGGCCTGAATCTTGTATAAGAAAAAATGTAAATAATTTAGGAAAAGGACTTCCTAGTAGATATATTTTTGCTTTTCTGTCTCCAGAGTCTGAAAAGGCAGTGGCACGATGGGAGCTAAGCAGAAACCATACAGTCGCCTCTTTGCAATGCTCTGGTCTGCACAGCCCCATACAAGTAAATCTCCTTTATTCAGAGAAGATATATAATGTTTCCACAAACAAGCCAAACATTAAATACACCCTCCAAAGCCTGAAAGTCATCACTGATCCAGATGAGAATGTTTCTACTGCCCACACTTGTCTCTTATTAGCAGATCATACACAAAGTTTTCAGACTGAATTTAACCTTAGAGGCAAAGGTAAAAAATAAAAATCTTTGTTCATTATTGCATATTCCTGTTAGGTATGTCAAAAACGCATAGCCTTGGGTAGTTGATACCTTGCCGGCAACAATAGTGTTTATGAAAGCAAAATATTTATATCGATATATTTGTAAAAAAAAATAATGCAGTATTAAAAAGTAATGATCCAAACACTGAGTAACGGTATTGTGAGACATAGTTTTGTGGAGGATTACTGTAGGGAGTTTTGTTTATTTTCCAATACATATAGGTATTTATATAGATAAGATATGAAGATGGGAAGCCACTTAATTGCGCAACACTGACAATTCAGTTCGTGGACTGCTGGATTTCAGCAGCAGTCAGCATAAAACCTGATTACCATCACCATTGCTATGTATAACTATGATTACTATTCATCGTACAATAATCCAGCTCTTTTGGGAAAATGAAAAGAAAATCAAACATAGAATATTCAGCACAGAAGAGTGAACTGCAGGCTGTTTGTTTTTCCTCTTTGTTTCACAGATCTTCCAATAGATTTTAGACAGCTCATTCTTCATCAAACCACAGATGCAAAGTTAGTTGGTTTTCTTTGTAAAGGTTCCAGCTACACTAATTTCTACAGAAATTGGCAATTCTGTTGTAATGCAGTAATACACAGACAGTTGAAGATGATAGTGCAGATGGGACAGCATTATGTTTTAACTGTGACCGCAAACTGAATGAGAGCCCTGCAAAAGCCCATGTGTGTAGCATAATTCAGCAACACATCTAAAACACAGTAAACATTTAACTGCACTGCAAAATCTGTGTTCTAACCATGTCAACACTCTACCTGACATTACAGTGTCAACAGGACCAAAAAGGCAATCATACTGAGACTGATGACACTCCTTACATTGAACCCACAAGTATAGCTAAAAGCTAAGGCTTTGCTTCACACTGATGGGCCAACCTTGCATAAAAATTTAAACTCCGTTGTTGATCAAAAGGCTTCTAAAGTTTTGGCCAATCAACAAGCATGGGGCCTAAACATATTAGAATATCCATGCTCTACCCTAGGTCCCTCCCTTTAACATTGTTATAAACCCAGTTCAGACACTAATGCAGTTTTATGGAGCAACTTTCATACGCTGTGTATCCCAAAAGTGTTTTACAAAGCAATGAGTAAGATACAGTTATTGCATGGACTCTACAGTAATAGTGTACAAACAGTTTTGGACTTCAGAATAGAAGTTCTCAAATGAAGGAACATTGGCAAAGACATCTCATTCACTATGTTATTGGGGTAGGCAACCTATGGCACAAGTGCCAAATGCGACATGCGAGTGGATTTTCAGTGGCACTTACACTGCCCAGGTCCTGGCCACAGGTCTGGGGGGGTTCTGCATTTTAATTTAATTTTAAATGAAGCTTCTTAAAACATTTTAAAAACCTTACTTACTTTACATACAACAATAGTTTAGTTCTAGATTATAGACTTATAGAAAGAGACCTTCTAAAAATGTTAACATGTATTACTGGCACGCGAAACCTTAAATGAGTGAATAAATGAAGGCTCGGCACACCACTTCTGAAAGGTTGCTGACTCCTGCTATATTATGTCTAACATGATAACATTGCAAGTTATTAGTACTCTGTTGCAAATTGCCTAATATTCTACCAGTCATTCGTAACTAATGTTAGTTTAATTTACTCTAGTCTTGAGTTGCTTTTGTTCCCTAATGGGTTTAAATAAATAAAAAAATCCTTCACTGGTTTTAAACATTTCATTCTTTTCACAGTGTTTCTGGTGGGGATATCAAATTGTGTTATTAATGCAAAGCTGTCTAAGCCTGAAACTTTTGCAGAGCAAGTGCACACCACAGCTGTATGCCAACAGAACAGCAGCTCAGGTAGTAGTAAAATGTTTCCTCTGCATAGTCAGCACTGAAATGCTCAGCAACCAAGAGTTGAAGAATATGTAAGGATGGGAGAAGGAAGATGGTTTTTAGATTCCACATACACAAATCTTACAAGTTTTCACAAAGACCAACAACTGTGGTATCTGAAAAATATTGGGCCAGGTAGCTTTCTGAAATTCACACAACCCCTCTTTGTTCTGAAAACTTGCATATTTGTATTGGTGAGCAAAATTTGAGCACTACCTCTCTCATGGGAAATTATGTTCTTGCTCCTATCTCTCAACCAAGCATGAACCAGAGTTCTAAAAGGTTTCATAGGGGCTTTCTAGATTGATATATTCACATAGTCTTGTGGACATCCTTAAGTGCTAATGAAATGTTCTCTCAGCTTTGGCTGTACTGCATTAAAGTCCCTAGAGTTGCATCAACGTAAAATTGAAGTAACTGAGAACAGAATTTGTCTATGTCACCAGACATGTCAGTTGTAATTTATATATTTCTTGCCTTGGCCCTTCTGTAGGCTGGTTTTGAATCTAAATATATTTTAGGAAGCCTAAAGATGAAGAAATCCTCAAACTACTAATGGAGAACATGCTGTCTTCTATACTTCAGAGAGAATGCAAAAGCGACAGAGTCTTGTAGCACCTTTTAGACTAACAGATCTTAGGGATCATAAGCTTACCCATGAAAGCTTATGATCCCTAAGATCTATTAGTCTATAAGGTGCTACAAGATTCTTTGTCGCTTTTGCAGATCCAGACTAACACGGCTACCCCTCTGATTCAGAGAGAATGATTTTTCTCCCTTTCTAATCGCAGGCATAAGTGAGGACAAGCTGCTCAGACTAAGACAAAGACAAAGCATCTATATGAAAGCAGTAATCGCATGTGTCCTGCTACCCTGTATATTAGCCTTCCTTGTGTTTGTTATATTTGAAGTTCCCTTCCCAGTAAGTTTGCCGAGCACAGTAGCCCCTTATGATAATTTGTAAAGGATATTTTATCATTAGCTAAATATGATTTAAGTTTGTTCCGTTATTATAATAAAACATGTAGGGTTCTAAGTTTAAGAAGCCCCAAGGACAGTGAGACAAAGGTAAATTCTGTGAGAACATACTTTAAAAGATCTGCTAATCTTTATGCTGTACTGAGGTAATCACTTCTCCAGTGAGAGGTCCTATGACCTAAAATGACATAATTCAAACTCTGCCAAAATGAGCAATTCCTCAGACTTAGCATGAATACCTACAATGACATGTTTTGCCTGTTGCTGCTAAGGTATACAATCTCAGTGTACACCTGCAACCTTGGGATTTTGTATCAGATGGAATCATAGATACCCGTCTTTCAAGGCTTTCTTTTGGATCATGGGAAACTTAGGTTTGACTCTTGGTTCTGTAAGGGGATGCATTTAGATCAAAATGGGGAGGAAATAGTCTCGCAGCCTTGTAAAGTGACACCCATCACAGCAACCCTCTTGACTTCAGGATAGGAGTAGTCAAGCATTTTCTAAAGGTAGAAGAGGGGAGAACAGAAAAGACTTTCAAGAAAAGGCAGGTTACCATGGAGACTCTGTAGTTTTGTAAGCCCTAGATTTCATTATTCAAAGACCCCCTCAAGACAGCATATGCCATGCTAGAGCGTCTGGGGTAGAACACACTGGAAGCTGAAGTGGTCAATGTGAATTTTAAAAAAATATTTTTTTAAAGCCCCATTGTTTCTTCCTCTCATACTCTGAAGTGCATACTTCAGTCAAAGTTCAAGTTAGTCTCCCTAGAAATGAACCACCATCATTTTACCAGCTTCAAATTCTCGGTGTTTTGGGCAAGTAGCATCTTTCCTACCAACCTTCTAATTGCTTCTTCTTCTTTTCTAAGTGTCCATGTCCTGATTGGAGCCAGCTAGACAACTGTATTCAGAAATGTAAAAGACAAAGAGAACGCCACACAGAAAACCCAAATTCTGTATCAACCGAAGGATCTGTCGTGGTAGGTCACAAAAAGGGAACCACACAGTTTTTTAAATATAGTTCAGTAACAATTATTTCATTTAACAATACTGATCTCCCACAATAAAAGTGAATGGCACCATAGTTCTGAAAGTGTGTTATGAGGATGTCTTTTCAAGATTAAGTTATTTATTCTTTTTTCTTGCAGTGTTAAATGAACAACAAAAGAAGGTGAGCATCCAATTTTTAGAAAAAGGGCCTGGAGGATTCAGGACAAAAGTGTTCTAATGCCACCTCAAGATCCTACTCAAGTTACTTAACTTCAATGAGTGGCTATTTATTTCTTTATAACATAGTTGTAATACTCACCTCCCAATGATACTGTGAGATTTAATGTTTGTAAAGTGATTTGAGATCTTTGGAAGAAAAACCCTATACTGTCAAAGAAACTTTGTAGAAGAAAGGAAAAATAAGAGCATGGCATTAAATAGGGAATATTGTAGCAAGTACAATGTGAAACTCCATTTCACAGATCTTAGAAATGCTTTGATTTTTCATTTAAGCAACATTTAAGAGCTGACAGACTCAAAGCAAAGAACATCAGCAAGGACCAGGCACAGTTTAGTTTTCGATGGACTATTAGCATAAAAATTTCACATTATTGAACGATTCTGTGCATAGACCAGTCATATGTTTTGTGTATCAATGGCCACTGGCGGAAGACAGGATACTGGGCTTGATGGACCTTTAGTATGACCCAGTATGGCCGTTTTTATGTTCTAATCAAACAGAATGCTATGAGTTTTATCCTGAATACAGAAGGAGGCATTCATACCAGACTTGGATATTGAAGTAAAATGAATAGCCCAAATTGTTTCAAACATAATATGCCAATTGCAATTCTAGTTAGAAAGTGCGTCTCTACAGTATTTAGAGTAGGGTGAATACTGCAAAGTAAAGTGGTCACCAAATATTTGTTCAATAATGTTTAATTTGCTTCATGCTCCTGGTACATTTGTTCTCTGCAAATTATCCTAGAAAATTAGTTTACTAGCAGGATTGTTCGCACGTACAAGTTTTGAGCATATGGTGTAAATTTTTACAGAAAGCAAATTTCAGATTTATAACTCTGAGCATTCATTTTAGATATCAGATTTTAAAATTTACTTTCATCCAGCCAAAGAATAGAAATAATACCATGTGACGTGTCCGTCCAATCAGAAAGCCTAAAATATTAAATATTTGCAATGAACTGCTTGGGAACAAACTACAGACTAAAAATTATTGCAGAAATTTGGCAAATAATTCCAAACAGTAAATGGAAATTGCCATCTGTGAAAATTTCTGAGCAGAAAGTGGAAAAATATGAATATTGTATTCATTACAAATCATCCACTTGGCTCTAGTTGGCGTGAAGTTGCTTGGCGAAAAGCATGACTGCACTAAGAGGGTTGGGAATTGGATTGAGACCCAAAGTTTAGACTCATTTCACATAGGCTACCGAACAGCCATCAGGCAGTAACTTTTGACCACAATCACCCTGGTATCCATTAGAACAGACAGGCCAGAGGCAAAGGGCTCTATATACCATTTCCAACCTCAAGAGCCACCATCCCCCACTACAGTCTACTTCAAATTGAAGCCAAAAGGAGTTACACTAAATTATTGGCCTGAAGAAACAAGAGGGCCATTACACAGGTCAGATTTTAGGAGCAGGGTTGCTAAATTTAGTAATACTGAAAGATTCCCCCTCATTCCCCAGAGAGGAGCTTCCTATCAATCACCTTGGAGCAAAGCAGCCAAGATCATTGCTATTCATGATGAGACTTAGTTCTGAAAAACTGCAAGCTGCAGGAGAAAGCACAATTTTCTTTTTTATCCAAGCACAACTTTTTGCTTTGTCCAGAAGTCTGCATTATTTTTCTCCTCACTTCTTATTGTTCAGAGAGGCAAGAACTTTGGCATTTTACACGATACAAAGTCAAGCAATTACAGATTACAATGAAAGGTTATATCTGAGTGCCATTAGCCTGTTTTAGGAGCACTCCTTACGGAACTAACCCCTCAGAACGCATCTTGGTGTTGACTCTCTACCTGGAATCATATTTTAACTTCAGCAGTAGACTATGATCACTAGGAACAAAGGGGATAATGGAAAAATCTACTTGCAGAAGCAATAAAAGTCTCACTGACATGGCAAATTCTCCCTCTGTCTTCCTTAATTTAATTGTAGTTGGAGTTCACAAAGCAACTAACATCTGCTACATTGAAGATTGTATCTAGACAGATTATACTTAAATTCAAAACAATGATTATTCAGAAAAGCATCTAACACTGGAACCAACTAAAAGTATATATGCCCTGTTCATTGAGCTTGAAGGCCAAATTCTGCCCTTACGTACACATACACAAATCCCATCAACTTCAACGGCAAGTGAACCAAAGGACAGAATCTGGATTTCAGCATCCATTCCTTGTACTACAACTTAGCCTAGCTGATAAAAATGAGCTTAAACTCTTGCTTGTTGTCAGCAATCAAGAGCTCCCTTCATCAGCATCTTTGAAGCATAAGGAATTTGGGTTAGCAATAACAAAGTTCAACTCTGCCCCATTTTAAGCATCCTGTGCCATTACTTTTCTTGTGTTCCTCATTTTGTCCCCCCAAAAGTGGATCATAGCATGGTTTAGCAGTTCCATTAATTCAGGACCTTCACACTGCAATGTTGCTTCCAAATGAGACCATAAGCCAGACAGTTATTTGTTGTAAAAGGTGCACAGGTTCTGAGGGAGATAAATCAAAAGGTAACCCCACATTTCTACAGGCAGATTTCTGTGTGAATACTCTTGAACTCTCATTGCATGGAACTAGACCAACCATCTCCCTTGAAAATTCCACAGATCAATGGAATATACAAGACCTTCAGGCCAACTACAACAAAGGGACATTAAAGTTCCAGAAATGTAGCTCAGATTATGGATTCAAGGTGCAAAATCTATACAAGTCAGAGATGAAACTGCTGTATTAGGTCCAAACTAGTCCATCCCTCTGTCAATACAGGATTTTCGCAGTATAGTCTCCTTTGCGTCATCCAATCTGCTTTAAATGTCTCAAGAAATGGATGTTCTCCAGCCATAGTGTCACTGCTTTATACTGTGTGCATAGAAACAGTGAAATGAAATTGCTGAAAATCTATTTATTGTATTATCCCATGTTCAGTACACACACACAAAAAAATCCTGGGTGTTTATGAACAGAAGCAACCAGTTATCCTCAGGGATCCATACAGCTAGTGGACCTGAGTCTCCTCTGCCTACCATCTTGTGTAGTAATTTACATCTGTGAAAAGTGAGTATTTAAAATACTGTCAGATATGAATAACTATACAAGATGAAAGCCAATGGAAAAGTCAGGCATTAGTCCTTCTGCCCCTTAAAAGCCTATTTTGAGTTTCATTTGAAGGAAACCTAATCCCAGCCAATCTGGTCTGATTTATTGCATTTTTTGAATAGCCACAACACAAAGGTAGGTGAAACTCAGTTTCAAATTAATTCTACTATGAGGTTTTTTGAACCTAGAACTCAGAAGATGCCACACAAATTTCAGCTGAAGAAATTGTTCACACAAATGACTGAATTTTCCAAAGCGCTGCATAAAACAAAAACCTAGAAATCTGCAAGCACTGTGTGTCTATTTTAAATCCAAGTATAAGGAAATTAGGTACAGTGATGACCAAAAAGGACAGGAATACACTTTGATCCAGTTTATATCATTTGCGCTGTACAACTCTGTAGCTGTAAGCCTCTTCTACTCCAGTTAAACCTCGCAATTAACATAAATATCATAGTCTAATCACTATGTAATACAAGATTTTTATCAACTGTCACGCAGAAAAATCAAAGCCAAATAATCTTGGTGAATATATAGAAATACCTTGAAAATGTAATCAGAATAAGTATAATTATTATTATTCTGCAGAGATCAATAGTGGCTACCTATAGCTAAGCCTATGTTCCAATCAGAGGTTTGACTACAGTACATGTAGACATAGCTGGGTTAGCTTTGATCTAACACGCCCAAATAACAATAGCAGTGAAACTATGACAGCTCCAGGCTACACAAGCCCATCCAAAATCCTGTCTATTTACTCTATTTTCATGTGTAACTCCACTATCTTATTCTGGCCTTTACCAAGAGAAGCTAAGTACTGCCTGAAATACAATACTTGCAAGATTTCAAGCCAAATTTTAAAGTCCCCAATAGTTCAGAAAAGATTTGGATTAGAGATGGGCTCAAACCAGAACTAACTCCTCCCTCCACCCTACAAACTGTGTGGAGGTTCTAATCCAGAACTCAACTTCTGACATTGGGCCCATCTCCAGTTCAGATAAAGATTCAAACTTTCAGGTGTTGACCCAAATTGAATCTCTGAACTGTACGCAGTTCACCCATCTCTGACGCAAGCTTTAGGTTTCACAAATGAATGGCTGAAGGCAACATCTGAAGCCTGTAGAAGAGAATGGCTTTCATCTCATATAAATAATTGTCAAAGATCTGCACAAAATGAATAAAAGTAGCCTTCTAGCCAAGTTGTGAACAACAGAACATTTCCTCCAAGCAATCTTGACTGTCTTTCTGAATCAGCATCATGCACCCTCCACAGGAGCACAAACAAAATTTCAAACAAAATTAACATCACAAAAGAGCCACAAAAACATGTCATATCTGAACAGCAATGACAAGTTTTTTAGGAGGTTTGGGTTGCCTCGAAGAAGTGATTACTTCTGGAGAGTCCTCCCCACCTCGTTCCCCCTTCCTCCCCCCGGCCCCGAGGTAATCACCAACCCTTTGTCCCAGCCCTGAGCTCCCTCCCATACCTAAATTGCTGCTGCTGGGCAGAGAGAAGGAACAATATGACCCACAATCTCAATGCCTCATCTTTATGTCAAGGCTTTGAATAACTGCCTACCACCTACAGATCCGTCTTCAGATCATCCTATATCCTGTCTCATTCCTCACATTCCTTCTTACCTTCTCTTCTACTGGCACCTTCTCTCAGTCTCCACCACACACCTTTTTCTGTACCAAGACTAATATTCACAATAATCTTCCATGGCTCCTGTCTAGATTTCCTATGGGAGGGTCCTGGCTGAGTCTACCATGAAGAGATGATGCACTGATATGAGATATGTGCAGTAATTATTGGCCATTTTGCAGCTAAACTGGTAACAGCCATTCTGTCATCCACGGAAAACAGCTTCCATTCCATGGAAAACAACTTGAATTCCTTGTAATTCCACTTACGCAAGGACACAGGACTAGGAGAGTGTATTGAAAAGGATCATTGTTTTTTTGTCTGAAAGATTCAGTTAAAACAAACTTGCTTTCTTCTTACCACTGAAGTTTATGGGTGCTTCTCTCCCTCTTTTGAAATCTGAGCACTCCTGTCATTCTTTCCCCTATGCAGCCTGCTTCATGCATTCCTCTGACCCCTGGAGCAATATATAAAATTCTACAGATAATAATGTTGGCAATATAAAATGTTTCTAGCCTTTATGATTTGGGGAAAAGCTTCTCAAAGGTTATTTGATGCAATGCTATCTTCTACAGTGTGCAGCTGGTCTTTGAAACACTTGCTCTCAGACATGTAAACTCAGTTTAGCAAGAAGTTAAAGAGGGATAATTTAAATGTCAGCTTTGTTAATTAGAGCCCTGTCCACATGAGGACTAAATCAATGTAGTTACACTGGTGCAAACCCCTACTGTAGATCCAACTCAATAAGTGGTTACCATCACGAAATTCCATACACTGCAATGGAAAGAGCCAGGAGATGGAGCATGCCCATTTATGCTACAAATATAAGCAGTTACATAAACTGGGTGCAATGAAGTGGAACACTAACCCAGATCCAAAATTGTGCCAACATGTAGTGCAGTTAGGACCTTAGCCCTATTTTATAATATGGATAAATGCATGGTCACATAACATACCAGGTGTCTGCTATTTTTACAGGTGACTCCTCAGATGGCTCTAATTTTACTTCCTAGCATCTGAGGACCTGGCCAAACTAATTTATCTGCAAAACAAGATTAAGAGTAAATTATCTGAGAGACTGAAGATTAAAAACTAAATAAAGGGCACACTGAAACATACATATTACAAAATAAATAAAAACAACCACCTTCAAATTCATATAAAAGGAGGGAATCCTACCAATGAAGAGAGATCCAGGTAAATCTCAACACATTACATCTTGCAAAGGCTGCTGCACAGAGGTCAAGGGAGACTGGCCAGACCTGCAGTTTATTACCAAACAATCTATTGCGAAGAGGGATATTTACAAATAATTGATCATTATTCTGCAGCTTTACAGGAACTACGGTGCTGTCAAAGTCCAGAGATGGACCTTGGAGCCCCCAGATGGCTTTCATGCATTTGTTTCTAAATACAGGAGAAAGTGTGTCTTGTTCTTACAAACAGAAAAAAGCAAAACGAACAAATCGTCAGCACGATGACAAATCCCACAATTGCTTCCCCTACCCCAAGATGCGCCCCCAACCCCCCCAACTCCTCCCCCCGCCCCCCTGCGGTGCGACCCCCCCCCCAAACCCACACCCACAAACGCGCGGCGCCAGGGCGCCAACAGCCTCGCCCCCTCCCGCCCCGTGAGCGCGCACGTACGCGTTCCCGCCGCGCCGAGCCTGAGCACGTGGGGACGGCCGCTGGGACGGGAGCGGAGTCCGGGTCGGGGCCTGGGCGAAGCCGGCTGAGGTGAAGAGTTGGGAGCAGAGCGGGTCGGGAGCCGGGGGAGAGACCATGTGCCTACGGGGGGAAGCAGGGAGATACCAAGTAAGGAGCGGCGGGAGAGACTAGGCAGGGGGCGGCTGCGCGCTCTCGGCCACCCCAGAGGCGCGCTCTGGTGGTGGGAGCGCGCGCCGCCTGTAGTGCGCGTCCCCTGTTGCTCCGTTAGGGGGCGCTGAGGTAAACCACAGCCGCACGGGCCTCAGGGGCGGGGTCTGTTTGGGGGCGGGGCTCTAGCCTAGGGGTGTCTGGGGAGGGGTCCCATTGATTCTGGGGGATGAGGGCTCAGGCAGTAGCCCCCCCCCTTTGGTTCTTGCGGGATGGGTTGGGGACCCTTTGTCCTGGAGGGGTGGATGGGGGTCAGAAACTCCAGGAAGACCACTAGGGACTTTGATTTTACATGGCAGGCAGTCAGATACTACGGTGATGGACGGCCCTAGAACACCCTAAGATAGATCCATGAGACAGAACCTCAGCAGAGAGGCTGTTGAACAGTCATTGGTATTAGTGCTGTGGAAGTACCTGGATACCAACTTTGTTATCTTTTGCATTGCTGATCATTTTACCAAGAACGGCACCAATTCTGGAAGGAGGAGGAGGAGGGTGACTGATATTCATCATGCTAAACTAAAGCAGTGTTTCTCAACGACTGGTCCCTGAGATCTCCCTGGCACAGTTTAGGAAGCCAGCAAGCTAGTCCCTAGTATCAAAAAGGTCGAAAAACACTGGACTAGAGTACCCCCTTTCTCTTCCTCATACTTGCATAGAGTTGAAAGGATCCTTATCCTATACCTGATTTCAGAAGCCCTCTATTCTAACATACATTTCTATTGCAATCCTCCACTGGGTGTTTTTGTTTGTTGGTTCTGATCCATTTTAAATGTTTCACACAATGAAATTTACATTATTATAGATTCTTGGGGGGATCAATTTTAATTAAAATAGATTCAAGTAACAAATTTCTCTTACTAACAAAATTGTACCTTACTCTGGGGAAGTACAAGTTTGATTGCTGTCCTGCTCTCTTCTGAGAACTTTGATCTCAAGTGTGATCCAGTGGCTAAGACAGAGTCAGGCCTCCAGATTCTGTGCCCTGGTTTATGACTGGTTTGCTCTGTGACTTTGGGGAAGTCACTTCACCTCCTTGTCCTTAGCTCCCTTACTAGTAAATTGGAGATACTACCACCACCATACTGACCTCTCTAAAAGAATCCATTGCAGGGTGCATCAGTTAATGTTTGTAATGCACTTAGATCCTTGAATTTAATTACTTTTTTTTCTTTTCTGACAGGAATATAGCTGCCCTGACCCTGTTGCACAAGAAGCGGAGAGTATACAGCCAGCCAGTTCACCTCTCTTAAAAGCAGTTATCGGTTCTATAAAGTCCACTAACTTAGCTGTGATGAGTATGCTCCTCCCACAGGAAACTTTTGCTACTCCTTGAAGGCAATTTCTGTTTTCAACTCTCAGGACTTCAAGGACTCTTTTATTAATTACAAATAAGCAGTAAGGAAGAGGCTAAAATCCGCGTAGTACAAATATATAAAACTGTAAAGGCACAGCTCATGGTTCTGCAGAGCTAATGAAGGACACCTTATAGCAAAGTACTCAAGATTCATGATGTTACAGTTACTCGGCAATCACCACCTTTACTGGTGTCACATCAGTCTTCTCTTCAGATAAGTGATGATCCTGGAGCTCCACATTTATTAATACTATGAATTGTGTCTTTCTACATTTGGTTTCTTCTCTCACCTGCAGAGAACAGTCTCTCGGCCACCTCAAATGCTCTCTGTTGCAATGACTGACAGCCCTTTTGCTTGAGTAGTTGGTACAGTCCCAAAGGAGCTTTTCTATTCTAGAGGCTACATATCAGCCTGCTCTCTTTCGATTGAATGGTGCCCTGGTAGACACATTAGCAGGTGTTGGTGATACACTGAGGAGTGTTGTACAAGGTGGGGTGCTTTTATTGCTGTTCTCAAGAAGAACACAATAGTGTGAGGAGGATGGAGTGCCTGGCCTCCTTTAGCAGTAAGTATAACAAACAGAGCTTTACAGAGAGATCTTAAAAATATCTGCCCTTGCTTTGCGGTTTCTGAGCAATAGGGCATTTTGCCCCAGAACCATCATAAGATAATTTGATGGGGGCTCTGGGTGGATTGGGGAATTGGTAATGGAAACAGTCTAGTTAAATAAACAAATTAAGTAACCCAATTGTTTATTTAAATACAAAGTTTAAAATATAAATATACCACTGAATAAATCTGTCACAGAAAAAGCCACAGCCCACTACACAGCATTAATTAATAATTAACTTCCTTCTTGACAAACTTAGAGAGGCCACAATTTGAATTGGCTATAGAAACAGAACACCTTTCTCGCTCCGACAGACTATTGTTTTAGGGGCAAACAGATAGGAGAGCTGCCATTACCTGTGCTGTGCAGTCTCCCTAGATACATCTGTTACTTTGGTCTACTGGTCTGTTATTCAGCCAGTTTTCAAAAGCACTGAATCATAGATACTAGAGTTAGAAAGGACTTTTCTTCCAGTCTGTGCTGCTTGCATGTCTGTAGGATAGTATTCATAGATTTCAATAGGATACACATTCATTACACAAATTTAAGATGCCCAGAACACCACAGTATCCGGTCCAAGTGATAATCTGTGATTTCACCATCTTTGGGAAGATGTCAAGGTGAGGATCTCGTCAGCAGCTGAAGTTGGATGAGGAACTTCCAACAGATAGTTAAGGAAGCTGAAATTGCATTAGAGAAGAAAGGGTGACATCAGCTGTAACACGTGAACTCTTATTGCCTAAACAGTTTATTTTTAAAAATGTAATATCAACTGAAGAGAAGATACAGATCTAGATACACTACTAACTTTATTTTATAAATACAAGGTTACAGTGGTCATGGATGACTGCGTAAACAATATCATGCTTGTGTTGCATTACTTTTCCTTCAGCATATTTTTTCGTTGATTTCATAGACGACCCTTTTGATAAACCACCTTGCCGAGGCTGCTCTTCCTACCTCATGGAACCGTACATCAAATGTGCAGAATGTGGACCTCCTCCCTTTCTCCTGTGTTTGCAGGTAAGCTGAGTGTAAAAGTGGAAGCATATGCCTTGTTGGGAAGCAGGTCATCAAAGCTATTTCTAGATGATAAACCATTGCCTATCACCTTTTAGCTGCTAGTCAGTCTCATATAAACTCTTGTTCATCTGACAAATATTTGCTCAGAGACAGGGAAATGGTAGAGAAAATACTGGAGGGTGGGAGAAATGTGGAATTCAGCATGAGCAAGTGAAGGAAGTCTTTGATTAGGCACCCATGGACACACAGAAAGACATGGTCCAGTGGTCTACACTCAGCTAGACCATGCCTTTGTCTCATCACTTAGTATACCTCAGGTCTTATCTAAGTGGAGTTCCTTTTAAATTGCAGTACGTAGCTGTGAACCATACTCAACATAGTATTAACCTGGGAAAGATGGGCGACAAGTTATTTCTTCCTTTAAGGGAAATTTTATTCTTCTAGTACTTTCCTGCATATAAATGTCTGTGCCCTGTCCTCTGGAATGAGCCACTGTGAAAACAGTCCAACAACAGATTAACTCACATTTGGGTTTGTGTGTGTAGAGGAAACTAAATCACTCTAGAAATCCATTTTTATCTATAAAGTGGACAATTTTGGTGGTTAGTGCACAATAAAAAAAGACCAGAACTGAAATGTATTCTCAAGGAAGAGGCAGGCAAGTAACATGGTTTTAATCTTTTATTTTGCAGTGTTTCACTCGAGGATTTGAGTATAAGAAACACCAGAGCGATCATACTTATGAAATCATGGTAAATATACAATTTAAATTATCTTCCTTCATCTTGGGTTTTGTTATCCTCTTCTAGAACTTAGACCCATGTTTACTAATCTCGCGTTAAAAGTCTGTTAGATATACAACCTCGTTTTCAGAATTTTATAACTGTCAGAAAATTAACCCAGTAGCAGATTTTTAATTTTTTTTTAAATCTAGGGTCATCCAATGAAATTATAGGGAGCAGGTTTAATCCAAACAAAAGGAAGTACTCATTTCACACAACCCACAACTAAGCTAAGGAATTCATTGCCATGGGATGTTGTGATGGCCAAAAGTATAACTAGGTTCAAAGAAAGAACCGGAAAAGTTCACGAATGAAAGATCCATCAATGGCTATTAGCCAGGATGGTCAGGATACAGTCCCGTGCTCGGGGCGATTCTAAACTCTAACTACCAGAAACCAGGAGTGGAAGATGGGTGGCTCTGTACACTGCCCCTGAAGCTCTAGTATTGTCTGCTGTCAGAGACAGAATATGGGGCAAGATAGACCATGCTCTGACTGATATGGCAGCTCTTATGTTCTTACTGAAATTAAAGAAAATATATCCATATCTAACATTATGGAATGATGCAGAGGTTTTTTAAAATTGTGTTTTATTGTCCATATATGGCTCACAGGCTTTCATTAGAAAAATTGGTAGACAGTTACTTTATCATAGGGACAAATTGCTTTCCTTCCACCCCCAATGAAAAAGTTTAAAGACGCTTCTTTTAAAAAAACAATTTAGATTTCATTTCATGACACCACACTTTCTTGAATTACAGCTGGTAGATACATTAAATGTTGCTGTATTTAGAGCTTCTACAATGAGGGTTTCACAAACTAGCAGTACTTCCTGTAGATGGCTTGTTGACATAAAACTGCCTTGGGGCAAAGTGAAGTTTTTAAATGGCCAGTACCAAAGCAGCTTGAGCTTTTACTGCCAAGTAGCACTAGAATTTCTTTGATTCTATAGGTGGTGATCTCTACAGAGAGGGATCCTGAGGTTTGTTTCTTTTTCTCTCCAGACCTCAGATTTTCCTGTCCTGGATCCCAGCTGGACAGCTCAGGAGGAAATGGCACTTCTAGAGGCCGTGATGGATTGTGGATTTGGAAATTGGTGAGGATTTAGTGCCTGAACCAAAGCCCATTGAAATCAAGTCTTTCCATTGCTTTTTGAGAGATGTGGGTCAGGATCTGAGTGCTGAATATTCTGGCACAGAACATAGCATATTCCTCACAGTGGTAGTCCAATCAGAAGTCACTGGAATTTGAGGGAGCTCAACATCTAGCATGATCAGGCCTTTAATTTCACCCTGCCTCAGTTTACACAAATGTAAACTGCCTTAAGACAAAGGTTTGCAAACTGTGGCCCACAGATGGTCCATAAAGCTTGTGATCTGCTGAGAGCTGGCTGGTCACATGGTGTTGGCTCTTCTTGTTTCCTGTTGCTATATCACATTAAAGACAGTTAAAAATAATGACTTTTCTGGTATTAGTCTGTATTCAAGTACTTGTAGTTGCTATAAGGATGTTAAGCTTTGCAAATTAGAGGAGATCATGCTTGCAATTAGGAGCCATCTCCCTTCCTATTCACAAGACAATGCCTGTATTAAGATGTGGGCCATACTTAACAGCCAGATTGTAAAGTTAACAGAACTCGAGGCTCTGCTTTAAACAGAACTATATCCGATCTCATGAATATGAATGCAGACAAGATTACATTTGAAAACCTGTTCGAATCTCCATTTAGGAATATAGGATAAGGACTGGGTCATCGAATCCAGTCCCGTTATTTCAGGCAATCCACTCAGATAATCCCATAAAGTTATCAAGCTCCTTTTTAAAACTAGTTGTTTGCTCCCACTACTCATATGGAAGGCTATTACAGAACGCTGGTCCTCTCTGATGGTTAGAAACCATCATCTAATTTCCAGCCTACATTTATTTATAGCCAGTTCTTATATTCTTGTTCCAACATTGTCCTTTATCTTAAATAGCTCTTCTCCCTCCCTGTTGTTTACTTTCAATAACTACATCTGGTGAGAAATCATATCTCCCCCTCAGCCATTGTTTTGCTAGGCTGAATGTGCCAAGCTCTCTTTTTAAATGATTCTTTTTTCCATTAGTGAAAAATCAGCCAATTTCTTTGGGATTTTCCCCTCCTTAGGCAGGACGTGGCCAATCAGATGTGCACAAAAGCAAAGGAGGAGTGTGAGAAACACTATATGAAGCACTTCATCAACAATCCCTTGTTTGCATCTACATTGCTGAACTTGAAGCAGGCAGAAGAGGCACAAAATGCTGACACGGCCATTCCATTCCACCGTAAGTATCCACCATAGGGATGGACACTGGATTTCTTTGACAGTCTCTAACATAAAACATTCAGAGAATTGACTGAACCTTCGAGAAGGGTGTGCACTTTGCTTTGACTCAAAAAGGAGAGTAATATTTGGTCTATGGATCTCCAGAATGGGATTTTCAATGTACTGGACCAAGCCTTTTGTGCATAAAATATGCTGCACCCCCTCCATTAGGGGCATTGTGGGAGAGTGCGGAAATGAAGTCACCTGATGTTGAACCCAAGGTAAACCCCCCAAAAAATGCTCCTGGTCTCCTGTCTGGGTGGGGGATTCTCTGAGGAACAGCGTGTGCCTCACCTTACCCCAATGGACTCAGCACTTTGACCCTTCCTATTACAAATGTGACGGAGTCAGACCAGAAGGATATAGGAGAGTGCTGGAAGGCAGGTATATTAGTCTCAGGATATGCAGGTCCCTGTTCCCTGGATAGCCAAACAAAGGCTACTCCAGGCCAATCAAGACACCTGGGGCCAATTAAGAACCTTCTAGAAAGGAGTAGAAACAGCTAGCCTAATTGGGACACCTGAAGCCAATCAGGGACTGGCTGAAACCAGATAAAAACCTCCCAGTTAGTCAGGTGGGTGTGGGGGGTGTCAGGAGCTGTGGAAGGAAGTTATGCTGTTGGTGAGACTGAGTGGTGGACAACATATCATACTGAAGGAAGGAGGCCCTGAGGTAAGGGTGAAGTGGAGTTTGAAGAAGCGGGGACTGCTGTGGGGAAGTAGCCCAGGGAATTGTATTGTGTTTTGTGCCTAAATGGTCAGCCATCTTAGCTGATACTATTAGGGTCCCTGGGCTGGAGTCGGGAGTAGAGGGTGGGCCCGGGCTCCCCCCTTTTCCATCTTCCATACTGGCCTGTGATGAAGGTAACTCACTAGGTGGTGACTCTTGCCAATTATACTGAGAAAGGGAGGTCACTCTGGGGCCTAGATGAGTTTCTGAGGCCCCTAAATCTGCCAGGAAGCGCAGGACCCACAAGTACAGACTTGGAGCTTTGTCACACAAAATAATAAGGCTGTCTTAGCTAAACTAATTCTTCCTGCATCTGCAAAGGGAATATGTTTTCTAGAACTGCAGCCTGTTTCACATTTACATGTCAACTTAAAATAGCCACAGCCACTAAAACCCTTATTTTTTTCCAGCTGCTGATGATCCTCCACGACCTACCTTTGATTCCTTGCTCTCCAGGGACATGGCTGGGTACATGCCAGCTAGAGCTGACTTTATTGAGGTACAAATCTCTCCTTTTATTTTCTTGTTGCTTCTGATTAGGGACACACACACACTCACCCCATCTACAGATTTTCTTTAATATTAATATTAAAAGTATTAAAGGAAATGAGGGGATTTGATGATTAAAGCCAAGAATAGCCATGACCTTACTTTAGGGAGTTCCACTGATAATCAGAGAGGTGTACTAAAGGGCCTGAGAAGCAGCTAACCATGGCTTTGTGAATAAGCGTTGTAAGGCATGCCATTACCATTGCCAAAAATCCGATAATGAATTACTCTTATGCATGGAGGTTAGATGCATGAATAAGATGCTCAACAAAAGGAGGGCAGCTATTTTTAATTTACTTTCCCTAGGGACACATGCATATGGGCCTGATGAAAACTAACTGAAGTTCACAAGAAGGCTCCTGTTACTATCAATTTCTTTTGATCAGGCCCATGGTTACAAAGTCCTCTTACACAAGCTTCTATTCATTCAGTGATCACTAATGTCATAATTAATGTACCAGGATAAAGTCAAACCTAGAATAAGCAGGCACAGCCCCATTGGCCCATGTTATTTTTCATTTTTTGTGCAATTTTCCACACAGAACAGAAGAAATGGCAGTTACCTGGTAGATTATATTATATTTAAATTGGACACCACTTGGATGCTTGTGTATTTCTGTTACAGTCATTGGTGCTGCAGATTCTTCTTCTTCTAATTAAAACCCCAGAATTTTTTCATCAGGTGTGTACCTGTATAAGAATGTAGTCTTGTCAAGCCATGTTTAACTTGACTGTTTTTTATGGGGAGGGAATGGTCTTTAGTAAATAGCTCTATTTTCAGTATTCTTCAGCTCTGTCGTAGGCTCCAGTAAGTTATCAAAATTCCTAGAATTAACTAGGGAGCACTTGTTGGTCTTCTTTGAACAGGAGTTTGACAACTATGCTGAATGGGATTTGAGAGATATAGATTTTGTGGAAGATGATTCAGACATTTTACATGGTAAGTCCCATGTCTTGAGAAGAATGTGTGAAAGTCGGGTCTTAAAATGCCTGCTCAGCCTTGTTCAACTGATTTTTCTGCACATATGGTTTTTGAGGTGAAGTTTCAGTTTTAAATAGAATTCTTTCAGTTGTGTGTGCTGGGTGTAACGCTTTATAGTGTATTTCAATCCAGTGCTCCTGACATAACTTTTAACAATGGATATACAGGCTATATTTATACATAAAGAGATCGCCTTACCTACCACTGAAATGTAGCCAACTGTAAAGAGGAACATTTTAATAAGGCCCAACCACATCATACTGCACATTGGGAAAGGAAGTCAGAAATACTATATTCAATAGAAACTGCAGGGGGAATTTAGGCAGGTTACAGGCATCTTCCGTAGAATATTTGTGTAAAGAACTATGACACAATCATGGATCTTAAAGAGGTCAGAACCTGGATTTTACTCTGATCTGAAAGGGAGCAGCACCTCACGCAGCACAGTGTCTGCTAACACCATGCTATATCATTGCTTCAGTACTGAATTAGATGCAAGAGTGCCCTCTACTGCTACCACTTCCAGTTGCATCTAGGTATTGCTTGAAAGTCTTCCCACCTGTCCTAATCCTGCTTAGCTTGTGAAATCTGCTAGTAGGGTGGTACTGATACAAGCAACAGTAGGTGGTGTGCAGATTAAGCCCTATGCAGTGAGTTCAAAATATTATGTTCTTGAGATTCTATGAACTTTGTTCAGCCAAATGAATACACTGAACTGCAGTAGCACAGGTGAATGTGAAAATTTCCTTTTCTTTCCTTCTAATAAGAGTTCACTGAAATTCTCTGAACAAGTTTTGTCTAATTAGTACCAAACAAAAAGGAAGTATTAGAATTGAATTAGGTTTAAATCCTTGGGGAAAGAGGATTTCTGGTCTCTCTCATTTATAAACATGTTGAATATTCAGCAGTACCGTGCTCACATGTCAGAGTTCTTCATCTAATTATTGGGGGGCTGGTTTTCATTCTTTTTATGTAACCCTGACCATGAAAACCTTGGTGGTTCTTGGAGTCACAGGAAACTCTAGTTCTGCATAGCCCAACCATTCCAAAATTTCAATGTGACGTTTGGCAGGACACAGCAGAGAACATAACGTCGTAATCTTTAAACTTTCTCTTGACTCCCAGGAAATATTTCCATCTCTAAACTATAATCTTGGAATAGCAACCATTTGTCTGCATTATAAATCAGCCTCTCATTCCTTTATAAAGCTTACCTAGGGAAGTCACTGACTAGTGTGCATTGTGCAGAGATTCAGCATGCTCTCTCTGACAAAAAAGTTCTTCCTCTTTGAACACATGTGGAAAGAAATTATGCGTAAATACAGCTGCTCTTGTTTCCTCCATTAACTCCTGGCAAATCAAAAAGCAATCAATTAAATAAGTTTCCTGGTTCTTTTCGGTAATTCATTTATTTTAGCCTCTTCGTACATTTGCTATTCACTGCAACCAGTTTACCAACACAATCTTCCACATCAATTACATGCTCTCTTCTCTCCTCCTTCTCTCCCAACTTTAGCCATTTAAGATATCCCGCAAAGAGGTACAGCACAGAACTCAGAGCCCAGTGGAGGAGAGTAGATAAGGAGACTGTAAGACATCTTTGTACTCTGTCAGTCCTTGGCTGTTCTGGGGGCTGGAGAGGTCCTCCAGTATACCTAAGGTCTAAGTTATGGGAGTCTCCCCTAGTTGTACTGTGGGCCAGAGGACTGCCTGGAATTCCTGCAGCTTGTCCCAATATGTCCCTCCTGCTCCCAGCTCCTCCGGGCATACTATCTTCACTGGGGCTTGCAAGGAGGTCCAGGATAGGGAACCATACTCTGTCAGGCACACCTGGGGTATTTAGGGCTCCTTTAAGAGGCTCCAACCCTCTTACTCAGCATAACAGGGACTAGCAGAGGGATGAGGATAGGAATTTTTCCTCTCTAACATTGAGCCTACATTTGTTTTGTTTTTTAAGAAAGTAACACATACTCTTCGGTGTTCCTCCCATAACCATTGTGTTAAAAATGAATTTTGGAAACCTAATTTACTTTCTACATGTTGCTTTGGGAAATTTACTCTGATTAGACAATGAAAATGAACTGGGCAGATTTGTTTTATGATCATCTTCTTTTTCAGGTCTAAGCTACCTGACCCCCGTCCCTTTAATTTCATCCTAATTCTCCTAAATATATTTCCTTGCATTGCTCTACACAGTTTCTCACAACTCCCACAAGAAAGAGGAATGCAGTTTAACATAAGGCATCTAGACTCCCAAATGTCTTTTATCAGGAGCACAGAATGCTTGTGATTGCTGAGTCATCCAGCTTCCTAACACCCGGGATAATCTGTATCCATCACTTTTACTTCTTGAAGCTGACAAGATGGCTTCAGGAACAGTGTGAAATACGTTATTACAGTTAACTCTTTATGTGCAGCACATGTAAGTTGGTAAGTGCATGCAGGTAGATAATGGATATTGCAATTAAATATAGTAAAATGGATAGGATGAAAGAAACAAATGGTTACAAATGACTGTAATTCAGTCAGGGGCTTTTGAAAAATCTTAGAAATTGTGAGTTTTCATTAGCGACTGAATTATAGTGTTAATTATTAATCCTCATCCAAACTCTCTCCTCCCCTCCCGGCCAAAAAAAGAAAAAGATTTTTACTCAACATTCAAAAGCATTTTACCAAGGCCATCTGCAGACTTTGAAGAAGTGATTAGATATAGACTAAAACTCTCTTTGTGCTGGCTTGAAAACTGTGACATGAAACCTGGCAATGTCTTTTTAAACTTACTGTTTTTAAAACACTACACTACACAATGTTTATTCCTGAGACAGCCCTAAAGGAGGCTCTGATACAGCTATTTAACATAGATTCCTTAAGATTTTTTTCTCCTCTGGGAAGGAGTGAGTTTGGATTATATCCAATGTGTGCTTACAAAGCCAGGAGCACACTGGGAATAGCATCTGCTTACATAAATTAATTTGAATTCTTCCTGTTGTATGGATGAGTGATGCCAACTAGTGGATTAGTTTGCCTTAAACATGTTTTTCATTCACTGCCGCTCAGGTTTCTTCAGAGCAAATGCAGTTAGAGAAGGGAATGTAAAAGGTAGGGCAAACTATATTTGGATATACTCTAGCACATGCACAATTTTTTTGGTTTCAAAGTGGAGGAAATAGCCTTGAATTTTTGCCGATTATTGGAAGCTATACTGATCATTTCTTATCTTTTCCCATAATGGACACTTCGACTGTGACATCACCTTGGATTTCCTTGGTCATTAGGTCAACAGCTGTCTCTCCAGCATTCTCCAAGGGGAAAATGTAGGCAGATCATTTTAATTCTTGTAGTATCTCTTTTCTCATTACTATGCAGCATGTAGCATAGTAGTAGTCTGGGTTATTCTTGCATTCTAGATCTAATAATTAGTTCCTTCTATGTGAATGTGTGAAGAAAAGGGGAAGACTGCAACGGATGTGAATTTTCTGTGTGTGAGAGATCCATTTTTTCCTTCATTTGCTCTGATAAATGTTCACTCCCCCCCACCCACCCACCCAATCAATCATAATTTCTTTCAGAACGCTTTAAATTCAAGTGAAAGCATCAGAAATACAGTCCTTCAGTTGCAGGTGACCAGTTACTGGTGGCATTTATATGGTTTCTCCAGTGTAATCTGTCTACGCAAAGTTCTTCCCACACTAATCCCAGAAAATAATATGGCAGCGTAGCTCTTAGGAGCCTTAAAAATACAAAGGTTTTATATACATTGGGAGTGATTCCTGCACTTTGTAAGGTATTAATTCTTATCTAACTTTTACATTTCTCATTCTGTTCTCCCTGAATCTAAGCAAAGAATAGAGAATTTGTTAATACCGTCTTGTTGCTGGGATAAGAAACCCAAGCAAATCTAAATTTAAATATACACCATGTCTTCCCATTGCCCCATGTTAAAAAGAACAAAGCCATTATAGCTTTCCTATTGCTATGATTAAGTAATCTATTGTATCCAGATTCTGTCTCAGATACAAGATTCTAAGACACCAGGATTTTAGCTTGTCAGACTTTAATTTGGACACTGATTTCACATAAGTCAAAATACCGTATTATTCTGAAGATGCTACATAAATAAAAAGGAATATCAAATGAACTTAGAACTGGCTTCTGAGCTCACACCTCATCCCTTCCTGTAAAGAGGGATGGCTAAACCTTATGGCACAGAGGTCTACACTTGCCTGGTGACTAGATGTAAATGTAATTTGCACATAAATATACATATGGTATATTTTAAAAATATGAAGTAAATTCACACAGCTATACTTACTGCAGCCTTCCTCTTCATTGCCAGATGAATTGCTAATTGATCTGACTCCCCATTAATAAACTGCACTTGTCCTTATCCTGCAACAGAGAGGTTGGTCATGCATGGACCACATTTCTGGGCTCTGTTACACTTTGGATACACCTGTTCATACAATGTATTGAGGTGAAGGGAGAAATACTCTTGCTTGGTTTCACAGATTTGTATGTTGTCTCTGCAGACTATAAATCCATTATAAAATCTTAAGCCTGTTCTTTCTGGGAAAACATTAATATAAGTGACACAGAGAAAAATCCAATCCAGAAACAAACACACACACACACCACGGCTTATTTAACAAGATGAGTCTTTGAATTATTTAACAGAATTATGAAGCTAGTCCTAGTGGAAGAGGTGGGTGTCTCCTTATCTGCTCTCTCCAGAATGTGCCAAGAAAATGTATTAACCTCAGTGTATCAGTGAAAATGAGTTGCCGAATCTATCGGTGGATTAGCCAGAAGAATTGTAGACAATTTCATATAGAAAGAGATGTTTCTAACAAGTAAGTTTTCTCCATACTTGTTGAGAACTACCCTCTTGGGTCTCTTGGCTGATATATATATATATAAAGTTCACTAGCTAAAAATCTTCTAAGTAATTTCTGAGAGTTTCAGCAAAGTCTACTCTGAATTCAGATCTCAGTCTTTTTAGCTCTTGGCATTCCTTTAATCCCCTTCCTTATTTCTCTGCAGGCTCGTCCTTGTCCAAAGAGGACATATCAAATATTAAGCCTAGCTGTTTGCTTTTCAGGGAAGTATAAAGGGCAAAATGTTTTCCCTTTTGCGAAAAAGTGCTTAATATCAGTAGTAAGATAGTAACTCTGGGCTAAGGCAAGGGGAAAGGGGTTCAAAGTCTCAAGATTCATATTCATGTGTGTGATAGTGTTAAGAAAAAGAAGTGAAATCACTTTTACAAATAGGGATGTGCAGTATGCACAAACCTAGCCTGTAGTACAGTGGTGGGCAACCTGCTGCCCGCACCACTTCCCGCAGCTCCCGCTGGCCGCGAACGGCGAACTGCGGCCACTGAGAGCTGCAGGCAGCCAAGCCTGTGGACGGTCAATGTAAACAAACTGTCTCACCGCCTGCCAGCGGATTGCCCTGATGGGCCACGTGCAGCCCACCACTGCTGTAGTAGCTTTATGCTGCTGTACAGTTCAGTGGTTTGGGATTTTTAACATCTTGAAGCAAAGGCAGCAGGCCTGCTTCGTATAAGTGAAGTGGGCCTTTCCAAGCTGTGCTGAACACCGGATTGTTTTTTGGTTTTGGGTTTTTTTTGGCGGGGGCAAAGCCTGTTGTGATCATCTCAGTATGTGATTAATCTGTATTTCTGATCTTCCTTTCTATACTTGGCAGCTTTGAAGATTGCAGTTGTAGATATCTATCACTCCAGGTTAAAGGAAAGGCAAAGGAGAAAAAAGTGAGTTCTCAACCAGTGATTGTAGTCCCCACCTTCAATAGTCACTGTGTTATGTACAGTAATACTGTCCTGATATTAAGTGGAATTGATTTTAGCTAGCACCTTCCAGAAGGATCCCAAAATACTGAGGAAAACATCTCCTATTAGAGCAGATCTCCACTCTGATAGTCTGCATTCCCTATGTTCACAGAATACAGATCAGCCACGTGTATCTAAGTAGGATAATTTAACACTTCAACAGGCCAGGAAGCATGCAGATTCACACACAACAGAACTAATTTACACATATTGGTGAAATTCCCCCTGGACAAAGAAACTGCACAAACTTCTACACACCTTAAACTTCCATTTAAGATGTCAAAACAAGGCAGAAGCGACGTATAGGCCTCGTGCTCACCATATGCACAATGGTGAATTTCACCAATAGAGTACTTTCAGTACAAGCATCTCAATGTAATTTATAAATAATTAACTTTTCAGCATCTCTGTGAGAGAATACACCCATTTTGTAGAGTGGAACACTGAGGTTAAGTGAAATCTCATGGAGTTAGTGGTAGAACCAAATGTAGAAACCAGCAATCCTAGCTCAGCTTCCTTTTCTAATCTCTGCGCTGCCAGGCCACGGGTACTTAGGCCCTGGTTTAGGAGGCCTGACTCCCAGTCTTCTACTCTTACTAAACCCAATCCATAGATATGCTCACATCATAATGGTTAGTACACTAGAGCCTCTTTTCCTAAGAGTTTGAGGACACATAATTCAGATAACTATGTGTTGTTAATATGAGATGGTTAAATAAAGTTTGAATACTTTAATCAACAAATTTTATGACTCTAGAATTATTCATTGACTCTTTCAAATACTCTGTCCAGTTTTTGTAAGTTATTCATCCTTTTACTGCCGGAGCCAAGATGATTAATAACTTTGGAACAAAACATGTCCATCCCTCCTCCTAGAATAAAAGGTCAACACAACATGTTATTTTGAAGGGTAGTTTAAAGAGAAGGAGACTTAATTAGACCTGCCCTTCCTTCTCCCAATTACAAAAATATTTATGTGTGGTATAAACTACATAATGATGCACAATGTGTCTTATTAAAAAAAAGGTGTCTTAACCCCTATAGTTGTGTAACGCACATTGGTGTCAGTGGCTGTTAAGTTTGTAATAGACCAAGCAGGACAAAACCCTAAAAGAACATAAAACTGCTAATGTCACAAAGCCTATTAAATCCTGTTTTACTTGAGATGGAAAAACACTTGTGCAGTTTATGTAAATAGACAAAGCAAGTAATAAGTTTTGTAAATTTAACTTCAGGCACAAGCTTGCCTAACAAAGTTACTCAAAAAGCGAGCTCTCGAGCTCTCTCAAAAGTTGTGTGTATATAAAATAATCACACACACAGGCAATATCCATGTTATAATTACAGAGCTCTGTGACCATCTCATGCACCTGTGACGATCTGACCTATCCTCCACCCGTTAACTCATTTCCTTGGGGCATATTCTAACATTCAAATCTCATGAGCAGTTTTAAAACAGCCACTTTGTTGTTGTTAGTGTTTTTTAATCAAGCTGGCCAAAAATCAAGCGTGGAACTTGCTTCTACCTTTGGAGGAGCAAGTCATAAGACATTCAAGAGATATGACATTTGTGTTTAGAAAAGCTATTTTAGATCCTTTTAAGAGGTTATAGCTCTCTTTGAGCCCTGCCAGTTGGACTCACGATAACAGAGCTATCCCAAACTCGTGCTGACTAATTGTTTATAAAATATCATGTATTCCCCATTTATAGAGTTAGAACTTGTGTAAAATTGTATAAATGTTACTAGAACCTCTCTGATGTTTGTATTTGTGCATTAATAAAGGAGTTATTAATATTAGTGTTTCTTTTTTAATTATAGAATTATAAGAGACCATGGCCTTATCAACCTCAGAAAATTTCAAAGTAAGTACAAAATATAGCTTTTTGTTTTAAAATGGCTTTGAGCCAAAGTTAGAGAGAGACCTCAAATGCTGGATGTTTGCAGTGTACACTATAGAATGGTTTACGTATACTATGTATGTCCTAATTCTAAGTCCTAATGTATGATAACTAGGTGTTAATTGACACCTAGTTATCATACATTAGGACTTAGAATTGCAAGTTGCGGGCACCATAGCATTCTTTGTCACTTTGTAATTTTGTCATCATGGGGAGAATATCAAACTTCGACCTGTGCAGTGGTTACAGATCATGGTGACCTGTTTAGATTTCTTTAGTCTTTTATTGGTGGGATTTATGTTACCTCTCTCACTAAAAGTAATATCAGATGTGGTGTTAACTCATGGCTTTGTCCTTTTCAAAAAAAAATTGGTTACATGACACGTAACTTGGTTTGAGGAAGTTTACTAGTATTACAATACTGCTTCAGGGCCACAATCTCATCGGGCCCCTTCACAACACAAAGGCCCTGTCTACACTAGGGAATTTTAGCGAAAAGAATTCCCACCAGGTCAGCTGCACTGGTAGTAACAACATCAGTATGATTTTTAGTGGGGATTATGATCCAGGGACATAATTTACCATCATGTCAATTACAACCGGTGGGAATTTTGCCTCCATGTGTAGACCTGCCCTTTTTTTTTTAATTTTTAATTTTATTTTTAAGCATTTGTCCCTACCATGGCGTGAACATGTATCACGTGAAGGGAACTCTCAGCAGTTACCATATGATGAGGATTCTTCTCCTCCCACAACATGCCTAGCTATCCCCATTCCCCTGCCCAGCATAAAGATATTGCTCAGAGAGGTCACTATTTATTTATTTTTATTGCAGTTCTGGAGAGACGATACCCAAAGGAGGTCCAAGACCTTTATGAAACAATGCGACGGTTTGCAAGAATTTTAGGCCCCGTAGAGCATGACAAGTTCATTGAAAGCCATGCACGTGGGTGTTTTATTGACTTTATTAATGTTTAAGCTGTTCAGTGAGAGTAAGCATGTAAGTGGGTGACAGGTTGTTATATTAGTTGTCAATGGCCTTCTCTGAATAGATACTATATAGGTTTTCCTCCTCCTCTCCCCCCATAAATATGGCCCTGCATGGGTATACTAAATAATCCTCAGCTCTTATTGGGTGCATTGTCTATTAAGTTATATTTGAGTGTATTGTTTGATATGTCAGATAACTTGTCTAGTTTTTCCTCTTCATGAGAAGATCACTCTCCATGCACTGCCATGCTAGATCATAGAAAGAGTAAAATACTTATGACCTAAATCTATATTGGGGTTAAATCAGCAGTTAATTGAATATTCTATAAGATACAAGTGTGCTGTCTAAGCTAGGACGTAATTATACAGTACAGCCTCTATTAAGCGCCTCACCTTATGGTTTCAAACTGTTCGGTCATCTAATTGTCCAAATTCTTTTTGCGTAATCATAATGTACATCTCAGCGTGTCCTAGTCAAATTCCAGTGGGGGTAATTGCATCCTGCTTACCTAAATTCTGTTGCTTTGTTGGGAAAAAAAGTTACTCTTCATTAGCAAGCACAAAGCAACACGTGAACAGCCATCCTGTTCCACACCAGATGTGGCTGCATTTCATGACACAGCCAGATCCTGAGCTAGGGTCCGATCCTACAAATTTTTACTCCTTTTGGGTGGTACTGACTCCAGCACCTAGTCCCATGGTCTTACTAGCCATAGGGAGGCATTTTATTTAACCTGAGCCCACTTTGACATAGCCAAGGATACACGTTAACTACATAAGGCTCCTGAGCAATATAGATACACTAATTTAAGCCAAACCAACTTTTTGCTTATTGTAAATTAACTGGTACTAGGAAGCTGTATAATTAAATCTCAAGTTAATAAGTATCTTTGAACGGAGATAAAGGGCAAAGTTAGGTTATCTGCGCTACTGAACTGACCACAGAAAGGGGAGGCAAGCCAGGGAAAATCTTAGAGACAGTCCAGTAATTAAAATCGTAGTCCAGAGACAATGTAGGATAATGTAAGAGGCATTATATATAATGTAAGGCATATAGCTAGCTGTGTTAAAACCAGAAAAACAAACACAGGATAGACTTCCAAACATTGGGCTCCCCTACCTGTAGAGAGGAATCATTTGAAAATCTCGGGTCTGTCATGTTCCAGTCTCAGTATGCACAGAATCCCTCTGTGACCAGAGTTACTTAGGGCTCAGTTCTTCTCTTGCTGATGTAAGTGAGAACAAAATCAGACCCTAAATTTTCTAGACAATTTCTCTCCCTGTAAACTTGCGATATTCCTACTTAACTAACTGTGTGGTGAGGATTGTTAATGTTTGGAAAGTGTCTTATAAAAGTCCCACAGAGTAGCATCATTTGGCTCATCGATAGTAGGGCAGAAGAATTCCCTGAGCCTGAAGCTAAAGTAATCGAGAAGTGGTCTTCTAAAGTAAATCCGAGTTGTGATCAGATTAGGTCATACTGCCTCCAGTAATTCGTAGGTTCTGCTTACTCGAGATCACAGATGGGCTAGTACAAAAAAACTAACACTATTTGTGGCTATACGCATTAGTAACTGAACTGCCTACAAGTAAGGAATGTGCCACAACGTTCACTAACAGCAGCATTTTACCCACATTTGTATTTTTGGATTCCTCTGCTCCTTACTGCTGGGGAAAAACCAGTGGAATTTGAACTGCGAAGGGAAATAAAGCGTCTACAAGAATACAGGACGGCAGGAATCACTAACTTCTGTAGTAAGTACATGGGAGATGATTCAGCCTATTACGGTAGTGAAGGATGCTTAAGCTACACTTAGGATGTTTTAAATGAGAAGATTTTTTTTCAAATGTGTTTGACTCACTCTTTAGCTAAGATAGTCTTCTATTAATAATGCATCAGGAGAGCAGTGGGTCTTTTTAGAACTATTTTGAGTTGATGGATAGCCTGGTGAACGCACCATTGAGCAAAACACATAGTCATCACTCCAAAAAGCTATTAAAGCACTAATATTGTAGCTCAGTAGCCATAAGTGCTTTCCATATGTGGGACAGGGCAGCTACAGTGTATCAACCAACAGGTGAAGAATGTGAAGGAAGGAATCAGACTTTAAAAAAAATCTCTTTCAGCCTCGAAAGTGTGATTATAGAAACTTATTTTTGCCCTGAAATTAAATACAATTGTAAAGGGTCAGATCCTGAAACCTACACATGCCAAATGGTATTTGACTCCATAAATACTCCCACGGAAATCATTTGGGCTCCCTAGAATAAGGGGAGCAGAATCTGGCCCAATATTAGGGGGCAATTCATTTCCTATCTACTGAAGTAAGGGAACAGCTGGTTGAGAATTCGGGTTCAGCACAGTCGGTCAGAACACGATGCATGTTTGCTATAGGTGCAAGAACTTACGATCACCTCAAGAAGACGCGAGAGGAGGAGCGCCTAAAACGCACTATGCTTTCTGAAGTCCTCCAGTACATCCAGGACAGCAGCGCCTGCCAGCAGTGGCTCAGTCGACAAGCTGACATGTACGGTGACAGTAAGATTAGGCCTTTTCCATGCACAACTTCAAATGGAAAGATTCAACATTTCTTTCTATTGGCAGTAACAAGTGTGTTTGCCAGATTAGTATGGGGAGGAGGGGAGAGAAGAAGTCTCTAATTCATAAACATTGAAAAAAGCCCGAAGTGATGGAAATAGTGCGTAAGTATCAAACCAAGAGAGACTAGGTAGGGTTCATAAAGTGTTCCATAACCCTCATTCTGATTTCTTCTGTGAGAATTTGACCACACTATTTATCTCAATGCATACTGAACTGCTATCTTTAAACCCATGGCAGGAAACAAGGATCTTCCCTTAAGGGTATTAATGAGAACACAGATGACATTTGATGTCCTTTCTGGCAGTGTGATCTTAGCGGCAGCAGTGTTATCAATATGGTGTCTAAACTAAACTGGGGCTGTGAACAAAAGCTACAATGCACAGGAAGGAAATGTGTATCCTGTACTGTCTAAGAATGTAGTCTAGAGAAAGGGCTGTACTTGCCCTTTATCTCCTGCTGGGGACAGTTCAGTCTCCATCCACAGAAATCTAGCATCCCTTTTTTTTTCCTCACTAGTCTATCTTTGGTCTTTATTCCTGGGCCAGTACTGGAAAGTGCTGCGCACATGGAAATCCCTTTGACTTCAAGGATCAGGCTAATCTACATAAGTTACTAAGCTTCACCTCTGGGTTATGCAAGTTGGATGTTCCAATATGGGAAGAAATAGTGTAGGGGCCAACTTCTGCAGCTGTTCTTATACAATGCTAAGTTAATTTGAAGTTTCATTTCCTTGCAGTGATTCTGGCCTGAGTCCCACAATGCCAGTTGCTTCAAATTCAGGTAATTATTTTCTATGACGGTGCTTGACTTGTCTACATGAACCGGTACCAGTAAATGCCCTGCCCCTCTTATTCCTTATTTCCACAGGTAGACGGAGTGCTCCCCCCCTGAACCTCACGGGTCTCCCAGGCACAGAGAAACTTAACGAGAAGGAGAAAGAAGTAAGGAGAGGAGTGGAAATGAATGGGAAGACAAATCCCCACCCTGTAGCTATCTTCAGATGCTGTCTTAACCCTGCAAACCTCTTTGAGCTATAGGATATAGATTCAGAAAATGGGTTTATTGTAGTGCAAGAAGCTTGGGGAAGTTGTTACATTATAACGTGCAGTGTGATATCCCTTACTCCACTTTGGTTTTATGACAGGGGAAGAGAGCAACTTTTCCTTAATGAAAATTTGCTTTAAAATTGGCTGCGGATTTCTTTGAGGGCCCAACAGGAACCCAGCATTTGGTCCTAAATATGTTTTTTTTTTTTTAATAGTTCAGCCCACTCAGACCAAAGGAGCAAACCTCAGTCAACCTACCATATTAGGCCAAACCTACCAAATTTGAGTTGTAACACCATGATGATCAATGGAAGATGAAACAGTTCATTCTTGCTTTTGTGCTTTGTCCAAATTTCTACCCTTAGATGTGCGTACTAAGCTCCTAGTAACTTTGGTGAGAGCTGCATGTTTCAAAGAGCAGAATTTGGCCTTCTATAAGAGACTGTTTGTTAACTTGGCCTAGTAATTGCGTGCTATGCTACCATATAAAGTACTATGGTTCATCTCCCAATTCCTGTGAGAGACTGACTTATCTGGATAATTAAAAACAGCACTGGAAGGTTGATGGGAGTCCCATCTACTAATCTTTAAATTGAAAGATGGTGGCCTAGACATGGAGGAAGACAGTAGAAACAAGGTCTTTATCTTGCCACATATTCCACCAAGGAGCAAATGTCAGTACATTTGATGTGCACTAGATGAATTTGAGTTCTTTTTGTCACAGCAATCAATGTTTTCCCTTCATTGGATCTAGCGGTTGTAAAATGACATCACAACTTCACCAGTGGACATGGTATTTCTGGTTCCATTCAGCATACAAATAATTTTGCCCAGGCATTAGCTTACAGGGGTATCGGATTTCCTTGTCTGCAGAGTTCACAGAAGGTCTCTCTTATTGAGACCTTGTGTCTTAGCTGATTTCTGTCAGTGGGGTTCAGTCACCAAGCACTTCATTATTAAAAAGAAAGAGGCAGTCAGTATTTCCACTGGTATCCTTATAGCACAGGACCGAGGGGAAAGCCCATATTTGAGAGCCATATGGGACCTTTCCTGTCAAACAACAGAACCGGAGAGCTTTTTGGAATCAATATTTTCAGTCTGCAGGAGAGACTAGAGATTGTCACCTTAATAAGCTCAGTTGTTGTCAAATGCATAATGTCCACTGTGCATAATGTTGCTCTGCATAATTTCCTGCCCTAAACTGCTAGAGAGGGCAAGTGCTGTGTAGATAGCTGCTTTTATAAAAGAGTATTTTTAAAAAAGCCATAGTCTGTAGGGTTAATTGATAGATGTTCTTTCTGGTATTGGTCCAGTGTGCTGAACTGATGGTTGTAAGTCCCTTCAGCATGTGCACGTCCCTTGGTCTGCACAGGACACCACCCATGCTGGATGTTAACACACGTCTGCAATATTAGGTTCTCGCTCTCGTCTCCCTAGGATAGTGTCAGTAAGGAATGCTTTCTAAAGCAGCAGCCAGCAGGAGAGCACTCCTCTCAAACTCTCTCTCTTATTACTTGTGGGTTGGACTCACTTGTAATTGCCATTTTTCCCCTCAGGGGAATATGTGTAGTTTTGGTTGTCATGTCTTCCTTCCCCCTCCAGGTACTGCAAGACAAGCAAGTGTGGCAGATGTTAACGTTTATTAATTTTACCTTTTGTCTTCCAGCTCTGTCAGATGGTGAGATTGGTCCCTGGAGCCTATTTAGAATATAAAGCTGCTTTAGTGAATGAGTGTAACAAGCAAGGAGGCTTGAGATTAGCCCAGGCTAGAGCCCTCATCAAGATCGATGTGAACAAAACCAGGAAAATCTATGACTTCCTCATCAGAGAAGGATACATCACCAAAGCCTGAAGTCACATGTAGAAGTCCTGGCACAAGCGATATATGTGGAGATGGCTTTGAAGTAGCTCTGACAGTACTGAAAGTTTATAACTTCGTTGAATCAAGGACACTGTGGTTTAATTTTGGGGGGGTAAAATGTAGGGAACTGTCAAATTGTCTGAATACTGACATTTCTTTGTCTAGTTTTCTTTTGACTCTACTGTATAAAAACACTCCTGTTGTCAGTATTATGCTGCCAAGTACTTCCGAAAGAGTTGTATGCCATAGAAGCTAATATTAAATGTGAGTAGGCATTCATTTCTAACACCTCTTGTAGCTATAAAGAGAACCATGGGACTTGATTCTGCTAGCACTGTAAATTAAGAACAGAACTGCAACCCCTAAAAACAATTCTCACTTGTAGTTTGTGTGGGTGAAGGGGTTTAGAAACTAATCCCCGCCCCTTCTCTCACGCCTTCATGAGACTATGTTGGTGTTCAGAAGAGCACATGCTTGACAGTATAAAAATAGAGCTTGCAAGGGTCTGCTTTTTAAAATTCTAATGTGGAAGGAGGAGGGAAGTGTCATTAGGAAATACATTTGTATGTATTCACGCATATCACAGCAAGAGTCAGACACACACCCCCATCCAGTTTTGTTGTTTTTAAAAAGTTTAATACACTCATTATTTGGTGAGAAGTCAAGCTACAGGCAATTCTTAGACTTAAACCTAATATTTTTGTTACACAATCCCAAAGGGAAGAGTGGATGTTTCAGCCAGCAGCAGCCTTTTTCAAAGCATACATAAACCATATACTGCCCCCGCTCGATACCAGAGCTCCTACATTCACCAAAACATCCAATTAAGACAAGTTACAAACCACTCTGGGAATGTTCTTGTCGAACTTAGGAACATGCTCACCTGTATTCCTGCAGTCAGTGGGAACGTGCTGAAATAGCCAGCAAAAAATATAGGGTTGTGACAGCTTACTGAAAAAAAACCTAATCAGCTGTTCTATGAAGAATTCAATATAACCATTGTATTGAGAAATGTAATTAAGATAGAGGATAAAGGTAGTTCCTTTATGGTCATTTCCCTCTTTTGCAATCTAAGGAAGAAAACAGCAATGTGAGAAGCTTTTTTTCCTGCTTGTCTCTCTTACAGTAGAAATACAATTCTGGTCCACTTTGTTTTTTTCTTAAACACTGGACTACATTCTTTGCTGCGCTTGGCTTCTGTGGGGGCAGAGGGCATCATGGAGCCTGTTACTGCTCTCTGATTGCCTTCCCTAAGCCAGACCATGATGTAGTTTAGAGCCACCTGAGGGCCAGCTGGTTTCTAGGGCATCATCTGCCAGTTGAGCCTATCTATAGCTTGAGCATAATGTGCTGCAGCCAATCCTTCTCCCAGACCCTCTTCAGCCCTGCTCTAGGGACTGTGGGAAGGGAAACAGGAACTCACTATGCTGCTTCTACACCTTACAGGGACTCCCTGGTGAATGGTGTCTCCAGCAGGGGAATTAAAACTTGATTCCATCCCCTTTGTCCCACAAGAGAGGCTCCCAGGAAGCTGAGCATATCCAAGAATCTAGCCCATATCCAAGTGCTGTTAGCACTATGACATCACAAATGCCAAGAGTGAAATCTGAACAACTGAGAGGAGTTTTCACTGTTTGAAAGTTTTTGGTTTCTGTTAATGCTGCTTTAACTCAACTGTCTGAAAACACTGGGAAGAAAAGAACTGTATAAGGGTCAACAGTTCTGCCCCCTTAACTGAGGATGGAGAGGACCCTAACTCCAGGTCTACCAATGACATCTCAAGCAAAACCAGGGAAGTGGCAATTCAACATTGCCAAGGTAAAGAGAAAAAACAAGGGGGGAATGGTGTGAGGACTGTAAGTTTCCTTTATACACCCTAAAAATAGCAAGAAGCCAGATTGTCTGCAAAAGGGGGAAACTGGGCAGTAAGGGGGGTGTCTAGTCTGCTTGCAGCAGGTTTTATAACACTAATGTTTGCTGTTCCTATGGTTATTCTGAATGTTTGAACTCCAGCCCAGACAGAAAAAGCCAAAAAAAAAAAAAAAGTAACAATCTCCAATTCCCATTGCTGTCCTGGTAGGACAGGTCCGAGCACATATCTATATTTTCAGCTGTATTTGGGGTCTTTCCTCCCTCTGCCCCTGCCCCAATGCTGGGGTAACAAAAAGGCCTGTCAGAGCCTAGTCTTGTGTTCATGCCCTGTTTGCTCAACCCCAGTCTGAGCTTGTCTCTACTGTTCAAGCATTGCCTGAAACAAGGCACTGAAGCGAACTCCACCTGCCACCCTTCTCTTTCAAATCCATGTCCTTCAGGGCTCAACCTACTAACAAAGTAAGTCAAAAGTCTTTTGTTGCTTGTAAGACTTATGCCCTTGCTTTTCCACAGTCACTTCTCTTTTCCTTTAATTGTGAGCCGTTTGGGTGAGGGATGTGCTCTTTTTCTGTACTGAAAAGTGCCATGCACAGCTCTGGCATTATCCAAATCATTAGCAATAATGAAAAGTGAAGGTTGCCATGAATATGGTGTTCTGTTTACTATACTCTTCTTTCCAATCAGTTAGGACAGTACAGTGACCCAAGGAAAACCAGAACCCTATTCACAACAGCCGAGTGTGTCATTTTATTTTTCCCTGGTAAATTAAAGAGGCAGTGTGGTCTAGCAGATAACCGAGGTTCCATTTCTCCCATACTCGCTGTCTCCTTGAGAAGTCACTTAGGCCAAGCTTTTCCAAAGTGACTAGGGATTTGGGGTGCCTTGCTTCCAGCCTGAGACACTAAAGGGGCCTGATTTTCAGGAAGTCCTGGGCACTCCTTTCAGAGCTCCCAAGTTGCTGCCCTCAAAACAGAGATACTAAAAAAAAAAAAATCACCAGTCACTTTGGAAAGCGTTGGTTTTACCTTCTGTGCCTCATTTTCCACCCCACCTGTAAAATGGATAATAAAAACCTACCTCATCGAGGTGGAATGAGACTGAAACCACTACGCATACATGGAAATTCTCAGATGGAAGGCATTACAGGAATGTTAGTCATTATTATTATACTGTGAAATCACTGGTCAGGATTCCAGTTGGCTTAATTAGAGACTCAGGTAAACATGAGAGGTTAAATATGGAACAGGTCTGAGGTAAGATGGGAGGCAGGCAGGCCAGTTTTGGTTAACGTGCCTCACTGGGATTCTGCAATAATAATTATACCTGAACTCAGGTAAATAGTAGTGGCCAAGGCTGCTTTCATCACTAAGCTTTCTTAATCACTATTAATAACCGGTTATACCTGGTATGATTTTTGGAAGCATAAATCTGCTTTGGGCATTATTTTTCTGCTGTAAAATATACCAATGCTTTAAATGGTTATTGGTTATAATAACTGAAGTTGTGCTAACCAAGCACATGCTGAAATGCTTTGCTGAATCAGGACCTAAAATTGTAAGCTTTCTGTGGCAGATCTACCATGCTTTTACTGTTCCTACAACCCCTAGCATCATAGGGCCCTGATAGCTGAGTAGGGCTCATCCATGCCACTGCAATACAAATAATAAAGTCACGTGAAGTCCCTAGTTTTAGTAGCTACTCCAGTTCCACTCAGGTAGGCGACAGTGAAATTTAAAGCATCCCATTTTGGTGACAAGAATCTTGGCAGACTAGAACTACAGCTTTGCACATACAAGATAAACAAAAACCTGCTTGTGTTTCACTTAAAGGCAAAGAGAAAAAAAAATCCATCCATAGTGAATGTGCCTCCTGGCATTTTTCTTTGCTGTTCCAACAAACTGGTTGTGCATTCTATGGGAAAGGAAGAGGCCAGCTGATTAGTTCAGGGAAAGTGGTTCTTAGATGTACACAACAGAACACAGACGCCAAACATGTCGCTGCCTGTCTTCAAATCTCCAGCTCAGTTTGATTTGGTCCCCTAAAGAGAGCATTAAGGTCTGTTGACACAGCGTTTTGGAGGGAGTCGCCCGTCCTGTGTTGACAGACTCAGTCTAACAGGGCTTATGCTGATGCTCTAGAATCAGCACTTTGAAGATGCAGTTCAGGCTGGAGCTCAGGCTCTGAACCCCGCACCCTGTCAGTAGTTCAGAGCCGGAGCTCCTGCCTGAGACACAACTTCAAAGCGCAATCCAGACAGCTATATTAGAGCATGGAAGCTACAACCCGGTATTCATTATCATTGAAGTCTACAACCAGCGACACATAAGCCACATCTGCTCTGCTGTGTTCAGTCCTGTCATGGACAGTCAAGTGAACTCCTCTCAAGTTAGCCAAGCGCTAACGAGAATGGATGCACTGCAAAATACCATCCCGCACAGAGCGGCTGCATGAGCACAGCCCGTCAGCAGCTAACTTGAACTGTAGCCTGCTCCCCTAAGTGGCCACCAGGCTGGCTCTCTCAAGTGAGCAGCACCCCCACTCTTGAGGGACGGCATTTTCTGCGTGGACCAGACTCAAGCTGGGGCTACACGCAAGGTGGAACTGGGGTTAACGGCGGTGAAGACGAGCCCTTTGTCAGAGAGCCGTGTTGTATGGCTGGTTGGTTAGGATGAAGGGGGAGATGTGGTGGTGGAAGGGAGGTGACTGCAGAGTGGCGTGTCGATAGGGTACTGACCTTGATTTCCTTTTGTGCTTCTTAGAAGCCGGACTGGTGGGCTGTGCCATCCAGCAGCCTGCAGGAACCTTTTGGTCAGGGGAGGCTAGTGTGTGTGTGTGGGTGTGGGGGTGTGTGTGTGTGTTCCAGTTATGGGCAGACATGTTCTCGGGGGCCGCAGTTTGGAAAATGCAATATTAACAAATAATATTCCCCAGTAAAAGGAATCAGTTGGAGACAGGTGAATTGATGGTGAAAATAGCAGCACCTCTCCCTTTGCTGAATGCAATGATCAGCTTCAGATACCACGGCCCCAGTTTTCCAGTGCCCTGTATCACAAAGATTCATTTGCACTGGTACCAAAGGGGTGTAAAATGCCAACCCTTCAGAACTGCAATGTATTGCACCCATTTCACACAGGTGTAACTAGCTAGACAAAGTTTCAAGGCAATAGAGAATCAGGCTCCAAGATTTTTGCAGGGCTAAGCAAAGGTAGCTGAAACCTCCGGGCAACTCTGTTCCCAGGAGGGGCCCGGCAGTTCAGAGAGGGGACAGTTCGCTTTCCTGTGGGCCAGCTCAGGGTGGAAAATTGCTTCTGGCAGCATCACTCAGGCAGACTGTCCTGGGCCTCAGCTATTGTCAAGCTGCAGGAGCCTACCTCATCCCTGCAGCTACCAAGCGGGCAGTGGCCAGAGTCAGTGTAGCCACAGTGAATCCAAGGATCGTGCCATAAAAAGCTGTCCTTGAACTTCAGCTCTCAGTGGTGATGCAGGATAACGCATGGAGCTGATCGGTCTGTTTCTCCATCTTCCGACAAATGGACGCCAGACTGACGCAAGGACTAAGTAGTTGCTTCCACTCCTGGTGTTTCATAGTCACCTGCCTCTTCCAATTGCCTTCTACTTGCAATTCTACTGGAACCATGGGTGGCCTCCAATCCTGTGAAATGCTGAGCACCCCCAATTCCCCTACCCTCCACTCATCGCTCCCCAATGAGTGGTACCTGAAGGTGCTCAGTGCGTTGCAGAATCTGGCCCTATATGGGTCTGAGCCAAAACCCACTGAAGTCAGTGGGACTCTGTTCATACAAAGAGCCTGGCAGCAAGGGGTAAAAGTTGTTGGGGTGGGGGCAAAGATTTTCCTTAACATTTGAAGCTTTCAAAAGAAGGCTAAGGCCACATAAGGAGAGGCTGGACGTGGTGACCAGATGTCCTGATTTTAGAGGGACAGTTCTGTTTTTGGGGTCATTTTCTTACATAGGGTCCTATTACCCCCCACCCATCCCAATTTTTCACACTTGCTATCTGGTCACCCTAGGTCTGATAGCACTGGTTATTTGGTCCCTCTGAATACAATATTTCAGGGGGATTTCTGTAGGCACTGGTCTGATGCCGGTGACTCTCAATAGATTTACACTAATGTAAGTAAGAGGACAAGCAGGCCTTTTCTTAGTTATCTTGTGTTGATGGCAAAAGATCCATAAGACTCCAGATGTCTGTAGACACCAACATGGAACAAAGACTCCACGTGCCACATAGCCGGGCTAAATAAGTACCTCCTGCTTTACATGTTGTGAATCACTTAGTGACTCAGTATGGAAGTGGCCCCTGTACGTTCCAGGCCACACCTATGGAACACCAGTTCCTTTCCACTCCAGCCTAAGTGATGCTCCAGCCATTTTTCTGAATAATACAGCAGGTATCCGAGCCAGTCTCACTTCCTCCTTTCCCTCCCGCATGAATAACCAGGAGAGCAGCAGGTCCTTGCAGCAATTCAGAGATCTCAGTACATTTGATCAGTGATAAACCCTCCCTTCTGCCCCTTGCTTCAGCTGGCCACTAGCAAATCGCCAGGTTTTAGCATCTAATTCTGCCCTTGCTCCCCAGAGGGTGACCCATATTCCTCAGCTGTTAAATCACATGCGTTTTCTTCCATTAGCAAGTCAGACCTCTGAAGAACTGCTCAGGGTTCTCTCTGCGCTACACTGTCACCTTGCATTTAATGAAACCTGGCCTTTGGCTCCTGCATTAGATTTTCCCAGGGAAAATCATTTACTGCCTCCCTACGGGTGCCTGCTGGGGTCACTACATGCTATAGGGAAATGCGAGGTGTGTCGGGGGGAAGATGGAATTATAAAGGGGAGAGAGCAGCCCAACTGCAAGAGAGCAGGGGCAAAAGGCGAGATCATAGGGTCCATCATAGCAAATTTTAACACGAGTGCCCCTCAGGCCAGGATCGGAGAGCTTTACAATGAATTACTGCTATTAAGTGACTTAACAGCACCGACAGTGGCCGCTTTTGGAAAGCCAGCACTTGTCACGGGTAGTAACTGCGGGGGGTTGCAGGATGCTTAAGTAGAAGGGGAAAATGTCCATTGTCCCCTATGGCTGTCTGGTAGTTTGTGACTAAGTGTTAACTACTGAAGTGCAACCACTGTTCATCTCTTCGTAGGATCCCCATTTTGCAGCTGGGTAGTCTGTGGCACAGAGCAGCTAAGTGACTTGTCACCGCAGGGAAACGGTGGGGTCTGGAGGGGAACCCAGGGATGCTGATTCTTAGGCCTCTGCTCTAGCTCCCAGTCACAGCCCCAGCGAAGAAAGGCAATAAAGGCGGCACTGCGCTGTGCATTGCTGAAAGGTGGTGTCTTGTGCGGAGCCTGCTGCTCTGTATCCGAATGCGAGGCAGCCAACCGTCACATGGAGACCCAGGGCTCTGCAGGCATCCTAGCCAGTGGAGATGGGAGAAACACTTGCGTAACCATGGAAACTGAAGAAGAATAGCTTTGGAGCAGAGAGTTGGGTTCCTGCCTGTGTGGTGACACGGGCTGGGTGTGGCGAGCAAAAGCCAGCTCACAGCTTTAACCCCTGTGTCAGCCACTGATTAGAGAGCGATGGCAAGAAGACATCCTGATGATTAAGCTAATGGCCAGCTACGTGCTGGGCTCAGTTCACCCGTCAGAAACGCACCCTGGCATTTTACAGTAGCAGCCCAAATCGTGCCGTCACACCATCGCAGCCTGCTAGTGGTTTGGACCAGGACCGTGGAATTGTGTAACAGGAGCAACCCTGATGTAATTGCAGTGCCTTCAGCTCGTTTACATTAGAGCTAGATTTCATGCCATAGGGGCACATCCTGCACTGTTACACCTTTGTGCCCCTCAGCTCTTGGTGTGAGAGAGGCCAGAACCTCAAGTGTTTTGCCTCAAAGTTTTTGGTGATCCCCTGAGTTCTTCTCTTGCTGTACTGGGCCTACAATGTTCCTCAGTCAGGGCTTCAGGAGGGAGTAGGGGGTGCATCAGGGCCTCCCCAGGAAATCAGTCCTCACCCCTCCAGCATGGCTGAAGAAAGAAGTGGCATTGTCCTAGAAACTCCAGGTTGTATTTACAGGTCTGCTTAGGAACAAAATGTATGTGTCCACTCTTGGTCTAATTACTGGGAAATCAGAGCAACACGGGGGATAGGACATGACAAAAGGTTCAGAAGAAGTGTAAAGCCAGATGAGTAAGCAGAGAGCTAGTCGACATCTCTGAGAAGGTGGCAACCAATTAATGCATCCAGTGCTTTCAGGTTTCAGACCTTTGCTTCCCACTTCTCTGGGTCAGCTCCGATTGGGGCTAACAAGGGTGGAGGAGAAAACGATCATCGACTGTAGCAACGCTCGGCCTGTTGTCAAAACTCTTCCTCGCATTCACTTACACCCTGTACTCAGAGTCACTGGTTGTTGTTTTCAGTATGCGCGTGCACAAGCAGGGGATTTCCCTCCCATACACATGGGGCTTTTGACGTTTCCTTTTAACTCTAGCACCCCGTTAATTGGCTGTATCCCTGGTTCAAAGGTTCTCTCTAGTAAATTGAATTTCTCTAATGCACACTAAGAAGGCTAGAGGCTCTCACATGCCCAAGGGTTGAAAAGCACAAGCTGTGTTAATATTTATACTGCCACGTGCTGTGGTATGGGTGTTTAAATGATAACAACTGGCCAGGAAGCTTCTAGGCACTCTGCCCTGTTTAGCCCTCTAGGTATTTAACCAGCATTGTGGTAATTTGGAGAGGGCCCAGGAGATTACTGGGCATGAAATGTCGAGGTCTTTAATTGTTTGATGGGACATTACTCCTTGGTATCAGATCATGAAAGGCTGGGCCCCCAGATTGTTGTCCTCCACTCACATTATCCAGCCAGGCTGCTGGAAAGATCAATATTTGTATTACTAATAATTATTTGTAGTACAGTATCTTAAACACCCCAGCCAAGGTCAGGCACAGCACAAACCCAGAGGCCAGGCTCCAATGGAGCTTGTCTCAGAATAATGTGTAAGAGCGCTTCAGATCTGGAAAACTCTGCATTGCTCAGAAGGAAAGTAACCATCTGATTAACATTCTGTATGATTCAGGAGACTGTCCCCACTTTCCCCTTACAGTATCTTGTGTGCAAGCGAGGATTTAATACCCAGTGCAACATCATACAAATGTGCGCACGCACAGGCCGTGAGAATTCGTGCAGCATATTCTCTCTCACACTCACAAGAGTGAACGGCCTGGAGGCTCCCTCGTTCACCTACCACCACAGTTCTTTGGACAACGTGCAAGAGCAAATGTGAATTTCACACAAAGAGCCTGATTCACACCACCGCTTTCCTCCAGCTTTAAGCTGGTGCCACGCCACTGAAGTCAAATCATTAAGTCCCTGTAAATCTGGGGGAGCACAGGAGTAAATCTGTCTCTCTCCGTTTTAAAGAATTCTTAAATTCACATTTTTTGGCCTTTCGACTTTTTTTTTTTTTAAACACATGCTTCTGCCAATTTTCAAATTGATTTCTCTATTTTTGCTCCTCTTCCACCTCCACATGGTAGGCGATGCGATTCTTCATCGTAGAGGCAGGGTTTAAACAAAGAGCTCTGGCTGCTGTAAAGCAAATAGGCTCTTGGGGAGGAAAGAAAGAAAAGCAGCCTTTGGAGCAATAAACAGAGTTGGTGCTGAAGGCTGTCAGGGATGGATCCATCTGTGCTGCTGAGTCATGAAACCTACCAAAGGGTAATAAAAGCCACTGGCCTGCGAGTTAAAGGGAAGTTTCCTATTAAAGATTTTGCTATTTTGGGATGAGGGGGACAACAAATCAGGAACTGAACTTAAACGGGCCAATGTCTTAATGATTTGGCGGCTGCAGCTGAACCACGTACATCTCGGCCTCTGAAGCGTGCCACGTGCTGGCATTCTAGGGGCATCTTTCCCATGGGAATTTTCAGTCAGACTCATGTTTTCCCATTCCACAAACTTTTGGGATCATACCAGCCTCCCTTATGTCAGCCCTCCCGACTTCAGCTCAATCTAAAATCCAGAAACACACTCTACCTGCTTCATGGGTCCACCTACCCCCTCCCTGAAGGGACTTCCATAGTGCTGTAGTGTTAGAGCACCTGCCTCCAGCTCTGTGAGGTGTGTGCATGTGTTGGGGGGGGATATTAGCCCCATTCTGGGGATCAGGAGCTGAGGCCCAGAGAGGCTCACTGGCTTGTCACTCATGGTGTATGTGACAGAGTGGGAACTAGACCAGGTCCACCTGATTCTCAGTCCTGTGCCTTAACCAGGAGACTGGTCGGTGACCAGACAGCAAGTGTGAAAAATCGGGACAGGAGCCTATATAAGAAAATGACTGAAAAATTGGGACTGTCCCTATAAAAATCGGGACATCTGGTCACCCTAGAGACTGGTGAAGGGACAGGAGATAGTGGCTGGCTGCCCATTTCTGCAGAGGAATAATGGTATGCTCTCTCCTCTCTCTTTCCTGCGCTCTTGCTTCCAGTTTCTCATATATCTGGAGAAAAATGCCAACACTGGACCTGGTGATGTAATGAACACTGGTCAGTGGTTAAACCACAGAGCTGGGAGATTACTCTGCCCCCAGCTATCTGGTTGGCCTTGGGTAAGTCCCTGTGCCTCATTTCCCCTCTCTGTAAGACAGAGACAAGGATACTTAACTGCCAAACAGGAGTGAGGAGGTTTAACCAGCTAATGTCTGGAAAGTGCCACAGAAAAGCTGTGTCATATTTCTGTGATTTTGCCCTGGGGAGCCATCTGCAACGAGTGTTACTTTTGAAATTGTTAAGGGCAGCAGGCTAAAGCCAATGGAACATAAACACCTGCTCAGGTGAATGCATCTTTAATGGTGCCAATCAGATTAAAAACAGGCGTTAAAGAGCCAATTTCCAGAACTGCTTCTAGGTGACAATCGCTGTCCATGGACACAGGAAAGGGGCTTGTAGCCTGAGCCTTCAGCTGCTTGTTCCCTGGGAAGAAGTGCTGTCCCTTTAACAGCCAGCCACTCAGGAGTTTGCCTCACTCTGCTTTGGGGAAGAGCCAGGCAAGCTGAGCCTGTCCAACGGTATCTTGGTAACTAACACACACACTGAGGGGTGGGGACAGGAGGAGAGGCTGGCACAGGCTGGGAGCCGTGAGATCAGATGTCAGCAGCTCAGGGAGACATTCCCAGGAAGGGGAAAGTGCTGCTCATTCATCCCCCTGCGCTGGGACAGGCTGGACACAGCTGCTCTTGTGGCGAGGAAGTAACCTAGGAAGGGCGCTGCTGGGGACCCTGTGGATGTCTCTCAACACCAGGGTAAGAGATAAACACAAACCAGCGGGATATTTTAGGCTCCAGAGAGGAACTCTTAAGGAAACTAACTGATCTGGAGGGTATTAGTCAGCTCTGCTACCCAGGGGCTGGGCGAGAGGTTAAGCTGTTTGCAAAATATATATAACGAATATTAAATGCATCAGTGAACAAATATTCAGCTCTGGTGTTAAGAAGTCAGACAGCAGCGGGAAAGGGGGTAAGGGAAAGGTGGGGGGAACTGAACAGGAATCCTAGGTGACTGCTGAGATAATCTGAGTTTGGCCCATTAATAAATGCCAGTCAATCTGGCAATTTGAGCACAACCCCCTCCACCCTGGAGTGTGGTCAAGGAGGCCTCGGGGGAGAAAACAAAAAGATCCCAGCAGTGTCAGAGCTGCCTCTCCTCCGCCGTCTTACTGCTGGGAGTTTCACATGCCTGGCGGTCTCCAGGGTACGTTTTCCCAGGGATGTCAAGGAGGGAGTCTGTCCCCACCTCTGGGAAGCCAGGGGCCTAATGTGAAAAATCAACTGTGCGTGCAGTTCCCAGGGGGGACTCATCTCTGTGCCGCCAGCATATTTCCAAAGGTACAACTCGGTGGATGAGGTTGCCGGGGGAGAAGAGAGAGAAAGGAGGATCTAGAAAAGGGAGGGAGGTATCGTCCATTGCCAGTGCCCATGCAGGAGGGAATGGGCTTATTTTGTGGGGCTGTAAAGGATAAATAAGTACATGTCTCCTGGTTAGATATTTTTCCTCCTCAAACTGACCTGACATTGATGGGGGAGGTCTTAATGAAACTGCCCAGCAAGATGTCCAACCCAGGAGCATTATTTTAATGGTTACAATTAAAGCTGCAACAGATGTTACTGCCCTTGAGTAAGGAAGCTGAATCTCAAAATGTGTCCATAACAATAGGGGTAGTTAGACAGACTATACCTATGCTGAACTGGTTCGTTCTTACGCTGACCTAACCTTGTTTTAATCTGTTATGTGCTGCCCAATGCCCGTACTTTATCGGAGCCCTGATACCCACTTCGATGCACTGTTCATTTGCAGTACGCAGGTGCTATTTTAAGTCACATCTGAAAAACTCTTTGCAACTATTAGTAGGGTTGTGTTTTTCGTGGCATGTGTAATCCTCATCTAGAGCTAGGCGGGGGCAGGAGGGGCCCTCTAGATATGCTGCTGCCTTTATTATAGTTAAGGCGAAGCCATATGGCGCTAACCCGCCTCTTTCTGTGAAGGCAAAAAGGCTCCTTCCCCTAGGCGACCCCTAGTGCTCTAGCCAACCCCTTGCTCATTTGAGGCAAGGCCATGAAGGACGGGGCATTAACATCTCTCTCTGTGGGGCCACTCTTGTGCCTTGGAAGTCAATATAGTTTTGCTGGATTAGTTGTTTTGGAACCAATCATCTGGCCCGCCTGAGGAGCCCGGCCAACTCAGCGAGGGCTGCAGGTCGGGAGAATGAGTCCTTCCCCCATGCCACGAAGTAGCAGAGGCTGCAGTTACATGCATGTAGCTCCCTGCAAGGCGAGTGGTGGGAGAATCTGTGTAGCCCTAGAGCCTCCATGATGGATGTAACTGAGACTCTGCCATACTGTCCTGGGCGGGGGGCTAGAGGGCAGAGAGAACAAATGTCGTGGGACCAAACCTTGGTGTCCCTACTCAGTCCTGACTCAGGATAAATTCCCTTTGAGTCCACTAGGACTGGCCCCCCTGCCTGGCAGAACTGAACAGCAGGGTGCCTGTGGCCTGTTACTGTTTTACACTGCCTGGATTGTGGGGGCCAGTGACTAGATTCCCTTACATGGTGGGATGGGGTGCAGATGTTCACTAGGGTGAACAGGGCTTCAGAGTCTTCTGTAGGAGTTTATCTAATGCCATGACCCAGGGAAGGTTTCAAGTTGAGCTCCTCTCCTTAAAATTCCCTTTGCTTTGGTAGTGCAACGTGGCGAGGTGACAGGCACTTTAAAAAAGTCTCACTAGGCACCTTTGGGGGTAAAAACCCTCTGCAGTTCACAAACCCATCACAAGTACCAGGCTGGGGCTCCAGATACGAGCTTGTAACAGCCAGTCTGGTCTCTCTTTCTGCTGCGGGGGGTTGCAATTTGCCCATAGCCTTCCTGTGCCTCAGTTCCCCATCTGCAAAACGGGGATAACTGACTGCTTGGTCTCACCGGGAGGTTGCGAGGATGAACACATTAAAGATTGCAAGGTGTTCAGATACTATGGTAGTGGGAGCCATACAAAGTAATCCAAGAGAGAGTGACACAGTCTAAATCCAGCCCTTCTGCCAGCCCGTACAACGCATATGTTGTCCATGCCAATTGCACAAAGCTGCCTATCCCTGGCATGTAATTCCAAGGGGCCAGAACTGAGAAGCCTTTACTCATGCAAAGAGACTCACTCAAACTAATAGGGCTATTTGAATGACTAAGTGCTTCTCACTTGAGCGATGGTTGCACAATCTAGCCCAAGGTAAACAGGGTGGGGCAAATTCTGCTTACACGAGTGTAAATCCAGAGCAGCCCCGCTGAAGGGAATGGGATTATTTCAGATTTACACCAGGGTACAATCAGAATTTGGAACTTGGCCTCACTCTAGAAACAGCGCTTTTGTTTCTCTTCCCTCCTCAGTGCAGTATAAGGGCTTTACTGAAGTTAGAGACAACACCCGCCGAGTCTCACAACAGTCGATTTCTGGCCTCTCTGGGCTGCTCACTTTGCTTTTTTGGGGGGTCACCTGAAGGGACACTGGAGATCACAATGCAGAGTAGTGGCCAGATCAGTAAAGGCTGACCTCAGGCCTGGGACTGCAGACGCAGACGGTCAGTGTCACTTTGGCTGAGGCTGGCACAGTTCTGCCGACAAACGTCCCTGTGAGTTTCGCGAGCTGGATCTTGTTCCCTGACAGCCTCAGGATCACTGTCCTGGGCAAGCCTGATAATCAATGACTGGCTCGTGATGGGGAGGAGATTGGAAAGGGATTAGAATCTGTTCCCACTGGACAGCAAATTGGTCTCTTTAATTCTGAAAACCCAGAATATTGGCATGTGCCCTCTGGTTTCTCATTACACACCCAGTTGATCCACAATAAGGCGGGGATGGGAGGAGTGCAGGGGATAGCATTGAAAAGATCCACTCTGCCGAGGTACCTTTATGTCAAGCCAGGACTAGACCATCTTCTCTAATCGTTAATTATATCAACCGACCTCTGAGTTAGCAGGGAACAGATTTCTCTGTTCACTGGAGCCACTGGGACACATCCGTCCACCTTCAGGCCCAATGGTGTGTCCCAAGTGAATAACCTGATTGTCCTTTTATGCGGGTGTCATTGCATGGGGCCAAATTCTCTCCTGGTGCAAACTGGCCCAGTTTACAGCAGGAGAAAATTTGGCCCATAAGCTTCCATCAGTGCAAGTCAGGAGTGAGACAAGAATCAAACCAGGTGTGTTTAATTCCCTCCTGCCTGACAGAAGAGCTGCAGTTTTTGCCACATGCACAGTGTTTGCACGCTCTATTTTGGGCCTCTGCTAAGAGAATTTCTTCTCCTCACCTTCAAATGCCCACCACCACCACCGCCCTGAAAGCAAAATTGAAACCAGAAATATTCCCGCAGGCCTAAAGCTCTGCTTTACAGACCAGTTGTTTCTGGATCAATCTGGGCCGCCATTCAGTGTGTCACACGTTCTGATTCAGGAGCTGATCCTGGTTGACATTTTAAAATTCTGAGAGTTGGACGTAGGTTTGGTTTGAATGTTCAAAGATACAGCCCTGGTGGGGTGAAACTGAGCTGCTTTCCAGTCCGTGTGCGTGAGCTTGGCTCTAGTGTAGACAAGCATTGATGCTGCACCAGCAGGGCAACCACATCCAAAGAGCTGCGGGAGAGGGTGGAAGGTTACCATCCATGAATGCAAATAAATTAGACCTGCACCTAATCTGACAGGGACCGAGACTAGCTGAGAGGGAGAGACCTGCCCCCTAGTCGTTGCACCTAGGCATTGACTCCAGAAGAGTCATCCAATTGTAGCAATTCACCAGCATGCGTAGTCCAGGCTCCCAACCCCATGAGGCCCAAGAAACACAGCCACCTATGCCATCAGAGTGCCTCGTCCGAGCTTTACTTCCCCAGAGGCCTAGTTTTGCAAATCAAATTGGATATGGCAAGTTTCCCACAAGCCCCTCCCCACCCTCCTGCCATGCATGCTCGCTTATTGCTTCAGAAAGGACATGCTGCGTGTCCATAAAGCCAATGGAAATTCAGACACATGAAGGCAGAGAGCTAGGCGGATGTGGCTCTGCACTTAAAAATAACAAAGAAATCTCTGGATTGCAGCACCAAGTCTCCTGCTGTTTGTAAAGTAAAGTGAGAAACAATTTGAATTGTAGCGTGCCAATTCCACCCTCCCAACACTCTCCCACCCCCTTTTTAAGCATCACAGCACTAAAAATATAGCCGGAGACAGATGCCCCATGAATTTTGCAAGCAGAACACAACCAAGTTCCAACACCAAGATTCGCATTTAGAATCCGTTCTCATCAAGCCATTTCCACCCCCTCCCCTGTAAAAACAACAGGCTGGTTTGAGTCTGCTGCCAAGTGCTCTCAACAGGTTCAGCATTAGCAGCTCCTCTCTCCTACCAGCATCATAGTTTCCCTGGCTCAAGAAACAGGACAAAAGGCAGACGGGAAGGTTGGATTACCTGGAATTTCTCTTCGTCACACAGTGCATTGTGGAGGAGGCACAGGGATTTAATGAATCTTTATTTCCCCCCTTGGCAAATATTCCATGTTTCTTCCTGTTGGGAGTGCGGCTTTTTGGCTTGGGGTTCTACACAGTAATTTGCAAGGCCAGGAATTTCTAATTGTGAAGGAAGTAGGAATTCCTTCACCGTTAGTTCTGAGCAACTGTCCATTCAGGTGGGAGTTTGTGAAGTCTTATGCAGCCTGGGAATTATCTGCAGGGCACCGCAGAATAGGCGAGGTGCAAGAGGGACCTGTCTTTACTTGGCCCAGCATGGCACCGTGAGAAGCGTTTGCTGCCCCATGTAAGCCCTGTTTAAAAATAATTGATTCGAACAGCCTTCCAAGGGGAGCAGTGGGGACAAAAGACCTATCTGGCTTCAAGATTAAGCTTGATGAGTTAATGAGGGGATGGTATGATGGGATAGCCTAATTTTGGCAATTAGTTGATCTTTGACTATTTGACTTTGACAATGGCCTGTAATGGGATATTAGATGGGGTGGGATCTCAGTTACTACAGAGAATTCTTTCCTGGGTTCTGGCTGGTGAGTCTTGCCCACAGGCTCAGGGTTTAGCTGATCACCATATTTGGGGTTGGGAAAAAATTTTCCTCCAGGGCAGAATGGCAGAGGCCCTGAGGGCTTTTCACCTTCCTCTGCAGCGTGGGACATGGGTCACTTGCTGAAGGATTCTCTGCACCTTGCAGTCTTTAAACCATGATTTAGCTCAGATCTAGGTTAGGGGTTTATTGCAGGAGTGGGTGGGTGAGATTCTGTGGCCTGCATTGTGCCGGAGGTCAGACAAGTTGATCAGTGGTGCCTTCTGACCTTAAAGTCTATGACTCCATGAGCTTCACCTCCTCTCTCCCCAATGCACCCGCACCTCCATCTTGCTGGGAGAGTGACCTTATTCCTTAGACCTACTGCTGCAGGTGGGAGGCCAGGTGTCATGAGACAACCTAGCTTCATAATGGTTTATTACAGCTCTAACTTTGGAGGCTGCCTTGTGCACGCATAACAACCTCCCTCAGCCTACCCTGCCCTTCTTTCAGCTTTGGCGGGTTCCTCACTTTCAGTTCCTACACAACTTCAGAAAAGGACTGGCCTCCTTCTCTCTTTGCATATTTTGACAAGTAATGAAATGGGAAACAAAGCTGATATTTAAATCAGCATCATTAGGCTTCAGAGTTGAGGCAGATAGGGTAGTTCGTACTGCTGGGGTGCTTCTGGCTGCCTGCAGACTCAGGCAGACATCACTGCATTATTGCATGGGATTCACCTTATTTTTTTTTTTTTTTTTTTTCAAATGAAGGTTTCGATTCTGGAGCCCCCTGCTACAGCCACCAGGGCCAAATATTGACTTGCTAAATTTACTGCAAGCTGGCCCAATCCAAGCCTGACATTCTCTCACACGACGGTGGCAGTGGTGTGTCACTTGACAGGAGGAGGCTGGGCCTGAAGCCAGAAGTTCATAAATACCCATTCGGCTTCAAACCTTTATATTCAAATAAAAATCCATTGGCTTCTTGCCTTGGGAGGCTCCTGTCCAGAGTCAAGTGGCTGTAGTACTTAGAAGTTTGTAAATATCAGCACATGCTGTGTTACCATCCCCTTCTACTCCCCAGTCTAAATCCTTTCCCAGCCTCCACATGGGGAGATGCAGTCAGCAGCTGGCAGGTAGGGAAAAAAGCAGCCCTGACTGTTCCTATTCCTCAAAGCGGAGGGGAAGGATGTGCTGTTGCATGCAGGGAACACAATGTCCCGGTGGGAGAGCTCAGTTTAGCTCAGGGGGCGGATACTCCTGCAACTACTGAGGCACGGAGGGATATTTCCAAAGACGCACAGGTGCAGAATGCTTTGGCTCAGAGGAGAAAACGTCATCTGCCAACAATCCCAATCCCAAATCTCCGAACCACACCCCTCTATTACAATCCCGCCCCAAAACTCCTCTGGCTTGTGCCACCCCGGGTTGCTAAACGAGAAAGAGAAAAGGCAGCCCCGTGCACATGTCCCTGCCCAGGGGAACCGCAGGATCTCATCGCAACTCTTGCCTTGCCGCCTGCTCCACTTTCTGGTGGTTTGTTGGGTCATGTCTAACTCTAGACTGCAAGCTCCTCGTACCTGTTCTGCAGAGTGCCTGGCACTGCAAAAGAGCAGGGACAGTCGGGGAGGGAACACACGCCAGGTGGACTCACCCCTGACTCAGCCACACTTTATATTAAGGGGCCAGCTAGGCTAGGAAACACACACAATTAATAGATAGTTCAATAGAGAGAGAATCTAATAGCTAGAGTTCAACTGCTTAATACATTGCTTATAGCCATCTAGAACAGACACTGTGGGTGGCCTTTAACCACCTACAACAGATGTGTCATGCTTTTCCCATCGATTAATCAGTCATTAATCCTTAAACCATCTCTAAATCTACCCTGAATATAAAGCCTGACCCATTGCTCTTTAGAGCAACACCACAAGACAACAAGGGAGACTCTAGCCCTCATCTTCACTAGGATTTCCCTTCACTAGGATGGCCCAATTCTGCACTGAATTTGGTTCAAGGCTTGCACCATATACCTCTGAGCACTAATTTGGACAGAGACACAACCAAGGCACTCTTCAGCCTTTCTAAAATTATTTTGGTTTTACCACCTGGTTTCTGTTCACTCTCTTGCCCGACTTGCGTTTCTTCCATCACAAGGTTGTACGGATGGGTTCTGAATCAGCTAGAGCCCTTGTGGGAAGAGTTGAGGTATCACCACTGTGCTCAATGAACACATCAGCTTTTACCTAAAGGCAGCAAAACCCAAAGCCACTGTAGGATGCTGGATGCATTTAGAAAGGAACAGGGGAATAAGCCATGAATACTGAAATGGTATAATTGTGGGAATCAACCGCACATCCACACCTCAAATCCCACCCCCTATTTCACCCACAAAACGACAAACAATAATTCATCCTGTGTCCCACCCCCGTCAATCCATAGTTTACACACAGGATGGTGGGATATGTTAGGCCAGGCCATTATTGGGGTCATGGATCAAGAAAAGGTTACGAAGCCACTGCTGGGGCAGAAGCTGTATGTGACTGTCGGTGGGACACTCCCACCATCCTCACATTCCTGCTGCTCCGATATAGGGTGAGCAGCCTTCCCTTCTAGAACATTGAAATTACATCTTTGCAAACAGCTTGGGGAAAGGAAGAGAGAGGCCCAGCTGGGGGTGTGAATCTGACCCTGCTCCCATGGGCATAGAAGAACCTGCCACTGACTTCACTCAAGCAACATCAGGCCCCGGAGAAAGTTTTCGAGGCAGGCTGTCCACTGACACATTTTAAACACCACGATCCAAAACAAGCAGCAATTTGTGCTGCTTAGCCTGGCTCAGAAGAGCCCCGAGCAGACTAACTCACTCTGTGCCTACAATATTGACTCTCCTCTTTACCACAGTGTGAGTGCCCATTTGTCATGTTTAAAATGAATAATTTAATCTCTCTTGGGAGAAGGGAAAGATCCGGCTTTAATAGCGACATTTCATACACCCAAGCCAGTAACCTGATTAAAACCCCAGACAATGCTTCAGGAAAGGACCAGCCACTTAGTTTCCTTTCTCTCCGGGAAAGTTCAATCTTCTAGATTTAGTTATTTCCCCAAATGGTGCCACAAGGAGCTTGTTGAAAGTAACTCAGGGTCTGCGATGTGCTTAATACTTATTTAATAAACACCTCACTCTTCTGTACCTCTTTTCATCAGTAGACCTCAAAGCATTTTACAAAGGAGAACAGTATTGTTCTCTTCATTTCACAGACACAGAAACTGAGTCATAAATTAGATGGTGACTTGGCCCAACAATCATGCAGCAGGCCAGTGGTAGAACCAGCAATAGAACCGAGCTCTTCTAACTCCTAGTCCAGTTCCCTATCCTCTAGGCCACATGAGAGACCCCATCTAACCACAGCACTAGCAGTCATGCAAAGCACCCCTTAGTCAGTGTCTCTCAACCCTGATTCACAGAGTCCTCTGCCTGGCCGCCCAGGCTCCTACCACTCCTTCAAGACTTTCCCACCCTAGGAAATCACATACCTGTTAGTTTCCCATGGTGTCCATGTTTAGCTGAGTACCTCGGAGTCTGTTATCCATGTTGGCAGGAGGCAGACCGGCAGTGAAAGCCTTACGAGGGGGAAGTAGCACAGAAGCAAACTCTTTTCCGGGTTCAGAAATGCACCCCGCAGGGCAGTGCTGAGGGGATTCAATCACCTAAGAGGGGCCTGGAGCCTTTGAATATGGGACCTTCTCACAACACATGATCACCCAGGCTCCTCCCCACATCCCCTTAAATGCCTGTGGAAAGGCAAGAATCCACCAATCACTGCTAGAGGGGAGGAGCTTTCTTCTGTTCCCCTCTCCCTACGCCCACCCTCCATTTCATAAGGGCCAAAGCTGCACACCCACCCCATACAGCCCACTGATGGTGGCCAACAGCCTTTCCTCAGGTGGCTACCACCAAACACACGTGTGGAGTGTTCACTTCAGGGGAGGACACACCCAGGCCCGCTCCACCCCTAATCATGGCCCCAGCTCCTGGCCATGACTTCACTCTTGACCCCAGCCTCGGCCCCGCTACTAGCCTCTGTCCGTCCACCAGCCTCAGCTCCCGGCCGCGGTTCTCTCCCCAGCCAAACCCCTACCCCCAACTGCAGTCCCAGCCTCCTTACCCCCGTCCACGTTCCACTCCCAGCTCTGGCGTCTGGGCAGGGCATGACCATGAAATGTTGGGGGGGGCCACTGGCCTCAAAGCTCCCTGTGGATTAGTGGTTCTGTGTTGTTATGGCACAAACTGCCAATCAGAATGCAAATCAGGGCCCAATGCCAGATGGAAAACGGGCCCCTAATTAGCATGAGGCCATCAAACAGCCATCAGCTGGCACAGAGTTCTAGCCACTACTGAGCTGGACAGGCCAGCTTTGGTTCAGTGACTGAGAAGAGGAGGATTCCACCTCCTGTCCTGCACCATCACCCCCACGCCCTCTCCTAGTGCTATTCACTTTTTTAGAACAAAAAAACTCCCTCCTCTTTCTGAAGCGGAATGGGGTAGTTTGCTTTAAAAACAACCCTCAAAATAATATTTCTGTGCCTTGGCCAGCGTGCCTTTATTAACGCGGTCTCCGAACCACCACAGGGTAGGTCTGAAAAGTAAGACAGCTTCACCGAATGCAGTGGTGCATCAGCACGGACATAGCATTCATTCAGAGGAGATTCCCAGCTCCGGCAGGGCAAGCACATCTTAGTAGCCAGCCAGGTGGAAGACGCCTGTCTCGGTGGATGGATTCTGCTGTCAGAGCTCAAAATAAAGAGGCGGGATTTGGGCCAGCGATGAGATATGCACAGATTAATTCACTGGGGAACATCTCTCTCTTTGACTCTTCCTGTGGCTAGGGACAATGTTAGTACTGCTTCCTCTTACAGGAGGGAGCCAATGAGGGCTGATACTCTAGTGACACTGGAAAGTACTTGGTTATGAGTGGGTGGGATTTTCATGGGTTCATTGATTTATAGGCCAAAAGGGACCATCATGATTATCAAATCTGACCTCCTGTCTAGGCCCAGGTACTCAGCAATATTTAGAATCCTAACATGCATTGATTTCAACAGGAGCTAGGAGTCTAAGTATATTTGTGGATTTGGGTCCTAACTCCTTTAGGAGCCTTCATGGGGGATTATTAAGAGCAGGGTAGCCAAACAGCTGTCGGGGATGGTCTAGATAATACTTAGTCCTGCCATGAGTGCAGGGGACTGGAGTAGATGACCTCTTGAGGTCCCTTCCAGTTCTATGAGTCCATGAAAGTCCCAGATTATATAACCAAGCAAGGACAACTAAAACAAAGAGGAGGATTGAGTCATGGAAGGCGATTTTTCACTCCCCAGCCTCCTTTCCTAGCAGAAGTGTTTCAGGCACCTGAGGGGAGAACACCGTGATTCAGGATGTGTGAAAGGGGAAAGCAAACCGCTCTGCTTCCTGGTGTGAGAGCTCATACTAGGGTCTGCGCTGCGCTTTCAAACCCCTGTGGCCTCTATTATGTTGTGCTGCCCAGTCCAAAGGAGGACATTTAATGTTCCTGTGCTAACAGCTGAACTCCTCTCTGAGGTGACAAGCGTGCTCGCGGTAGAAAGGGCCTGCTTTTTCATGCTCTGAATGTCTTCCTATGTCATTGGATTAGTCCAAGGCTTGGCTGCCTGCTTCGGGCATTTGAACATTTGCAGCTCTTCTCCCCGTAGTGTTAAGCTAGCTGCTGGTGGAAAGAGCCCCTCCCTCACCTTTTCTATGGAGTACGGTCATAGTGACTCTTGTGTTACGAGCAACTGTGTCCGAGTCCAGAGGGGAGTGAGAAAAATAACTGACTTTATGAAGAGAGAGTAATTCAACTGAGTTCAATGGAAACTTCGAGGGCAGACATTCAGTGAAGACTTGGGCCTAAGAAACACCACTAGCCAGAGGGAGGTGCAAGCTTTATCATAAATTGTGCATGTGTGCGCGAGCATGCGCACGCACACACACACACACACACACACACATCTACCTACCTCACTGTGGTCAGCAGAGACACCCTCCACCCCCTCGCATGAATACCTTGGCCCCATGCTAAAATTTCAGTCAGCAGGCTGTTTTGCCCACTGGAACCAGGCAGTAGAGGGACTGGGCATAATTATCTGTACCCAGCCACTGTATTACAGTTGCACCATCAAACAAACTCTTATTGGGGGAGTCCAGGACACAGGTTCCTAGCTCTCAAAAAGTAGCAAATTAACCCTTTCATGGTAGGGGTTGTAGATCAAAATAGGGTCACTGGGCCAGTGGTCAGTGATTAACGGCAAGTGTGAAATTCCTCCTCACTACTTTGCTATGGCTGCAAGGCTGTGCAGAGGACTTCTGCTGCTTTGGGGAGCCTGGCAGTGTTCACTAACAATCCTAGGAACTGCAACGATGACTCTACGATCTGAGGAACTGGAGCATAGCTGACGGCACTTCTATGCTAGCACATTATATTGGACACTGTCCTGGTTCCTTAATCTATGGGCCGTTCTGTTAAATTTACTGCAGTGAATAGCTACCACAATTGAGATAAACAGGCCTTTATTTTACATTGATTTTATCCTCTCATGTTTCCGAGCGGGGCAGCATCCTGGGTATTCCAATGGCAGAACCACCATCAGTTGTGTGACTCTCAAATAGCCCCACATAACAATAATGAATATGTATCTGGTAAGGCAGCCAAGCAACATTACACATTAACCAGCAGCAAAAAATCCCCACCACTAAACAACTGACTGGAATTTTACACAGGCTGAGAGAGGCCATCTAAGGCTAGATGCTACAGGAAACACGCTGCAATTCACATGCAGGCAGCTTCATGCAACACAAGCTGGTGTGTGGTTTCCAGAGCAGGACTAGCTTGCGGAGTGTAAAAGTCCTAATGACTTGGTGTCTGCAGAAAGTTGTTTCCTGAAAGGCAGCAGCACTTCTAAAGTAGTCACTAAGCTGAAGAGCTTTGACTCTTCTGCTGGGAGCAGCCGGAGACTGGCACGTTGCACTGTCTGTTTGGTTGCTCATCTGACTGTTGCCAATGAAGTGGTGTTTGTGGTGTGGGTTGTGCAGCGGGGATGGCCTTGGAGGCTGGCAATGGGATTTGGAGCATTCAGCAAGGAGCAGCATAACAGGATGTTCCTGTGGGGGATTGTTGGCAGTAGGGATCAAACCCAGGACCGCTGGATCTGAAACCACGAGCCTCCATTCACTGAAGTCCACACAGGCTGGACAGACTCAAACTTCTAGCTGATTCAGCCACTACAGGGAGACAGGCAGGCACCCCGAGCAAGGTTACACGAGGCTGCCTGTTCAAGTCCAACGCAGGTCACTGGTGACAGAGCTGTTAATAAGTGGGGGTCCATGACACAAGCTGGTGGTCATCCTCCTGTCCCACTAGACAGATGGCTCCAATGGCAAAGCCAGCCTCCGCACAGAGCTTCAGGACAGAAAGAGCCCCGGAGTCTGACCTCCCCTCTCACTCCACTGTCGCTCCAGATCAAGGCCGGGGCTCCTTGGCAAAATCTGGAGGTTGCCCCGCACAAATCATCATGAACCAAAAGGGCTGAGGTGCAGGGCAAGGGGCTTAAAAACTGCCAAGACGTCATGCTAGCCAAGTAAGTGTATTGTGCTGGAATTAGCCACAAGCTGTAGAGGCCTCACTCCTGCCTATGGAAAGAGCTGATGGGTCCAGCTTAATAGTTAAGCTTGACTCGACTGTTTTTTGGAACAGATCTGATTTCTACTAACTGTATTCTCTGTTGAACTGAATCGGGACAACAGACTGTGCCGCTGACTAACATCAAACATCCCTATGCAGAGTAGTTAAGGTGATGCAGGTGTCAGTCAAAGGCCCAATTACAAGTTTGCTGCCCAGCTCCGTCTGACTTTCAATGGGAATTAGGTGTCCAGCTGCCCTTTCTGTCTCTTACCATCTCCCATTACAAGCATTGGACGTGTTGTCTTTAATCTTAATCGAGAGCAGAGCCACTCGCCAGAGAGAGGGAGGGAGGGAGAGAGAACGAGAACTACGTAAAGGGACATGGCCTCAAGGAAATGGGAACACATGGAGCTGCCTGGTTCCTAATAATAAAAGCTGAGCGGTGACTATATAGAGGAAAACAAGGACCTGAAATTCTATGTTAAAAAAATGCTTAGAAGTAGTCAAGGTGCCCCCGTCACCTTCATGGCTGGAAGGAACCCCCATGCCAAACTGATCACTAGCCAACTGCTTGTTCTAGGCTCGGAGAGGAGGCTTGTGGCAGTTCGAACTGGATTATGGCTGTATGGTCTCTCAGCAAAGCCCAAGTTTCGTAACCCAAGTGAAAACGATCAGGTGACTGCCATCACTTTGACTCTCAGCAGCATATTTGCATGTTGCCACCACTTACAGTCCAAGACAAAGGCCATCCAACGGCACATTTGCTGAGTTTCACACCTCCTTCCACAAAGGAGATGCACACTGGTTTTAAACAATCCTCTTCTCCTGCCTCCAGCTAGCTTGTCTCAGGCCATGGTTACACTGGCACTTTATAGCGCTATAAAGCCCCCACGAGCGCTATAACCTACTCCCCGTCCACACTGGCAAGGCACTAATAGCGCTATAACCGTGGAGTTATAGCGCTATTATAAATCCACCTCCTCATGGGGAATAAGGGCTGTAGCGCAGCTGCTGTAGCGCTACAGCAAGAATGTGGACACCCACTGCGCTACAAGTGATCTCTGGAGATGCCTAGAGCCATTTAAGGCAATTGACGTCTCTTCCCTTTGTTTTGAACTCGGCTGGAGGAATGCGGAAGTACCTCTTTAGAGTTTCTTTCTTAACTTGGCAGATAAGCAATGCAAATGTTTAAGGAGGGAGCCTGTGTGAAAACAAAGCCTTCTGTGAACGGAGGCTCACTAACAGGCTTTCAGAAAAACGGAAAAACCGCTGTCTCTCTCCCTCCGCATACACACAACGCGTCCCCCCTCACCCCCCTCGTTTAAAAAGCACGTTGCACCCAGCTGAATGCTGGGATACCTGCCCTAATGCGCTGCTCTTAATGCCGCATTAAGTGCCCCAAATGTGGCCATGCTATACCGCAGGAGCATCTGAGTGTGGACATACAATAGCGCTATACATATTCCTGTATAAGGGGACCGCTATAACCTATAGCGCTATAATCTTGTAAGTGTAACCATACCCTCAGTTCCCGAGCCACAGCCAGCCAACGTCCAGCCTGCTCTGCACCTCTGAGTAGCAGCAAAGGTGCCTTAAGGTGTTGTAACAAAGCCCTCGGCATCCAGAAATCTAACTGTGCTGCATGCTACTGTCATGGGCAGCAGCAGAAGAGCTTTGATCCTCCTGCCCCCAAAAGACAGGATCCTCTTAGCCTAAAGGAGAACCTCAGTTAGCAGTAGAAAGTCTATGAAACATAGTTGAGCTGTTCTTAATTCTGTCCACTAGAGGGCAGAGATTGACCTGCCACTTTGCCAGTTTCATTCCAATATTTAGAGGCATCCTCTGAGATTTTTGACTGCCTGCATCAGGCCCATGTAGTTATTTATATAGCACTGCGGATGTGCATGGCTCTTTCTGAGCGAAGAACAAAAGCACTTGCAGCCTTTATTATGCCTCTTTGCACTGGCTAGCTGCCTTCCTAGCAGCTCAGATCAACCCTCCATACTGTGCCTTTTAAAAGTGGATCACAGCTACAGGGGATATAGTTCACCATTGGGAGTTTGCCTGCCCATTACACTTGATTGGACACCTGACACCAGCTTACCATGTTTTATTTATCTGCTGAGATGTTGGCTCCGAAGACCAAATCATCTTTGCCTTTGGCCTCTGCTGTTCACCTGAGCTCCTTCCCATTTCAAGCTCAGCACATGGGTAGCTAAAAATCCACGTAAGGAAAAAAGTTTCCTTTCCTGCCTCCCATCCGAGTAACCCTCCCCGTGTAAGGCTAGAGCAATGCAGAGTGCATCAGCCATACCCAGCTCAAGTCTCTTGCTTTTGGTACCCAACGTGCTATATCTTGGTTAGCTAAATGAAAAATAGACCCAAAAGATAGCAGGGAGTGAAAACCACTGTGTGAAATACTCAATGCTTTCTCAAAGGAGGCTATTAGTCACTCTTTGCCTTGGAGTTCGTCCACACCTTAGCAGCATTTTCAAGAGGACAGCTCTGTGTTGTTTTTTATGTTCATTCTTTCATGGAGCTCCATTATTTTTAGGCTAGTCTGTCTATATAAAAAGGGAGCTATCCCATTCAAATGGCTTCATTATCATCTGATACTGTACAACAAAACTAAGGCATTCATGTCACATTCCTGTAGCCAGATCAGAAAAGCTGAGCACTGAATTTGGCTTTGAGTCAACTGACTACAGCACTTTTATTCTCTGGCGTTGAAACTCATTTGAATGCTTCTCTGTCACTAAACAGGATCATGAAATGATCATTTCCTCTCATCAGAGGAATGCTGGCACCCTACCTTAGAAAAAAACTATACCTTTGAGTAGCTAGCAGCCTGTTCTCCCATTGGACTCTTTGTGGTTGAGGACACTTTAAAAAACCCTACAAGGGAAAAAGGTTGGTCTTGTGCTTAAGGCACTGGATTGGAATTCTAGAGATCTGGGCTCTATTTCCAGCTCTATCTACTAGAATTCACTGTGACACCTACAGCATGGAACAGTGAGACAGTTGTTTAACACATGTCTCAGTTCCTCCGCTTCTATGTTGTATCCCTTGGCCTATACAGAGTTGCCAACGCTCATGGTATTTGATGGGTTTCTTAAAGCCTTTGTTCCTGGAGTCATGTCATTAGGTGAGAATCTCAGCTTTTCCTTTAAAAAAAAGGGCAACCCCCCCCCCAAGCTTTTAGCCCTTAGAAATGTAGAGAAAGGGCTGACAATCAGATCCAGATGCACCCTAAAAGGCTCAAACCCCAGAAAACCAAGGAAACCCAACATTTATCATTTGGATGATTCTGAATACTTGAGCCTGGCAACACAGTGTTGATTTAGGATGTAAGCTCTTCAGAGGCGGAGCAAGCTATTATCCTATGTATATTCAACATCTACCCCAATACTAGCAATTCCTTCTTCTTCTCCCAGTTCAGGTTTGGATTTGCTATATCAACCTCAGCAGCCGTCGTGGTACCTTAGTCACAATACCTTAGGGAGAGATCCACAAACAGAAATGTTCAGGGGAAATCCAAGGGCCCAAGACCCTTCCTTTACCATTCTAATGTAGAGTTGGATGGGGATAATGCAGCGATTTTATTCCTTCGAGAAAGCTCGCTGACATACATGCTCTTGCTGGATGGGCACAGCAGAAATGTCCAGACAACTATGTAACCCAGCATGGCTGCATACATACATACGGCATCCAGGGCATTTGAACTCAAGACCATCAGCATCAAAACCTCGAGACCTTACTGGCCACTAGACGGAGATCGTAGCACACATTAAATCAGCATATTACAGATACATGCCAGAAAGCATACTGAGCCGGTTTAAAGTGTTACTAGGTTACTGATGGACCCTACCAAATTCACAGTCATGAAAAACACATCGCGGACCGTGAAATCTGGTCTTGCCCCTGTGAAGTTTTGGCTTCTGTATGTTTTTGCCCTATGCAATACTAATTTCACAGGGGAGACCAGCGTTTCACAAATTGGGGATCCAGAGGGGATCACAAGGATATTTGAATGGTGGAAGGCCACCATGTTTTGGCCGCCCTGCTCTGAAGGCAGCACTCTGCCCGCAGCAGCGCAGAAGTAAGGGTGGCAAGCCCATACCATGCCATCCTTCTGTGCTGCTGCCTTCAGAGCTGGGCAACTGGATAGTGGTGGCTGCTGACCCAAAAAAGAGATCTGGGGTGGGGGGAGTTGTGGTACTTCTACCCTTCCGCGCTGCCGCAGGTTAGCGGCACTGCCGTCAGAGCTGGGCGGCTGGAAAGCGGCGGCTGCTGACTGAGGGCCCAGCTCTGCAGGCAGCAGCCCAGAAGTAAGGGTGGCCATACCACACCACACCACACCACGCCACCCTTACTTCTGCACTGCTGCTACTGCTTTCCAGCCACCCAGCTCTGAAGGCAGTGCCCGCAGTGCAGAAGGGTAGCAGTACCACAGCCCCGCCCCCAATCTCCTTTTTGGGTCAGGATCCCTACAATTACAATACCGTGAAATTTCTGATTTAAATAGCTGAAATCATGACATTTAAGATTTTAAAAATCCTATGATCCTGAAATTGATCAAAATGGACCGTGAATGTGATAGTTATTGAGGATCTAACGTATCTGCAGGACAGTGTTGAACACAAAATGTTATTGCAAGATTGTCTTTGATTCATAGATTTTAAAGCCAAATGGGACCACTAGATCATCTAATCTGACTTCCAGTATACCTCAGGCCATGAAATTTCACCCAGTTACCCCTGTACTGAGCCCAATAACTTGGTTTGACTTAAGCATAATTTGTGTTTGGCTAAAGCAAAACAATTCTTTGGATGAGTAACTCCCAACATCAGGCTGAAGAGAACAGCTGCCAATTTAATTTCCAGACTTTGATTGTTTGAAGATGACCTGCAAATTATTAAAATAAACTGGGAATGTGCCCCTCTTTGCTTCTCTATGGTCTATTGAGAAGAGCTACCAGGCTGGTGAGGAGGAGAGGAGGGAATGGGTGTTGAAAAGATTTTTTCTTGGTTCTGCCTAGTGGGTTTATTTGTTTTTAATCTCTGAAATAGCAGGAATGTCCAGCTCAGGTCTTTGCTGGAGGAAGTGTGGCGGTCCCAGAGGCTATGCACTGTTAGCTCATAAAGCATAAGTGAAGGGGGAAGGGTTCTCACTCCCTAACAAAGGCTTCCTTTCTCCAGTATATTAGTAATTGACATTAAAGAGGCATTAAAAAAAAGGAGTCTAAAAATCTTTTCCCCTAGTATTCATTCAGCTTTCACTCTCTTGGCTCTGGTAAATGGTACCATTTTATTTGTTCTCCAGGCAGTCTTCCAACTAGAAAGGACCTGACTTTCTTTCATATGTATAGGGATGACACACTTTCAGGCCTCTTTAGCTATGATAAAGGGAACAGAAGGGGAATCCCCTAATGTTTATTTTCTTTGTGGGTGACCTATTTTAGAGGTCTAAAAAGGAGAGAGCATTTAAGAGGAAAGAGGTGTAAACTGTGTGGGTTTCACTATTATTTGTCCAGGGGCCCAACTGTGCACACAAAACAGAAAAGCTGTCCCTGACTAGGAGATCTTACACCACCAGGGGGCACTCCAGGGCCTGGATACGATTCTGTCTTCCTACATTGGAGGGCTGCTGTTAGATCTGTCCCACTTACAGTGTTACTTGTATTTTACAGGGTTAGTGACCAAGCGGAGAAAAGTTATTAAAACCTCTAGGCAAGACAATTTCCTTGATAGAAGATCACATTGGATCCCTTCCCATAATGGAAGCCTGAGAGCCAGGAACCTCCATGACCTCCAGAAACCACCACTCCTTACCACGAGTTCTGATGGCACCTCGAATGTTTACTGAAGGAGAACTTGGGGGCATCGCCCAAATCACCCCCTCTCTGTACCTAAGCAGGGGCAGCGTGGCCTCGAACCGTCAACTGCTTCTGGCCCGGGGCATCACTTGCATAATCAACGCCACCATTGAGATCCCCAACTATAACTGGCCCCAATTTGAATATGTCAAAGTGCCTCTAGCTGACATGCCCAATGCCCCCATCTCCCTATACTTCGACAGCGTGGCGGATAAAATACACAGCGTCACGCGGAAGCACGGGGCCACCTTAGTCCATTGTGCTGCTGGTGTGAGCAGATCGGCCACCCTGTGCATCGCTTATCTGATGAAGTACCACAAAGTCTCTCTGTTTGAGGCTTACCACTGGGTCAAGTCAAGACGCCCCGTCATACGCCCCAATGTGGGTTTCTGGAGGCAGCTGATAGACTACGAGCGGAAGCTGTTTGGGAAGACGACGGTTAAAATGGTACAGACGCCGTATGGTATACTCCCAGACGTGTATGAGAGAGAGGGTAGACACCTCATGCCTTACTGGGGGATTTAATATGACTGCATCAACAGGAAGAATAAGAGCACAAGAGACTTGCTGTTCTGCATCTACCAGACTGGAGACATTCCCTTCTCTTTTGATGGCCATTTTTCAGTTCACCATACAGCAGAACCTTGCTAAATTGTCACGGCCCTAACCAGCAAGGCCAACAATTCCCAAAAAACATATACACACACACATAGAATCCTCACCCTATCTTCCCTTGATTTAACCTTACAGTGAGCTCTCTTTACTACATTTAATTCTTCCACAAAGCATCCCCTGCAGTCAGTTTACTAGTATACTACAAGTGAAGAACTAAAAGGCACGTGGCAGAACTAATGAACAAAGATCACTTTGTGATGAGGTAGCCCGGATATTTCTTTACTTGCTTATTTTCTTCCGTGCAAAACCCCGCAGCCGATGAGCAGCACTAGCACAAAATGAATGAGGTCCACCTCTAAACTCCAGTTCAGTGGGTTTGTTTCATTAAGAGACAGGAAGGGAGGAGTGTGGAAAGGTTGCCAATGCTGCCATTTTCTTTTCAATACCATAGTGGCTCTCAATATATAGTATTAGAGATCATTAGTCAGCTTTTGAAACCTTTATAAGTAGTTAAGCCAGTCAAAGCCAGTCATAAATAAAATCATGTCTTAATGTGTTTAAATTAATGCTGCCATGTCCCTCCCCTGCCCCCATTCCACACCACGGTAACAGCTCCTGCAAGCATTTATACACCTAAATAATTTCATGTACATGAATAAGTGTTTGCATGACTGGGGAGAAAAGAACAGGGCTCATTCAAAATGAAGACCAGTACAGAAGTGATGGGTGAACCTTTCCCACATTGGCCAGCCAAATGAAACTTTGTCTACACGGCTACCTTCCCGAAGGGGTTGAGCTGTATTTTTTTAGTATTTAATCAATTGGTAAATAGAAAGTAGGTAAATCTTCTTGATAACTTAGCTGTAAGTATAGTCATGATCTGTCTCAGATCTTTTCCGATTCCCAGTGTTATGGCCTCAAGGATCATGATGCATTCCTGAATTTTTCTAGGCAAAATACGTTAATCTGTTAAACCTCCAGTACAAAGATGTCTGTCTTTATTGAGAAGTCTTTCCTTTGTTTTGCTTTGGATGAGAAAAAAAGAAGAGAATCTAACTTGAAAAGTGGTAGAAGATACTAGATGATATGACAGCCGAGTCATGAGTATCCACATCCTTGCATATCACTAACAAAGCTGGAACATCGAAAGAACAAAGCAAGTAACTTACTCAACAAGACTGTTTGCGTCCTTCCCTGTATCTCTAAAGGAGGAAGATGCAGATTTCTGCATACATAGGGATAGATATCAGATTTAAATGAGACACTATACTTGTAAAAATAATCTTAATAAAGATTAAAACTAGAATCCAGAAGTTCCTGTTCATAATCGGGCTCATATCCTCTCTGAAATTCCAGCAACACCACTGGTTAAGCTCTGATAGTAATGCTAATACAAATCACAAATACAAATGCATTTTTATTAAATCTTGTAATCAGTTACCAGTAACTTGACTAAATTGTGTATATTAAATCTAGACCTTCAAGACACACTAACACAGACCTCTCACTACAGAAAAGCCAGGCACTGAATTTGGCTCATTACTGCATTTTTATCCTCTGGAGTTGTATTTGAATTTCTGAAATGCTGATATTCTGGTTTAAGAAAAGTATTGGAAGTGATTGATGTGTTTGTTGTAATGGTTTGTGGCACCAGCGTCTACAACTTAGTGGGCAGGATTCTGGTTTTCCAGGGTAAATCAGAACTACTGAAAATAATGAAGTTGTCTCTTGTGAAAAAAGTGTGTTTAAATGGGATCAGAATCAAGTCTCTATTGCCTGAACAGCACATGCATCTGTGGGAAAACAAAATCTAAATTGCTTCATGAAGGAGGTGTTGGCCTGAATCCAAGAACTACACTTTGATTAACTCGGTACTGGAGATAAGTTTTCAAATGAACTGTGAAGATCTGAATTTCAGCATAGCGGGCAGGTATCACATGCTGAAAATCATCTGGGAAAAGAAAATGCTACATTAGCATCTAGGGCGGGGGGGGGGAACATTTTGGCCCGAGGGCTACATCAGGATTCAAAATTGTATGACGGGCTGGGTAGGGAAAGCTGTACCTCTCCAAACAGCCTGGCCCTGCCCCCTATCCAGCCCCCTCCCACTTCCTGCCCCCCTCGGAACTCCCACCCCATCTACCTCCCCCCGCTCCTTTTCCCTTGATTATTCCCTCCAGAGACCCCCACCCCTAACCACCCCCACCAAGACCCCACCCCCTATCAACCCCTCCCCCGCTCCCTGTCCCCTGACTGCCCTGACCCCTAGCCACACCCACTCCCTGGAACTCCCACACCCTATCCAACCCCCCCATTCCCCATCCACTGACCGCCCTCCCCCCGGCCCCGACACTCGCCCTTCTCCAACCCCCCCACCTCTGGCCCCAGCCCTTACCACGCCGCCCAGACACACTGCCGCACTGATCTGACAAGTGTGCAGCAAGTCTGGCCCAGAGCCAGACACACTGTCACACAGCACCGCCACCCAGAGCACTGCTCGTGCAGCACACTGGGCGGGAGGAGCTAGCCTCCCCAGCTGGGAGCTTGGGGGGCCAGACAAAATTAGCTCGCAGGCCGGATATGGCCCACAGGCCGTAGTTTGCCCACCCCTGGGGTAGAGGGTAATAGGAGCCTATATAAGACCCAAAAAATCAAGACTGTCCCTACAAAATCAGGATATCTGGTCACCCCAAGCTACGTTAAAGAACTGCTGTGGCCAGTGTAGACTAGACATTGACAGTGTAGACTAGCCCTTAAATTGTGGCGTCTTGAGTTAACTAAAGCACCGGGCAGGAAATCATTGACACTAGTCAGAGGGAGCTTTACCATTAACTTCAATGAAGTCAGGATTTCACTCAGAGAGATGCTAAGTGATTTGACCAAGGGCACACAAAATGACTGTGGCAGATCGGAGACCAGAACCCAAATCCTCCAATTCCCTGTCCTGTGCTTCTACCAGAAGATTAACACAAAAACCCTTCCCAACACAAGAAAGTAGTAATTAAACCAGGGACCAGCAATCTTGAAAACAGCCATCTATAAACTTCAAGCAAAGTTAAAGGTAGAGCTGTAGATTATTAAGTCCAGTATTGCTTCCAGTTAATGAATCTGAAATATCTTGAAACATCTCTCTGGTGGATTTATTGAAAAGCTAATTCTTCCATACATATAATGCTATTGCTAATGGGAAGGTCTCATCTCTATATATTTAAATAGCTCTCTACACCCACTGCAGCCCATTTTAAAGAGATCACACTTTCCAGGTTGCTAGGTGAAGCATCTCAAACATTTGTTAACCATGGAGCACAGCGTGCAAATACAGGACGGCTTTATTACAAGGCTGGTCTGGTTCCTGCCTAGGAGACTTGATATTAATTTTCCAATAATTCAATGCAGAAGAGAGTCAAAGCCAAAACATCATGCAGTTCAAGCAATTCTGTTTTTTCTCCCCATCAAGTTATTTTTGCTGCATAATCAGAAGGCTTGCACCAGTTGTTATGCTAAACAGCACAAACTTACTCATGTTAAAATTCATTGAGTTGTTCCTAATTTTGTACTAGCAAATCAATGTCAAGGCTTATAGACTAAGCAGTCTTGAGACCTTATGACAGTACAATCATTTTTCTTCCAGGCAGCGTTTTTATCATAGGACCTATGGGTACAAGTGACTTATGGGTAACCATGCTTTGGGTTTTGTGGATATAGCTTAGAAATAATGGCATCTTTGCCAGTCTAGTGTAGGCCTATGGAAGTGCATTGTTATCCGCTGACCCGAGAAAGCACTTAAGCACGTTTAACTGTATATGTGCTTTGCCAAGTCAGAGCCAGACACAAGTACTTATCAATGCTACCACCAAACTCAACATGTCAGCTATCAAAGTGTTCATTTCACCTGCATTTAAATAAGAACTACAGACAACTTTGTTCAAAATGTAGTACTGGCACAACACAAAGATCAATGCAGTTCCCAAGTATGTTGTGCTGGTGGGAAGCTTCTCAAATCCCACATCAAAGTGGGAAAGGTTCTACCTCATTGCTGTATTTGGGTGGAAAAGTCCCACCAGAACCCACCTAATCACATAACCAGGCTCTCTCGCAGAGTCTGAAGGGTGAGATGTCAATGTGAATCAGTAACACACCGCAACATGCTACTGGCTGCATCCTGCAACAAGTCACTGTCCAGATTTGTCATAAATAAAGAGTTCTTTATTGAGATCAATATTTCATTGAGATTCAACAAAGCATTTATAAACCGTTGCAAGAATACGGGCAGTAAATCATATATTAAAATGTAAAGTAATAAACTATTCTTACCAGATTTAAAAATACCAGCAACTACTCCAGCACATCACAAATTAAAACAAGAGGATCCACTGCTATACTAATCACAAAGTCATTTACACAAGAGAAATGTATATTCACCCAGATGCAGGACAAAACACAACTATTACATTTATATTTTAACACTGAAAAATCAGAAATAAACAAAGGCCCAGAGAGCAAAAGATCTTTAAGAAAAAGTAGTTGTACAATAGCAGCTTTTATTGAAAAGGCATCCTTTTTGTTCCAGGTCTCATTAATTTCACATGTAACTAATTAGGTAAGAGTATTTCTTGGGTTTTCACAAGCTTCCTTTTCTTAGACTGTACTTCATCATAACTTCACATTTACGACATGGTTTTCCAAGAAAGTGCTACTCAATTTAGTTCAAAATAAACTTAAGTAAAAACAAATGGCTGGTGGGGCTGAAAATTCACTGGAATGTTCAAGTGCAGAATGTAATAATTCACATGTAACAAATAAAAACAACTTTGTTATAAAAGGGAGGTCAGAAAGCTTGCTGGGGTATTTCAAAATTCACATAACCAATTTATCAAGAGAGATCTTGGTACAGTTTGATTTGTCCCTAGTGCCTATAAGTACTGGAAGGAAAGATTACTTTAGTAAACTTCAGCTGAGAAAATTAGTCAAACTGCACTGTTCAGAATCTATGGATCACAAAACAGAAAAAAAAATTAAATTAGCCAAAGAAAATAACCTGTTAAAAAATCAAGACATATGCAAAACACAAAAATAATTTTCCTTAGGCAATCCCAAGGCAAATCCAGAGAATATGTACTTTAAAAATATTCACTTTCACAAATGTTGATAATGAAACAGAAGACATCCAAAAAGAAATTCATTTACAGTTCTAAAACACCGTAGGCCAAGACAAAAAGCCTCAGTGTGTGTGTTAACCTACGCTCAATTAAAGCAAGGGAAAGTGGTCCGATACAATCCAGTGTAGAAAATTCTGTAACCTTGGATACAGTTTCCAAGGACACTGGGCCCTTGGCTAACAGTATAATAGCTCAGAAGCTGAATGCAACACTGAGTCATTAAAATGACTCGGATATGTAAGTGGAATGATCCTTCTTGTGCAATGCCCTTATCAGTGGTATCTAAATGTAAAACATTCACATCATGAGAACCCATTGAAGGTGTTTAGAAAAAATGCCTTTTTCTTGACATGATCACTAAAATTGCCTGCCGCTTTCCCATTCTGTACAGAGCAGGGGGCTAGTAGTGCCATAATCCAATAAGCTCTATTGTAATTATACTCGTGAATGCCCATTCCCCCTATTTATGTGCCAAAGACATGCTGGATACTTCTAACAGACAACGGATTTGCTTAACAAGTGGGTACATCAAAAAAAGAATAGACTTTGCCACAGTGCAATGACCAGTACTGTATTTGGAATACAAGTTTGCTGTGGAGTTTCCACACTGTAGCTGCTTTAGCTTAGGCCAGGCTCTTACAACTCATAGGATGGTTGAAAAAAGAAGAGGCGCTATGGAGGAAGCCCATGCTAATAAAAAGCTTCCCTTGTATATAGCATTTATACAAGCTATTGCCTTCATTCAGCAGAATACTTAAGCATGTGAATAGTGCCATTGCTTTCAGAGGAAGGCGTTTGCTTAAGTCCTTCACTGAATCGGGGCCTAAGGTCCAAATCCTGCTAATTTACTACGGTAAGTCCTATGTTAGTCAGTGGGACTTGCAATAGTGAGCACAAGGCATGATGAAACGTGTATAGCAGCACATGGCACGGCAAGAAGAGTATTATCAAGGTGAAGCAAGAAGTATTTGCCGAGGGAGACTATTTTGTCCCAAAGAGCTGCTCTGAGGTCTTTTGCACTTATACAACATGACTAGTAAGGAAAACAGTGGCCAATCAGAAATCAGCTTGCTTTGCTAAACTTTGCACAGCAGACAGTAGGTGCTGACTGGTGCATAACTGAAAAGCTGCCACTTGATTAGCTTGGATCTGAGACCAGGAGGCACAGTATGTTACTTCTTAGATGAATAAGCAGGTTTCTGAGACTAGGAAGATCTATTTTAAATTTAATTTATGTAAATAAGGGTCATTCACTTAGAGTTCTTACTAGCCAAGATCTCTTTCATTTGGTGTACATTAATCTGTGACTAGAACTAACCTTTTATACAAACCATCATTTTTATCCCCTATGCAATTTTGTTCACAGGAAATCAAAATCCCAGGTCAATATTCGCTATTTACTTAGAACAGAGACAAGGTTTGTTTTGAACAGCTGTTGACATCTTGGAAAGAAGGAAGCTTCTCTCAAGGTCTGTTTGAGAAACTACAATAAATCAATGAATGATGACATCATCAGTTATACCAAGGAAAACAAACAGCAACTCTTGCTTTCCTCACTGAGAGAACTAAGAGGCCCTACAGTGGTAAGGTCCTTTTGAAACAAAAGCACATTTCCGTTGGATTAAAAATTCAGTAAAGCAATTAGTAATTCAGAAGTTTAAGCATTGTTATGTTCTTTCTGAACTGGGAAGCTGTCTTCACAGCAAGCTTATTTTATTTTTGTGTTCTGCACTGTCATCTTAATGTTGTAGATGAAGGAAGAATCCTATATGTCTAGATTTGTGAGTAACATTTTGTGATAGCCGGATACATTCATCTCTTACTGTCCAGACAGCAACATCAGCCAAAAAGTATTCATGTATTTTGCATTTGTGCAATCCGCTGGGAAATCTTGAATTCTAGTGTGAAAAAGCTAATATCTATCTGAACTACGAACTCAAAGGGAACCAGTGCCATCAGTTCTGAGAGTCTGGTAAAGAGCCTTGATGGACAATATTAAATTGCATGAGCTATGCATATGACTCCCATCAAGAAAAGCATTTTCCTACACCATGAATATGTAATGAAATATACAGGAGTGGGCATTTGATATTAGTGGGATATGATTTTCAATATAATGTGCAGCAATTTAGTTATATGATTACATAACAAAGGGCAGAGGGCTAAATGCATAATACATCATTTTGAAAGCATATCCCCTTATGTCTGCTGTTGTAGGATAAATCCAACAGAGGGGTAAAAGCATTTGTCTAGTATTTACAGCAACGTAGAAGAGAGTGCAAGTTTTAAAACTCAGCTGCCTGTACTGAAGCCTAAAGATAAAGTACAGAAAATTTAGATACACAATGATTTTTATCCCAATTTTTTCTCCCAATACTAATCTGTTAAATGTAGGAATAAAATGTATTCTGTAATACAGAACAATAATTCTATAAACAAACAATGGCTCATTGCAGCCTAACCATCCAATTTCTTCTAGGTTAATAACTTACTTCTCCTTGAATGTTACTGTCACTTCTTGTGCACTGTAATACTGTAGGAGCAAATATCTAAGAAAAACCACCACTCTGGGTTCGTATATTAGAGGAAAGAATAGTTTGCAAATACTCATTTCACGCATTTGGTTAAGGGGCTGTTTCAGTCTAAACACACACAGCCTCTTATTTCATCTCTTTCTTGAAACAGTAAGAACTATTCCACCTCATTCGTCAATTTACCTTGATTGCTACATCTCAAAAAGTGCTAGCCAATTTCAGCTTGAGAGAGAGAGAGAGATTGAAATATGTTTTATGTCACAGTGCAAAATTCTTTGATTATTTCTGAAAACCTCAATAATGGCTTGAATCTTTCAGTGAAATTCTTCATGGGGAACTTGTATGAGCTAGTGGCTTTGACCCATTGCAGTACAGAAGAAATGCAGAAATGAACATTTCAATACTCTAACTACTGCTCAAAAAAGCCTTCAGTGTTTATTCCCCTACATCACCACGATCAAGACCATGTCCTGTCATTGACTTATATGATCCCTCCTTCAGCGTAAGTCCTTTCAAAGCAGGTCTGGCAAAATGAGGCCTGGAGGTTTCGGCTCCACACAATTGATCCAGAAGTTTGCACAGCTTGCATGGTACTGGTGCCCTCCATAAGCCAGTTTGAAATTATCCGTTTCTGAATTAAAAGCCTAGAATAACAAAAATTGAAACAAGTGTGACAGTCCCATCTGCTCAGAGATGTAAGAGCTAAAGAGATCAGATATCTGCGGATGTGTTTACGCTAAGAAGGCGCAGTACTATCAGACCTGGACCCTGTCATTCTATAGACACCATCCTCAACTGCAGAAGTGGACCAAATGGCAGGCAAAATTTCATTTTAGTCTGCAAGAATTTCTGAAGACAGACCGTGTCCCCAACTGCAATGGCTAAAGCTGTAAGCTTCAGTCGCTACACCAGGTTTTAGTAGTGGACATGTACTGAATGGTTTGATTAGTATTACATTTGCCCTCAAACCGGGGAGCTAATCCAACTTGCTGCATGCATCTTTCACTAATTATCTTCTATAGCTAGGAAATAGTACCCAGCACTGTACCTCAGAGATAACTTGTTATGCCAGCCCATAACTATGGCACTTCAAATTATTTCATTCACTGGGCCAAATTGCTCTATGATTTAAGAGGTTGCAACTCCTCTGATACCAAGGTTGCGCCTGCTTACTGCAGGACTTAGTTTGGTCCAGTGTCTTCTGTTAGGAGCAGCTACTTTATAAGAAAAGCTTTTTGAATAAAGAGTGAAAAATCTATAAACAAGATGACGAATATCTGAAGGGGTTTGATGTAGTTGTTGCTAGTTGGAGATAGTGCTTAGATGTCTGAGCGAACAACAGAAAAAGGAGATATAGGGCTTATTTTACATAAGCTCTTTTGGGGAAAAGATTAAATTACTTCCCTGTTCAACAACAGAATGGCTAGCAGCTTTTCACTGTAATTCCCCATTGCAAGGCTCTCTTGAAGAGCTGATACCTTCTGGAACACTGCTGAAAATTTGTTTTAAAAAAAAAGAACCTGTAAATATTTTTACTCTGGATTTCTAAAACCACGATAGCCTTTGTTATCCCAAAGCAATAGCTGGAGCATCGCTTTGTAAGACAACAAAAGGTCAAAGATTATCTCACATGAAAGCTACTGTTCTCCTTCCACAACAAGAAACTAAGAATCTGTAGTTGTTCAGAAATTCATCACAGTGAATTATCTACCACACAACAAAAGTAGTACAAAAACCAGGAAGTTATTCACGATATACTGGCATGCAGACAAGACAAGGGGGAGGATTCAAGCATGTGTTAGTTGATCAAATTGGATGTTACAGTCACAGAAATGACTATAAGAAAAGGATTCATGATTGGTACAATTGAGAATGACAGCGGAAGGCTGGTCACCAGTCTTGCCTTCCACACTCATAATTAAGAGGATGAATCTATAAAGAGTATCATTTTACTCATTCGTACTTTCCTAGGATGCTCTTCCACAGGTTTCTCTTCTTTCTGAAATAACGTTGAAACCAAAAGATCAACAAAACTCCCAATGTATATGAATTGGTCGGCTATTAATTGCTGTCTCTCTATTCTGTGGTCCCTTCTCCCCATATTGAAAGCAATGCCCCCCTCCTGGTTGCACAGGTACGTTTTATAAGGAAAATTCATTAAACTTTTTTTTCCTGCTTTTTTAAAAAAATAATCTCAGCTTCCAAGTCTGTTCCCCATGCTGCCCTTTATAAATGGATTTAACGCCTCAGCCCTTACACATACTGCCACCAGTCACATGTCTCCCATGCTTGTTGAGCATTGGTGAGGGGAGTTAATCTTCCAGAAGATGTGGAACAATCGTTGAGCCCTGCCTACAATACGGATTCCACCTTCGCTACCATCGGTGGTAAAATACAGCCAGCAAGTTTGTTAGCATAGACTAGGCATAGATAGAGAATTAAAGTAGTAAATGCAAAATGAGTTTGGTATAAAGGCACCTCCACTTACTTTACTCCTAGAATCTACATTCAAGAGGCACACTCCACACGCGAGATCTTGGGCATTTTTAATCCCAGGACGCAGCATACAAGAAGAGAAATCCAGTGAGTTTTCATCTGGCTACAGAAATAACAAGACAGTTGGATTTAGGCAATTTCAGTGACTGGGGGAAAAAATTCACATGCATTATGACAAATAACCGGTGCGGCTGCTGTGGAGGCGCACAAAGCCAAACAAAGTCACAGGGCAAAGATAACATACTACATATGCCCATAAATTGATGTCCACTTTAATCAAAGCCATCAGCATATTTTCAAGCATACTATGTAATCTCCATGGACATTAATTTACCACATTCAAGCACTTGAAAAAAGATTAGATAACAGGAGAGAATATTTGAGTTCTATGTTTCCACTTCAAAAGGGACCACACTTCTGAAACCAAAACACAAAGTGGCTGCTGCTATAGAATTCTTACATACCAAAGAAAGGGCTGAGATATACACAGGTAGGCAACAAATTGTTTGCAGGTATAAAGATGCCATGGGATAAATTACCACTAGTGCAGCTTCCAGATTGATAACTAGAGTTAACCATATCAATGTTTATCACTCACAATTTTGCACTAATGTGCAATCATAGAAGGGCAGTTACCAATCAAGAATTTTCCTGTATCTGGAATAAGGGCATATTAGTACACAGCTGAATACTGGAGATGGCTAATTGTTTTATTTTGTACATTAGTCTATGTTCTGGAAAGGAGTGGGAGGACAGTCATGTGTTTAAGCAGAAAAGAGATCTCAGTATGTATTATAGATTTCCTGATGCACAGTTTTACATTTAGGCTACAAGAGAAATGGTCAATGTAATTTTGCATTTGGGTGGTGTATAAACATTGAAGCTCGTCTGAAGGATCATGGTAACGTGTAATGTTTAAACAATCAAAAGCAATGCACAGAAATACAAATGCAAGAGGCTTAAAAACTGCCTGATCATAAAACAGATGCATACTTGTACTCCATACTCTGGGTATTCTAATTATGATCCCACAGCTGAACAATTTAAGAAATAATTGGAGTCCTGAAAAACACACTTTAATCTTTGAGTAGATCAATCAAATTAATAAAGGCACTCTAATATTTGTTTATCAAATGCATGAGTGAAGCAAATGAGAAGGTCATACAGTGATGTGCAATGAAAAACCATAAGGCTATCCATAAAATTACCTTTAACAAAATTAATCCTTTAAATGATAAAATTAACCTTTTCAAGCACACACCTGTGAGCTAGAGGACTCATGCGTACTTAATTGGCACTTCTGCTCCATTTGGAATCCATGATTATAATTTTACAGGAAGGTGTGTGCCATACATTAGGTATCAAGCAGACCTATTATCTGCTTTTTAAAACAAAACCCAACCCACGCATCTGATATTGGTTTAAAACTTAAAAAATATGAGTGCTAGCTGTTGTGGAGATGTGCTGTAATACTCTGATCCTCCCAAGTGATAAACCTTACTAGCATGTTTCAAACTAGTCCTTATCAAATAGCAAGGAACCTGAGTTTTGGGGAATTAACTGTATTTGGCTATGCTAGTAAATGACAGACTAAGGACCAATATATGGGTTGGGAATTGTATATTGAAGTCAGATGTCTAAAACAAACAAAAAAACCCCCAAAAAACCCCCAAACCACCCTTGATTGAAACTTAGGATGAAATTTCATGACTGTCAGTAGGGAGTGAAGTTGCTGGGTCAGAGAGGTAAGGATGGAGGAAAGGAGAGAGAAAGAATGTGAATAATTGTTCTAGCCCTCTCTCAACCACAAAAGAAGAACCACACAATTGCCTAAGACTCATAGACCAGATTTTCTTCAGGTCCTCACTTCAATGGTAGAATATTCTGATGTAAACTGCCTTCTTTGCAGTAAGATCCACCCTGAGCGGAACGTGCCAAACCTAGTAAACACGTTTTTCCTTGCCCACCAGAGGCAAGAATTTTTCCCCACATGCACTCTGCTCACCAATAATAGCACATGATGGCAAAGTTGTGGCAAAACTAAATACAGAAACAACGTGAAAGCTGCCAATAGGATCATGTGCACACGGATGCACCACACCAGCCAAAGATTCTCAACAGTTTAGGAGTGATGGTTTCTTTTTACACCATGATCAGGTAGCAAGGCAGTGACACAGTTCTATACATCTTTGTTGCCTTTAACTGGAGGAAAAGACTTATCTACCAAACAATTACTGGTTGAATACTAGACTCAGAGGGGTAGCCGTGTTAGTCTGGAATTGCAGAAGTGACAAAGAGTCCTGTGGCACCTTAAAGACTAAAGTATTAGAGCATAAGCTTTCATGGGCTAATACCCACTTCGTCGGATGCATGCAGTGGAAGTATCCAAGGGCAGGTATAAATAGGTAGGCGAGAACCAGGTGGGAGATAACAGGGTTAGTCCAATGAGGCTGAACCAGCTTGTTATCTCTAATCAGGGAGGGCTAGGTATTCCTCTAGTAGCTGAACTGGAGGTGTGAATAGCGAGAGAAGAGAAGCTGCTTTTGTAGTTAGCTAGCCACTCGTAATCTTTGTTCAATCCTTGATTGATTGTATCAAATTTGCAAATGAATTGCAGCTCTGCAGTCTCTTTTCAGTTTGGTCTTGAAGTTTTTTTTGCTGCAAAATGCTGACCTTTAAATCTTTTATGGTACGTCCAGCAAGGTTGAAGTGTTCTCCTACAGGTTTTTGTATATTGCCATTCCTGATATCTGATTTGTGTCCATTTATCCTTTTTTGTAGGGAGTGTCCAGTCTGGCCCATGTACATAGCAGAGGGACATTGCTAGCACATAATGGCATATATTACATTGGTAGATATGCAGGTGAATGAACCAGTGATGGTGTGGCTGATCCGGTTTGGTCCTGTGATGGTGTTGCTGGTGTGGATGTGTGGGCAGAGTTGGTATCGAGGTTTGTTGCATGGATTGGTTCCTGAGTTAGAGTTATTATGGCGTGGTGTGCCGTTGCTGGTGAGAATATGCTTGAGGTTGGCGGGTTGTCTGTAGGCCAGGTACAGTATTCAACTCTGGTTGAATACTGTACATCTTAGTTTAAGGCCAGATTGTGACACTCACTCATGTTGAAGAGTAGTTTACTACAGGAGTAGTCCCACTGACGTCAGTCGGACCACTAGTGGAATAAGGTTCTACGGTGTGAAAGAAAGGGAATCAATCTGGCCACTAAATTACAAAATACTCTGAAGTACTAATATATCAATACTTAATACATCCAATTTAAATATGAAAGACTTCTGCATGAATGTTAAGAAATCTTTTACATTTGAAACAGCATTTTTGACAACCATCTACCTTGAGTGTAGAATGCTCATCACAGTATTACCTAGCTGTCCACTGATACCACAGTCTGTCGTAAAACCGAGCAATAATACTTTGATATTATCAGTTGTTGCATTAGATAAAGACAGTCAGAATCTGACAAGGTTTTATTAAGATCTGTTTGCCACCAGTATGTGGTACTGATGAGGTAAGAGAGAGGAGAAGCCCATCATTTGTAGTCTCCTTTTTTCAGGGACTGGAAAAAGTTTATTTCAAGTGGAAAGCCAGATTACCAAATCTCATCTTGAAACTACTTCTTGATAAAAGCGACAGTAGGATTTTTAATGGGTGCGATTACCCTGCATGCAGAGTTCTGTGAATTAAGGATTCAGTGATTGGAAAGAATATTGTGGAAATGATGCATTTATTAATGCTGGACATGACGCACTGGTCTCAGTCTAACGATTAAAGGTTCCTTCACTGTGCACTGAGTTCAAAGCAACCATTACAGTGGATCACGTCAATGTCCACCAAATTAGTGATTCCCCCAGAATGTGCTGAGCTATTATTGTGGTTAAGTGTCTGCCAAAAAAAACCACATTATATACCTGTACCCATCTCTCTATTCTACACCCACATTATTTAATTGCAACCAAAATGATGGTTAAAAATGGAAAAAGCTTAATGGAAAGTTAGAATTTTCTTGCCTTCTATTTTTAAATTTTCATCCCCCTCACCCCCCCGTGCTCTCCATCATAAAAGGATTCTCCTTGACCCTGAGCCCCAAGTAGCTCTTTCTTCATCCCATTACTTCTAAATGTCCTGCAAGAGTGGATGCCCTTCTTCTCAGTCACAAGCCATCTAAAAACTACACAGAACCATTCTTCATATGTCATCAACAGCGCTCTCCCAACTGGCTACACAGGAAGCTGTGAGAGAAGAGAAGCACTTCCTCTTCCATTCCAGAGCTAGCGAGTTGCATCTGGCTATGGCAGTTCCAGCCAGAAGAGGGAAAGAGCTCAAAACAAGCATTAATTATTTTGTCTGCAGCAGTGTCCAAAATAGGCTAGGCACTTCCCAAAACCAGAGGAAGCCACACAGTTCTTACCTGGAAGATCTTGCTGTCTAGTCAGTCTCCTGCAGAGCAAAGCAGAGCACTAGAACTAGGGAAGCTCACTGCTGGAGTGTCATGAGGGCACTTATTTTTCCTTTCTAGATTCATGCTTGTCTAATTTAAATCACATTATGAGAGGATATAACCTCAAAATCATTAGAACATGAGGCAACACCCCAACCTTGCATGCACACAGTATTTTTTATCTGAAGAGCTCAAACCGATTCACAAAGTTGCCTATTACTCTCACTTTACAAATGGAGAAAATAAAGAACAGGGAGTTTAAGTGACTCCTCAAGGTGTCATAATACATAATAATACGTAACACTCCATCCATGGATTTGAACACCAGGGCTCCTGTAACAAAGAGGCAGCGTAAGTATGGCCTTACCGTTAAAGCAGCAAGTGACATGAAGCTTATCAGGTTGTTCCATACTTTATCGATGTCCTTTAGCAGCTCTTGGAGTTTCTCACTACACACAGCGGTGGCCTTGATACCCAGTTCAACTCGTTTTGTTACTCTATAGACCTCAACAACCCCTGTCAAAATTGGAGTGGTGAATTATAGGTAAGTTGCAAACTCCCAAGAAGAGCACACTACAGATTCCCAAAACTGAGACTATGAAAGAGCACCTAATAGACATTGCACGCATTTTGAGAATCATCTGTGATCACCTTAATCTGTTTAAAAATGATTGTGCTATATTCATCTGGCTAAAGAGTCACTCACCATTCCAGTTTGGGAATTCATTAAGTTAAAGAATCATTTGGAAACAACTAATAACATCCTCTTATTTTAAATGAGGAAACATTTAATGTAAGCGACATAATAAAATGAAACATACCTAATAAATATTCCATGCCTTGTGCTGACTGGATTACTTCAGTGCAAACAGATGAACTACTGATTCCATTTAGGGTATCGTTTGCCTTCTTAATGACCTAGCAGAAAGGATACTGGTAACACCACCAGTTTATTTACCTTGAAGTAACTTTTACAAATAAAACTTCAAAAAAGAGAAACTGCAGTACTAAAAAGAGAGAGATTAATGCAAGTAGCAGGAGAGTTGGTATAGTTCATCACATGGGTTTAATTTGTTTTTGCTTATAACTATATACAGATCAGGGTAGAAGAATGGCCATGTTTAGAATTCAACTCATCCTCACAACTATCCTTTTTGCTGATGGAAATGTGAGGATGTGTTCAGGAATTCTGGTTAAAAACGATGTTTGGCAACATTTACTGTCCATTAATCCAACAAAACAACACTTCAGTGAGAACTATTGTAGCTGCAAACGTAAGGGCCTAAGTTACCAAAAGTGACCAGTGATCTTGAGTGCCCAGCTTGAGACATCTAAAAGGGGCCTGCTCTTCTGAAGTGCTGAGCCTCTGCCTTCTGAAAATCAGGCCCCGATAAGAGATCCTCTAGGATTCTATGTCTCAAGTTGGGCAGCCAAAAACTGAAGCACCCAAATTAACTAGTCACTTGAAAATTTAGACAATGGCTAAATTAACTGTAAGTGACAAAGAACAATTAACTGTAATTAACTGTCAGTGACAGAGCAAGATACTAGTTTTATTCGATAAGGTGACATATCTGGTTAGGTTAACATAGATGCACATACTTAGTTGTTTTCTATTGACACATTAATTTCTATATCAATTTATACAGGTCCATGCATACTCTGTCCAGATGCTCAGAGGAAAAGAGGGGGTAATTTTGGTAGAGGTTACACACTTACTTGTAGGGCACTTTCCAAACATCTCTGCCACTCATAAGCATACCTCTCGCTCTCCTATTTGAAAAGAAAAGGATAGTCTGAATTCTATTACTAACCTCTTTATAGTTTATTATACTTCAGTTGAATGGGCATAGAAAAGATTCTGTCTTTCCTTGTACGTAATCTATTTTCAGACCAATCAATTTCCTGTATTAATTTCGGTCCAGTGATCATACAAAACAACAGACTGACATAAGGTATGAAGGATGGATTTGGGAAAAAAATATTTTGCATTTTTTTCCACACAATTAGGACAACCAATAGAAAGTAAATATTCTCTTTGTATCTTAACTGCAACATTTGATCCACAGGAGCTACAAGACAAATTGAAAATAATGAAAGACGAAATCAGAATGGCTGAAAGATCCAACTGCAAGTGCCTATCGTAGCTGCGTAGGTCACAAGGCTGCATATTTGTTAGAGATGCGGAAGAATGGAATCCAACTTTTATAGAGTGCTTTCCATTTTCAAAGCACTTTACAACCAGTTCTTTACACAGGTGAGTGCAATAAGTAAATACAGTATGGACAGAGTCTAAGTGATTTCCCAAAGCCAGTGGACCTAGGGCAACATTGGGATTACATTTTAGGATTTACTGGTTTCCAGACACAGCCTTAGACCATGTGAACGCAGTGACTCAAATGATTTCAAGTGATGTGTCTAAAATACATTATGTTTCTACCTAAATATAAGGAAGTTAGACATTGTATGTTTGGATTAAAGATATTTATGACTGTGGATATTAAATCCCCATTAGCAGTGTTGTGTGAGAAGTTACATAAACTGATTTTCCTCCCAAATCGACCTAGCGAAGCTTAATTTGCCACAGAAGTGTTGTGAGTCCTTAAAAAGAAATGGACCAACTGTGGTGCTCTAAATATCCATTTACTGGCAGACCTCACGAAGCCATTCTGTTTACAGAAGATTATTCCTATGCTGTCTGGGAACCTTGCTCAGAGAAAGAGGAGATGTCCAAATAAGTTGGGGAACAAAAGGAATAAGAGCACCTTTCCAAACATGTGCATTTATAGGCTTCACACAGTAAACAACTATATGAAGCATCCCCTACCCCCAATATCGTAATACACCACAGTTCCTCTGGCTAATTATCCTTTAAATGCATCTTCCAATTCCTCAAAGTTTAGAACAGCTTTGCTTGTTATACATGTGCATCTATTGAAGTGCAGGGATATGCCACAGAAGTATAACTAACATACCACCTAGTATTGAGTTTGGGTAGCTGGCAAGAATGTTCGCAACAACGTATTATTTATTATTCCTAAAGCAGCACAGACGTGGCATGGAGCTTTATAGACAGCTAGCAAGAAATCTCCTTTTCCAGAAGCTTAGAGTCCAAGGGCCCAAACTTGCATGGAATTGAGCACCCCTTTCAGGAACACGACCCAAACTGTAAATCTAACTATAATCTCAAACAGCTGGAATTTGGGATCATTTTAATATTGCATTGGTCCATGCCTAACTTGCTTTCCAGGCCATTTCTTACCTCTACCTCCCCAGTTAGATCTTTATATTTGTCTCTGATGACAGGCAAACCAGGCTGCTCACTCAAAGTATTTGAGCGATCTCTAAATGGTTGCTCCAAAGCTGGTGAAGGAGAGGAACGGCTTATTTCTCTGTCACCCAGACTCAAGCTCCTTTTGTGAGACCCTATAAGAAATTATATTACAAGCTAATTATTTACAGCATATATCAATAGAAAAACCCTTAAAATTAGTGAAGTGCTGCAATGACCACTCAAGAAAATGAAGTTCTCTGGTCACTTAGCATACAAAACAGCAGTGCAAGCTTCCCCATTCAAGGTGATGAGACTACAGTTCAACCCTCAAGCCCATTCAATGCTTACAATACTTCCAGTGTATAAAACAAAAAAACAGTTAACTGTAAAATGGCTTGATCCAAATCCCTCTGAAGTCAATGGAAAGAATCACATTGATTTCAATGGGCTTTGGGCTTTGGCTCCAAAGAGAAATCTCTCATTTAACCATTGACAGAAGTAGCACAATATGCAGATAGGAGCATATATGCTGTGAACTACCCTGAACACGCTCACCTTGAACAGAGAGGTCAAAGGTAGCAAGCTCACTCTTGATCATTTCTTCACTAGATTTCATCTTGCCTTGTGAAGTTGCCACCAAGAAGTCAAATTTGCTGATTTTTGGCTTTTCGCTTTGGAATTCTCCGAAGTCATCCATGCATTCTTTTGTTATTTCAGATAAGATACCATTGGTAGCTAAGTCAACCTCTGGGCTTGCGTTAACCGTCGCTGACTCCTTCACTTCTGATAAAGGTCTTGAGAACTCTCCAAAGCCTTCAATCTCATCATCACTTTGACAGCTGGACCTGAGACCAGTATCTTTAAAGTTTGCAAATTTAACATCCTGTAGAACATCCTCAGTAGAAAAGGTTGTCACTTTGGAAACGGTTGTCATGGTAATGTTTTCTGAACTGCCAAACAAAGTCTCCTTCTTCTGAAGAACTGAAGTAGCTGAAGAGGCTCCACTTCCTGAAGAAAGGACAAAGGAAGAGAGTTTCCTGCTCTGATGAATGTCTTCTGTGTCAGACCAGTCATAGCTTGCAAGGCTGCTTACTGCGGAGCCACCGTTATAGTTTCCAAAGGAAGCACATTTTAAGTCATCTATATCTGAAAGACAAACAAGAACGCACAATTACAGACTCTTCCAAGGTCAAGCAGAACTCCCTACACTGTACATAAATGATGGCCACTAGCTGTAAATCTCCAAGATCCATAAGAATAGGTGTATTGGGTTTGCACTGGTATAACAACTAAATATGAGGTTTAATCTAGACCTTGCACAAAAAATAACCTTAAAAATTGCTTTGTACAGAACTATAAATTATCTCAACTTATATTAAGTGTAAAACCTTGACTTCCTGAACATTAAATATCAGAGGGGTAGCTGTGCTAGTCTGTATCCACAAAAACAATGAGGAGTCTGGTGGAACCTTAAAGACCAACAGATTTATTTGAGCATAAGCCTTCGTGGGTGAAAAAACCCCTCTACTTCTTCAGATGCCTGGCAAGCATGACAAGCCATACATCTGATGAAGCGGGTTTTTTACCCACGAAAGCTTATGCCCAAATAAATCTGTTGGTTTTTAAGGTGCCACCGGACTCCTCGGTGTTTTCCTGAATAATATATTTTATATTAAACTGTAGGTCACCATCTTCATTGTACATACCAGTAAGAAAGAAACATCATACTCTGTAAAACTAATATTTCCAGAGAGTACATACTGTACAAGTTGACAATTCACTTTCGTGGTACGCTCGTTAGAGAAATGGCAGGCAAAATGAAAATGTTAGCAACCTAAATATCATACCAAATTAGCAAAATTGATTATTAGTCTAACTTTCTCCTCCCACTCCAATGCTCAGACTCTGTCCCAAAGAATAAATACAAATATTACTGTATGTTATGAAGATGTTGTAGGCATATTAAAAAACACTACTTCTGTTCCTTTGAAATACAAATGAGTGACGTGCTGCATGACTCAGACTGTTGTTCAAGCATGAACATACAAGTTTCAGGAAAAATATTAATGCTGCAAAGATCTTTGGTTTTGCTACATCTTACTGATTTAGACAACTAGATAGAAACCAACCACATTACACAAATCTTCAATCAAGCATTTATACTCACCCAATAGTTATATGGGCCAATATGTCCTGTTGCTGCCATAAAAGGGTGTAAGGGAAGCAAGAGACTCCATTTGCTTCACTAAGCCCACCAAAGGAAGCTATGCAGTGATTTGTTTCTGCCAGGCTCTGTCTGTTACTCATTCAACTTTTTTTCTAAAATTTAGATTGAGATTGTTCCATGTGGGGAGGCATAAAAAGCCAGGGGCCATATACTTTTTGTGAAAGCATTTAAAAAAAAGCTATGGTTGATGTTTGTTTTCAGGCTTTAACAATTGTCATTTTGGATTAGACACTCAGCGGATGCTCAGTGCCTTGGGTAAAATGGTCTCAAGATAAAGCAAACACAAACACACATTCTCTTAGCATCATTTTAGCAAAAGCTGTTCTGATAAACATTTTGGTTCTGACTGGCTTGTGTGCAGTAACAACAGTTCAGGTTTAATAAAAAGATAGCGCGGAAACAAGTTGACATTCCAGCTGCCCTTTTAATTCAATCTGACTACGCTAGCCTAAGGATTAAACCCACTTTTACAAAACATTTCTGCCTTCATTTATTCATTTGACTGGGAGGGGAGAATACACAGAGCTTCAGGCTGCTTTCTTGACCTGACCCACATACATGATTAATCAAGAAATCCAATTGGAAGAATTGCAGGGCAGTTTAATGGCTGTCAAAACAAAGTGAAGAGCACCTTTGTGGCATAAAGTATCACAGATTAGACTTTTTCCTAAGAAACGGCATTTGGGCTGCTGCAGCATTTGAGTGACTGATGGTATCGCCATAAGAATAGGTAGAAGAATACATGATACTCATATTATGAAGATCTGCAGTCTACTGTGAGTGGCTTCTCATTTTGGCTAAGAAGGAGGAGCAGCATGTGTTGTGGACAGATCCTAAAAGAACACATCACTATATTCCTTCCCCTCAGTCTGACTCCTGGCTCAAGCTCACACCAAGAGCTTGGATTAAAAACCAGAACTCCCAATCCTTTGCTCTAACCAGTAGACCAAGCTTTCACTAGAATTGCCTTGGCAAAGGCAGCAAGAAGATATTTTAATTAACTAACAATTAAATCTTTAGATCTTGCAACTGAATCCACATGCACGGGATAGATTCAGATGTAGGATCAGAATTTAAGAGCTCCGTTCTACAAATGCTTACTCATTTGAGCAGTCCCATTGACTTCAATGGGATCACCTTAGGTGAGTAAAATTTTACAGGAAAGGACCTTTAGAAAATACAACAGACCTTGGGTAAAATTATTTTATACTTAATACAGAGCCAGAGCAGTTTTTTAACAAACTAGGTAGTGAAAACAAAAATATGAATGCAATTCTAAATGCTATAAGGCAGACTAGGTGTTATCATAAATACTGTTTTAACCCCATTGTAAAATCAATACTGTTTGGGTAGTATGTATATTGCATTGTCACTCAAAAGTCCTCTCCCTCCCCATAATGGGAAACGGAGTCACAGTCTTTGTGATGGTTGTAACAGGCAGCAGGTTTAAAGCTTGATCCAGGTTCTCATTTAACTCATCTGCTGTGTAAAGTAAAAACAGTTTCATGTCTTTTTTCCTAAAAGGCAGCTGAACTGTCTTCCAGCAGACAATATAGAGAGAAGCAGCTGACCTCTGAAAACCACTCAGTGTTGGGCTCAAGGGAACTCTTCATGATGTGGGTATTTTTATTACTGGCACAATGATGTTTTATTAGACAATGTTAAGAACCGCTCCTGCAGTAGCTTATTTCCTAGAGACCAGAGATAAATTTAATGAAAAAATTAGCTTCAGTAAAGACACTGCAGTTAGAACCTTTGGTAACAAAAGCTTCATTTTACTGTTGTGGCAATTCAACCTTTTTTTTTTAAATGGTTGTGTACCAGCAACAGTATTTTGTCAAATCAAGAGAGAATTAACTTAACATAGAGTTGAACTAATTCTAGGAACTAAGTACTGTCTTCAACAAATACAGCTTCTATTCAAGAAATATCTGTATTCCTCATTCAAGAAACTCATGCAAATGACAGAATTTGAGCCAATGGAAGGGAGTGAAACGTCTTTAAAAATATATCACAGAATGAGCAAAGATTGAAACCATTAAAAAAAAATCTTTCATGTGTTTTCTTTTCAAGGAACTGTAATCTGGGCAGGATCATAGTGTCTGGCAATTTCTATATCAGAAAATATTTAATAATGATATAAGATGAATTGCAAGTCATAAATTAACTTTTCAAGACGGATTAGCATTTCTGGCAACCTGAATGGCATTGGAGCCTATGCTGAGCTAAATTTCATCACCACTTTTTGAAAAACATATTGCAAAGAGCCTTGTCAAAGTAAGTCAAGCCATCATGCAAGACAATCTTTAATTACTACTCTCATAATTCTACCCACCAAAAGAATATGCAATATATTACAGGGTAATAAGGAAGTGTTCCCTGAATAGTAATGCTGGTAATTTCTTGGCTTCTTTCTGAAAAGATGAAAAATATATTTTGCTTTTTATATTTATGATAAAATACAATTCAGAATGATAATTATTCCCAGATAGTTAAATACAAATATCACAGCAGGCCCCAGTGTTAGACATTGGTATATCTCGCAGTCAGACTAAAATTCAAGTACAGTATGTATGGATCCCCAAATTACTGAAAGAAACAAGTGTGTAAAGAGAATAAAGGAGAAAGTTTACAATATTAAAATACAACAGGAACACATGGCTCCCATTTAGCTTCTATTAGATATGACCAGATTTGAGCACAGATCATATGTCTAAACTATTTTAAACATATGTATATATTTTTAAATACCTATTTAAGCATACAGGTGCTCTAGGTCATTTTAGCCAGTTCTATTCCACTGGAATCCTATGTTTTTATGAAACAGAATAGCGAAAACAGCTACACAGTCCACTTTCCGACAATTATCTGAAGTGCAGTATGGATGCATCACTAGTGCGGGCAGTAAAATGGTAACTGCCTTTATGTTCTTCCTTGAATAAGTGCTGCCAGTTGTGTTAGTTATGTTATCTATGAATTTTGTAACCTATCTAGATAATTTACCACCAAGACATTTTGGACTGTATGTTTCCAGGAGCAGAAAGGTACTGCTTTAATTTACTAGTCTTCCAGCCTTTTAACATCACTGTTTCTTTCAATGTAATTTGGACATTCAGAGAATCTAGACAGGAGCAGAAAATAAAGGTCTTAGTTATCCATAAAAATGACATGAACAACAAGCAAAGACTGATATTATTTCCACCTACCTCTCTCTGATCAATCTCCACAAACAACCTAACACAATCATAAGAATACTTATTTGATCAGAGTCAAATTTTACTGAAACTTCATGCACCATGAAGCCAGTGATGTAATCAGAATTGCACATTGTGTTGGCACATTAAAAAGAATGTGTAATGAACCAAGAATAGGGAAAAGCTTCTTTGTATTTTCATCACTGAAAACAATGACTTTTGCAGGAGCCTTAGAATCTTAATAGCACAGTTTAACCCATGCCTTAAGTACAATAGCAAAATGTTTGCAATATTCATCCTTAATTTACTTTCCCCCTCTTTACAGCATTTTCCATTTTAAAACTATCAAAATCATTTCTCTAACTCTACAACCTGCCTGGCAACTGCTTGGAAATATCCACAGTAAGACTCACCAGCATCACTGCTGTTGATGGGAATTAAAATACCACCTGTCAGGGAGCATATAGAAGAATACTGTCAGAGGATGAATTACAGTTATCCAACTGTTTCCTAGTGCTACCTTTTATACATGTAAACTTGACATCCCTCATCTGAGCTGACTACAATAATCTACTTCAACCACTGTGGATCAAATTACGTCTGCACACTATCTGGAAGAAAATGTACAGGCTTGAGTTTTCTGTGTCAATGGTTTATAGAAAACCATGCAATAGTAACAGTCTCGATGATATTCATATTGAAAGGAAAAGGGGAACTGTTGACTCAGGAGGTGATGAGAGGATATATATTTTTAAAATTATTTCGATATGTACAGATGGAGCCTTTCACTTCTAGGCTGAAAGTTTGAATTCAAGGTCTGGAGACTGAAAATTGTTCTATCACTTGAGTGCTGTTAGGCGATTGCTATAAAAATGACCTAGTTGTCAGCTCTCTTCCCAGTGGAGAGAGGCCCATGTCACACACACACCACAATTGACATTAATTGGCAATTTTGTTGGCAGTTTCTGAAAAAAGCTCGAATGGGCTGAATGTGCCATAGACACAGCTTCCCTTTTACCCCTCCAGGTCAGATCTGAAAAACGTGGATAGGACACAGTACAGAGGCTCGTGCTACTGCTGCCTGTGCCATGCCTATTGGTGACTGGAAGAATTAAGGGACAGATTCTCCACTGGCGAATAAAAAATAATCCCAGTGACTCCAATGGAGTTATTCAATTTACTCTAATTCATGCAGGTCTCAGAGCTATTAGTCTGGCCACTACCAAAGGCACCAAATTCACTGCTGATATATTAAAATGAAGGAAAGAAAAGGTGTTCCCAAGCGGTAGAATTCAAGAATCTTAGTACAAATCTTTTTAGTGTCACAATAAACAATAGTTTGAGCAGAATAAAAACACTTTAGAGCTTGCGTTAGCAGAAACTATTTGGTTTAAGCGTGTGAAATCCTGAAGCTTCAGATATTTTGGAGGTTTGCTTTGTACTTCTAAGCACTATTGCTTGACTTGGAAAACTAACACAAATTTATACTTTTGACTGTTATTAATGAGGCAGATGTAAAAGCTTTTAAGCACTTGCATTCATAGAAGCATTACACTGAATGAGATCTTGCAACTGAACTTCTACACATCAACCAGCGATGAAAAACTACTGACGTACGGAGCATGACCAGAGATAAAATTTCAACATAAAACTAAATCAAGCAAGCATTTTAATAGTCATTCACTCCTCATTCCTCCTAACTCATGTATGGTTATCTGATCAACAAAGATACAATTTTAAAGGAACTCTATCATTAGTGTCTGTCAGTATTTATACTTCTAGACACTAGTCCGGGAAAAAAAGGGGGCAAGACCTAACGAATGAGCTTTCTAAAATGGGAAAAAAAAATCCCCTTTAAAATTTCTTAAGATTTGTATGAAGCAGAATAAAAAGTTTCTACTGACTCTTTGCCAGTGTTCGGTCTTGCGGCCAAAAAAAACCACATTGAAATAAAAATTTGGCACTCACTTAGTCCTCAATCTTTATTACTGCTTCCTCATTTAAAAAAAATTGATTTTACAAGCGAAGCTGTAAAGAGAAGCTACTATGTATGCAACAAGCTTAGTATCATCATTTTTATACCTCATACTTGAGATTATCAGTAATGGAAGTGTTAGTGATCCCAAGATTTAGGAAATCTCAAAGGAACAATGGGCTCTGAAATGGTAATTACCGCAAATTTAGTTTTATCTTTGTCTCAGCTATGATATAAAAATGATACTAAAAAGTTACAAATCAGAACCGAGAATAGCGCCTTTCACTTCTAGGTTATCGATGCAAATTCATTCTAGGTTAGTAGTGATCAAAAGTAGTTAGCACTGGAAGACTGTTTGGTGGCCTACGATATCCGAAACGTGCTCATCTGTCTTTTCAGTTTACAAGGGACTTAAATTCTCATCATAAAACCCTTCACCACCCAACTGGCACTCTTGTTGGTAACAGCAGAGAAACTAAGATATGAGTGGGTATTGAGACACAGGTTCACTATTAATTACAGAATAACTATAACATGAGAAGAAACTCTCAGTTGTCAGTGTTGTCAAACCACCAACATTCCCCAACATTATAATTCACAAACCTGCCCTTCTGCCGCAGACAGCTAGCTGATTAAACTTCCTTCTCACATCCCTAGTGAAATTATTTGAAGCTTAGCCTGGTATTTGAAGTTTCAGAAGGGCACAGGAAGTAAGCTCAAAGTACTTAATTTGTCTGAAGAACTGCAGTGCATTGTACGCTGATCTACAAGCAGAGAGGCAACTTCCAGTCTAAGGGGATACTATAGCTTTAAACTTTGTATTATTCAGGAAAAACAAACATTTCTGGACTACAAACAAATTACACACATCCCCACAGTTTCAAAATATGCCAAGATAATATTTATTAACACAGCAGGATTTACAGATCACAAAAGATAGTGATACATAAGAGCTCTTCAAGGAGTCATTAGAATAAAGCATGCAGGTCAGTATTTGCAGAAGAGATATCAAAGCAGATTCGAGAAGGCACATTCACACAGGAAATGTTTAGTTGAAATAAGACATTAGAAAAGCAGCAAAAAACCTGATGTTGATTAAAATACACAGAGATTTCCAATATTGCTGAAGAAAAGACACTTTACAGCTTTGCAAGTGCAGCAAATTGGATAACCCTTTGAGGATATTATGAGCCAGGGCAGGCTCTTGCTGCAGTACTGTCAACTGAACTTGAAACAATCAGATGCATGCATATAACATGACTAAACACTAACTAAAATGCTTTAGTGTTGGAGAAAAGGTTAAATTTGGTATAAAAGAAGGTGCCTGGTTGAAATTAACAACATGCAGCAAGTGCTCAAAGGGTTATACCAAGTATATGCAAGAGAAATGCAACATTAGTATAGTTTACCTTCCACACCAAGAATTATAGCAAAGTTTAAAGAGACAGTATCCCCTTTAGAGACAGTTTGGTAAGTTATTCCCCCACCCAAAAAACCCCTAAAGCAATTCAAATAGAAGCGACTAGACCTATCCTTCCCCGAAAGAAATACCCTTTCCTGTGCCCACAATCAATCTGTATCACATAGACAAGGAATAAAGACCCTTGTATTGCTGTGCTAGAATTAGAAAAGTCAAATAAAATGCTTTACAGAGCCCCACCTAAAGCTATTCTTCATTTAAGACATTTACACAGTTCGGGCAGACAACAAAAATGGTTCCCAATGGCTTGTCAGCCATCTCTCTGTAACAAGGACTACAAAGAGATACTGTCCCTTTCTGACATTAAATATACAGATCAAAGGAAGTGAAAAAAAAAATCTGCTTTTTAAATTATGTAAACTGAAAAAAGATTTGAACATCACTGGTTCATAGCTTGAAATGTATCGAACATACATAAAAGAAACATATGAGCACAAAGGGTTATTTTAACAAATATAGTTCAGAGTGAGGTTGATTAAGAGACCGAAACAGGAAGGAGGTAGAATAAAACTCTCCTTGTGAAAATATCTAATTTGGCACCATGAAAGAATACAGACTTCGTTTTAAGTTTCAGAAAAATAGCTTCTAATTAGTACTTCAAAATTCAAATTTTTAGCATCAAGCACATGATGAGCGAATCCTTTAAAACAAAACAAAAAATCCCAAAATACCCTTTTCTGCCACAAATTGCAGTTATCAATTACTTGTTGCTGTGGCCAATGAAGCTTAGATGTAGAAGAGTTACATAAAATCAAACTAGAACCAAAAGAGGCTAGAAAAATACTAGGAAAAAGTGCTTTCAAAACCAACTTCAACACTCAAAGACACACTGATAGGTGCTACCTTTTTGACAGCCCACTGAACTTGGAATTTTACCAAGCTCTAATATGAAAATTAAACATTTTTGCTAATAAAATTATTCCTGAAATTTTGTACCCTGTTAAAGAGCATCTTCCATTCCTAAGTTGCCAACTTCATTTTCTCTCCCTTAAAAATATCATATAATGCAAAATTACAGCACTGTATACTTTTCCTACCAGATCTGAAAAAATGGAAGAAATATTTTATATGGAAATAACCAATTCTTGCAGCAATAGCTTTTACATTTACAGTTTGTGTGCCCTCCATTCAAAAGAGCCTTTGGCTGCATAATACTTGTTACTAGAATACAGTAATATTTCCCATATTGTTAAAGGCCACAGAACATTTAACTACATCTTATTCCTCTATGTACATTGAAAAAGAAAAAAACAGGACACTTGGGAAATCTGTTTTATGATATGCAATAAGACTGGAAATACTTAGTTCATATTCTCTTAGGAGTGCTTTCATTAAGAGAAATTAAAAAGGGGAAAACCTAACGAGGATAAAGTAAGACTTGCCTGAATTTAAATTTAGCTCCAAAAGTGGTTACCATGCTAGAATGTACAAGCTCTTTGCATGATTACTTCCAGAAATGATATTAACTCTAAAAACTAATTGTATTCCAGTTACAGTAAAACTGTATTTAATACCTTCATTTCCAGTACTGCAGAGCTCTGGCTAATTAAACGCATCCCTGCTTTAAAGGGAATATATACTACTGTCATTGGTTAGAAAGGTTTTCATTAACGGCACAAATTAGTGTTCCACCTATATTTTCAGAAGCACAGAGTGGGTCAAGTCCTTCAGCCAAGTGCTTAGCTGAAACCAAAAGACTAAAGTGAGGCTTTCAATACCACTGATCTAGCTCATACAAGCGGAACGACATTGTGTTAGAAGAGCTTCCATTTGAATCCCTGCTAATGGGCGTCATACAGTGCGATCAAAACTCAAAAATAAATTAGTATTGATTTTAAACTGCTCAATCTAATAGCTATCTAAAACAATGAATGACAGCACTGCCCTGCTAAGGGACTGGTAGCTAGCAGGTAGACAGGTTTAGAAGCCTTTCACAACTGAAAGACTAGTGCATAATACTGTAATTTAGCATACAGAGTAACAGTATCGACATCTCCATCACCTACATTACCAGAGCAATCTAACCAATTCCTCACCTGCTGCTGGCGGATGCTGGCCACTAACTGTTGGCAAATCCAAAGAGCTATCAGACATGACATGCTTAAGATCTCCTCCCACATCAGCCAGTTTCATGTCAAACTGAACAGAGAGCGCATCTTCAGAATCCTCCTTGCCGACACTGCTGCCCCCGATGGAGGGGAGATCCAGAGACTTGACAGAAGCAGAGTCTTCTTTGGCATGCTTGAAAGCTGCCACTTTGTCTACCAAGGATTTATCCATGTTACTACACATGGAAGAAAACTTGTTAGAGTGGAAGTCAGAAAAGTCGTCGTCACTTTTTGCTGAAGGGATGCTGTCTTTCAGTTCCTCAACACCTGCTCCAGAGCCCTCCAGAGAAAGCTGTTTAAAGATATCGTATTTGGTGGGAGCAGCGGCGGCAGAATTCTGCCCACTTTTCATTGCACTGAGAGAGGAGCCAACTGGAGGAACAGGACTGGCCTCTTGCTTAACAGCTTTGTATTTGTCATCCATTTTTTGTTCAGAAAAGCCACTGCTATTATTGAAAGCCATAAAATCTGCAAAGTCATCTTGTCCCCCGACTGATATACAATTAGACAATCCCCTGAAAAGATTGAATTCTCCAAAGTCATCAGCCAGGCTCGAGCTTTTTCCAGGTGCTGGTGGAGGAGCAGCAGCAGATGTTGGAGGTGGTGGTGCAGGGAAAGAGGTTGATTTTGATGAACTAAATGCAGCTGGAAAAGAAAGTTGCTTGTTCTCTACAGTGGAGGAAAAGAGATCGAGGTCTGCCAGATTCAGACAGGTTTTTGCTTGCGTTTGTTGCTTTAGTTGTGCAGGTAGAGAGGGGAAGGATGCAGGGAAAGTTCTCTCTTTTGTAGGTGGGTCTAGTGGTGAGATGCTGTCAGCAGTTTTAAAATCTGTGAAACCATCATCGGTTCCTGCAGATTTGAATTCTGCAAAGCTATCTCCTGAAGGAGAGAGGGGGGAAAAAACAGAACAATAAGTAGGATCCTGAAATGAGAACAAGTCTGTCATATTCACACCATGCAGCAAACAAATTATTTCATGCAATGTCTAAATATTTTTATGCAAAACCTATTCGATTTGCCAGCTATGGGTATATGTGAAAACACAAAACTAGACTTCTACACAATTTTGGTGATGTCTCCAATTATGCCAATTATGATTAAAAAAAACGTATAAATCCTTAAAGTAGCCTCAAACCATATCAAACTCAGCTCAGAAAGAGTTCAATATCAACACATTCTTATGAGCGACAAATTTAGGTGGTGTTCAGTACTGTATGTTGTTTGAATACTGGACAGATCCTTTCCTCTTCCCAGGTACCCCATACTTGTCACTGCCAAAAATGACATTGGAATTTCACTTGTGCCAACGCTTGTATTTGCCCTGATATCAATGCCAGAAACATGGCACAACTATTGCCAAAAATCTTCTGACCTCTCCACCTCCCTCCCCCAACTTTCCACTGTCAATTTCAAAGTCAGAGCAGTTGCACAGGGCTTCCTCACAGGATGGCAGCAGGAAGCCAAAATGAAAGCAGCACCGACAGGCTGAAAGGAGAGTAAAGAAGAAATAGACTGATTGCCAGAAACACCTGGCTTCAGATAATAGTAGGGAGACCAGACAGCAAGTGTGAAAAATCAGGACGGGGGCCCCGAGGGAGGGGGTGGGGGGCAAAGAGAATAGGAACCTATATACAAAAAGACCCCAAAATGGGGACTGTCCCTATAAAACCAGGACATCTGATCACCCCAGATAAGAGACTTTTAAAAAAGCTTTTATTTATTATTATGGCAAAGGCCCAAGGCGAAACAGGAACACACAACAGGAAAAAAAAAAGCACCAAAATGCCAGTGCAACAAAGATGGCACAGCCATCATCTTCACTAGTCACCTTGCATCATTTTAAAAGTCTGCTCCTTCCTGTTTCTATCAAGTGCAAAGAGAGTCAAGCATTCAGAACCTTACAAAACTTAATCTAGTCACCTGCATGACATTCCAGCTTCTGTGAAGACTGATAACTGCAACTCAAAAGTCAACACTGACCTTAAATCATCCTCAGACTAAAACATACAAGTTATATGCCAGCCAGCTCTGTAACAAAAGCATCAATCAAGAACTTATTTGGATTTTAAAAGGACATTGTTCAGGTATTTCTTACAATGTTTATGTTGTCTTTCTTCCTGATGATCAGAACACTTTAGCAGGGCAGGAGAGGGAAGGACCCCCAAACCTGAGGAATCTGAGTGAATGATGGTGTGGCCTATACAGAGATGCTACACACTCTAATTTGGCCTGGGTGCCACTCCATTAGTGGACAGGAAGCCAGACCACACCTGAGTGAGGCTGTGACCCTATGCGCCAGGTCACAAACCATGGAGCAGGGAAGCAGGCCCAGCCCCCGCAGGACAGTAGCCACTGCTGCAGAGTGAGTGCAGGGCAGGCTAGCTCTACCTCCCTGCCACCCAGGTCCTCACTTTTGGAGTGGGGAAGCTCAGTTTCAGACTTTTCCCCCCCAAGTCTCCAAAAACTTCTACGTGGCCCTGTACCTTAGGAGCTCAGAACAAATCTGTTCCCTTGCTAAAATAGCCCCCTTCCATCACATCCACTCACACTACTTATTGCGTGATGGCCCATGACTAGAACTATTGATACAATTTTTTGGAGTTAGGAGGCAGCACTGAAGCACTTCTTCTGAAAAAGTAGGCAGAAGTATATAAGCTTTGCAGAAAGGCATAAGAAAAAAACGCAATGTCAGCTTTGGAATCAAAATATGATGTTGTTCCTTTTGTTTTGTTACTGTGGCTATTTGTAGTGGCTCGCAGGTTTGAGAGGGTCAGAAAGACAATGCAGCTCCTCTTTCCTAATGCAATCAATTTCTTTACTCCTTAATGCAAGACTGATTTGGGGATTAAACACAAATAATCACTGAAGGACCTGAACTTGCGAGGCGCCAAGAGATCTGGCCTAGTAAATTTGAAGGTGATCAGCATCTTCAGTTGGACCCAAAAAGAGAATAGTTGTGTCAGAATGCCTTTAGACTAATAACTCACACATTATCCTTCTACACTGAGAGAATTATTCATAAAATGTAAAAATCTTTAGTTTTCAGATCACATATTAAATGTAAAATATGTAAGGCCTTTCATTTTCAGTTTTTACCAATTTTTACTGAAAAATTCCTGGATTTACCCAGCTATTATTCAATATTTATCATCAATATTCAATATTTATATTCAATATTTATTATTCATAATAGCTGGGTAAACTTCAGTACAAAAAATACTCATTACGGTAAGAAAATTCAATTACATTAGGTAGATGTGTTTATTTTAATAATGAACTAAACTAAGTGTAAATGTGGGGCTGTACAAATCATGAAATGAACCACAGTATTAAACTGCTTTTACTTTCAATACCCTTACATTTCTCTATTGGTTGCTTTTTCTCCTATCCTCTTATTCCCCAGCATGAATCCTGATATTTAACCAAAATTCCCACTACCATATACACTGTTTTTTAGTCTTTATAATAAATATTGATAAATAGCAGGAAATTTGAAACAAAATAAAAACTGAAAACGAAGGGCCTTGAAAATAACAGTTTAAGTGACTAGTTTAAACCCTAAAGATGCACTATACAAAAGAGAATTTTTGAAAAAGACAATATTTGTCTATAAAAGAGAAGTTTTTACCCAAACACTTTACAGCATATAAAATGCATCTTAACTATAAAGACAATTTATTCTACAGTACATATCTGTCACCTCACAAATATGTGGAAATCAAAGTATAATTTGTTTTCTTTGTTAAATTTATGTTGTTAAACCCATTCACCAGCATGATATATTTGCAGAGATGCTACTTGTGATAAAATATGCCTCAACTACATAAAAAACAAGTGTCCAGTACTGCACATACTCAGTTTCATTCAATTCATATTTTACAAATACACCATTAAGATTCAAGTCACTTTCACAAATGGATAATTTTAAACTAATTTAAGCTATGGAAAGATTTGAGAGAACATTAGCTACAATTATAATAGATGGACATGATCATCACTTGAAGTATGATGCAAGCTAAAAAAAGTTTCCTCATTTCACGTGGTCCAACGTTTTAAATGCTACTTTAAAAACAATACAAAGAATGTGTGAAATTGACATTCATCAACCAAAATTAAAACATCACAGCAAACTAAACTTACTGATGACCTGTAAACTTTTCCATTAGAAATGTAAGCTGGTGAAAGGGTTAACAAAGGTGAAAGCTGGTCAGTTTACAAATCCAGAAATAACGTTTTTCTTTCCTTGCAAGCAACAGACAGCTGCAAGTCAAATGAAATACTAGTAACAGTCATTTAAATGCGTGATACGGGAAAGGTGCTGAGCACACACTAACTCCACAGATCATCACAGGAGTTTCAGATGCTCAGGCCCTTACTGTGTAACTTAGTAAAACAAAGGAGATTTTGGCACAATTGTCTCTGTGTGTAGTGAACAGATTCTCAATTTCTGCTTACAAGTACAGTACTGGCAGGGTGGCAAAACAGCAGAATTTCTACCACTGTTACATTAGCAATACATCTATCCTATGCTCTGATTACTGATGATATATGAAGCCAATAGAGTTGCAGAGGGCTCTTCTTTCCCATCAGATTAAAAGGTGACAGTACTGTTAATATATGTGTAAATATATATGTTATGTATAGATGGCCTGTTCAGGAAAGAGCTTAAGTAGTTTTCACGTAGTGCAATTACATAGTATTTCAGAGGATAACTAAGATTTATTTTCATATAGTTCCACAAATAAAATTGATTCAGGGCAAATTCTAAGCGAGTGAGACTCAGACCTCAGTGGTTCAAGAGCCAATCAACATTACCCAAAAAGCCACAGTAATGTAAATTTATTGTTTCATCGATCACAGTATTATATATTCATATTTAAACAGTAAGGTAGGGGAAATTTAGGGTGTGTGTGTATATATATATATTGTGACAAAGCTCCAAGTCTGTACTTGTGGGTCCTGCGCTTCCTGGCAGATTTAGGGGCCTCAGAAACTCATCTAGGCCCCAGAGTGACCTCCCTTTCTCAGTATAATTGGCAAGAGTCACCGCCTAGTAAGTTACCTTCATCACAGGCCAGTATGGAAGATGGAAAAGGGGGGAGCCCGGGCCCGCCCTCTACTCCCGACTCCAGCCCAGGGACCCTAATAGTATCAGCTAAGATGGCTGACCTTTTAGGCACAAAACACAATACAATTCCCTGGGCTACTTCCCCACAGCAGTCCCCGCTTCTTCAAACTCCACTTCACCCTTACTTCAGGGCCTCCTTCCTTCAGTATGATATGTTGTCCAACACTCAGTCTCACCAACAGCATAACTTCCTTCCACAGCTCCTGACACCCACAGCCCACCTGACTAACTGGGAGGTTTTTATCTGGTTTCAGCCAGTCCCTGATTGGCTACAGGTGTCCCAATTAGGCTAGCTGTTTCTACTCCTTTCTAGAAGGTTCTTAATTGGCCCCAGGTGTCTTGATTGGCCTGGAGTAGCCTTTGTTTGGCTATCCAGGGAACAGGGACCTGCACATCCTCAGACTAATATACCTGCCTTCCAGCACTCTCCTATATCCTTCTGGTCTGACTCCGTCACTATATATATATATATATATTATATATATATAATTCTCACCGCAAAATGACTGACCAAGTATTACTATTTTATCAACTACAATTGGTTAACAACACAGTAAAAGCATCCTGCTTGTTTTGTTAATTAAATCACACGATGTTTTAATATCACATGCGGCAAAGAGCTGCAGGAGACATAGTAAAGATCCACTTGCAGCTTGCAAACATCAGTCTGCATATCACTGCTCTAAGCCAAATGTGTAGCTCTTTATTGTGGTACTGTATCCCAAAAGCAAGACACGGCTTGAGCTGTACCATAAGAACGGAAAGCTTCTACAGAAACCACCATTTGCCCTGAAATGCTGCATTGCACACCTTTATCAGGATGTACAGCTCCTCACTTTTAAAGCAAGTCTACAGGAGAGATGACAAAAACCTACCAAAAAGTGATTCCAAAATTGCACCCACACACACTTCCAAAGCAGGGACCAATTTTTCCATAAAAATACATGACATTATGGACTAGGTGTCAATGATAAATTTTAAGATAATATTCTTAAGATACTTTTGGCTCATTTGAGGAGTTGTAGGGGCTTTATCCTAAAATTCTAGCAGTGGGAATTCTGCAGTTCATGCAAGACCCTAAAAAAGCATGCAACATACTGAAAGAGCCTTAAAAAAAAAAAAAACACTCAAAATTTTGTAAGATCAAATGCTTACCTAAGTATTTACTCTCTGATGGTTGTTCTAACTCTCGGAAAGCACTGTATTTGTCTCCATAATCTATTTTTCATGAAATAAAAAAAGATAATTTCCATTAAGATATTGTGAAATTAGGCTACAATCAGTTATGGTGCAGATTAGATTGACATGGATGCTATCATCTTGGACTCTAAACATTTCATAATTAACATTTTACCAATGTCACATGTACTACTGAAAAATGAAAAATTAAACTAAATGTTCAATTCCACATAGTTTTAACAATTAAACAGTTTTTGTTTACCTCCAAATATAGCTGCACTTTCAGAAGGCTTATCAACTGCAATTCCTTTAAACACAGCATATTTATCCGTTGAGGAAGATGTTTTAGTGCCAGGGAGTGGAATCAGCAAAGAAGGAACACTGAACAAACAAAAAAGAACCAAATTTCTTCCATTATTTAAAGCAAGCAGGATATTAGGAAGTGAAACAGACTCTTTTTAGCATCTGTCTAAATTGTGTATATTAACACAAAGTGCTCTATCAAACATATGATACAAGACTTACTTTACTTCTGCACTTTTAAAAGTGTTTTATAATGTACACTGCTTTCAGAAAAGTTCTGCAGCAGCAATAATCTCATGCCAACCCCCTTCATCTTACACTAGTCACTATCTCATTGAAATTCTATCAACACTACTCTGGGCCAAAATAGTAAATTTTCCACCCACGCAGAATAGAGATGCCTTAAGTGCATTGACTTCTTGATTCTTACTTGTGACAGAACATGGGAGTGAATTGTTCTAGACATGAACTGTTGCAGTTTTTAATCCAGAAGAGAACACACACACACATGAAACACACTGTGGTTTCATTAATCATATTATCCAAGACGGTTCAAGAGTGTGCCTTCTTGATGGGACCAGAAATGGGTAAGAATCACAGGCTGCCTGAGATTTTGCTAACTCTGTACTTCCATTTCTTCTGCTTTTGATTACATGTCATTGCATATTGCAAAAATAATAAGAACACAGCTCCGTTAGTCCGATATGAGCAAAGGATAACGTTTGAATTTCTACACAATAAAAGTCACCAAGTTCAGGGAGCCATATGTTCAGCAATGTCAGGATTATGCCATAATTACACGAACAGACCTTTTTGCACATGAACATATTCTAGTTAGTATAGTAAACGGCCGTAATAACTTAATACTGTGTTAACAATTCTTGAAAGATTTAAAAACATACTGTAATAGCTTCACTTTCCCCCCACTTTTATCAGACCTTGGCAGCTCTGCAAAACAACATCCTTTACATAAGAAAAACTAGAGGTGAAATGCAGTCAATGTCATATAACATCATACACATTGAAAATGTGAATGAATTTCTACGGCGTTCTTTGGCCTGCAGCAAGAATCTTTCCACAGCCATTTAAATCTCCTTATCAGCAGCCTGCAAGCTACACACAAACCCAGCACTTGCAAGTGCGTTCTAATGGTGGCCTTTGGGGCTTGCAGAATAAGACACAGAGCAATGTCAAAAGATGTAGTTTATGGCAATATAATTTAATTTCACATCACTACCAAACTATTCAGATATTCAGTCTTGACAAATATAACAGTTAATCTGGCGTACACTACAGATGGCTTTTAAAAAAAACAACAAAAAAAAAAACCAACCAAAAACTCCACAAGCAATTAGACTATAGCTCATTGTAACATTCTGTACAAAACTGAATGCTTTTATAACTGAGTAAAGAACTACTGTTGGGGAAAACACTGATTTCTCATGACCTCCAACACCAGTTACAGAACTTTAAACAAAACTATGCTTACAGATTTGTAAATGCTTTTGCTAAAACTTCCATTAACAGAATAATTTTATCAATGGCAGAACTGTGCCTAAAACAAAATAAGGACTAAATAAAATATGGAGCATCTTCAGATTAATGTAGTGTTACTGATTTAAACAAGCAAAATAAAATCCCTTTCATGAAAAGCTATGACTCAGACTGTAATTTTAAGCATGCTGCAGCTGAACAATTTATTCTAGTATCTTCCTCTGATGTCATTGTCAAGGAAGCAACCAGTAATCACTTGGAAAGTATTTGTTCTATCTATATATAAGAACAAACAATTCATTACATATAGGCAAAATGTTTTGTTCCTAAAATTAATTAAAATTAGGCAGGTGGAAGAAACATATTATTTTGTCCTGTATAGTACAAGAAAACAAAATTTTGCGGCTTCCTGACTACAGGACATTGAAAGTCAGAATTGTGGGAATTCAGACTCAAAAGCAGGAAACTTTGGGTGGTTACTTCTCTACTTCACACCAGTGACCGTAGTGAGTTGATACTACTTTCTCAATTAAATAAATAAAGGGCCACCAGAATAGGAGAGGCACTGAGCAACCACAATGCCGGTACACCTCTAAAATTTGAATGAAACAGACTTTAAATGGGATTTCCAGGCAACCACCACAACTCAAAGTCAGGTGCTAAATAAAAATTGGCCAAAATGGAAAAGATGAGAGGAGCTAAAGAAAACCCAGCCACTGGAGAGCCATGGCCATTTAAAAGACAACAGTCTGATGTTGATGCTCCCTGCATGCATTTTGCGTGCTTATGGTCTGATCAAAGGCAACGGGAAGCATTCCATGTACTTCAGTAGGTGCCGGATCAGACCCTGTACAAGGGCAGCTAATGCTAAGTGCCTAGCTTATCTGTCCCAATTCATTTTTCTGAGAGCACAAGAATGGGTTGCTATATGTAAAGGTTTGAGCCTAAACACACAGCATGAAAGAACTCACGATTGTCAGCAACAGCATAAACATTTGAAAACCTATTCTCATACCTTTATATACAATTTATCTCAGCACAATGAATGGCATTCTAAAGAATGGTCAGCCACCTATATTACATTACATGTCAGTTTGGATACACTGAAATTAAGATTTCTGAAATGGCTGCTGAAAGAAACTGCCAGAGTCAAGATCAGGTGACACTATAAAATTATGGGTTAGAAAGTTACACAGAGAGGAAAACATTCAATTGCTTTGAATTTCTTTTCAGTAACTTAAATATCCTTTTTAGAGATCTACTCCACCTGCTCCGGTGCTGAGAACTGGTTGCTTTGGAGGAACCAGGTCCCTCCCCTTGGAAATCGGTGAAAGATTCATCAAGTGAGCCAGACTTGGAAGCATCCTGGAAATCCTGGAAGTCATCTTCTTCTGGTTTTACTACCTGGATTGCATAAAATCATGAGACCCCCTCCCTTTAAGATGAGAAAACACATTACCTTGACATTTTACATATATATGGAATAGTTTTTGCCTACTCAGTAAATTTCCTAAATACTTCACTGCAACATCTTAATAGACAAATCAATAGCTAAAGGGAGTAGACAAAACCCTGCAAAATGTTATTGAAAGAAACAATTGAGAGGAATGGACTACACGAAACAAAAGATCTTTTGTCAATTTCCATAATCTATGATAAAAAGTGAATTTATGTTGGAATAAAGGCACAAGGTAAGCTTAACTGTAACAAACATCTTTTATTCATTCATAAAACATGCACAGACAGCACCAGCATCTGCAGTAAAAGCTTCCTTATGCTGTCCGACAAATATGACTAAACCTTGCTTTGGAAGGTCTGCAGCTAGACGCTAGACTGTTTACTTTGCAAAGCCACTGAGCCTTCAACAAAGGCACTGAAATCTGAAGAAATGGTGCCAAGGGTTATTTTATTATGATGGGGTGGATATCTGTCCTCGAAAGAATGGACTGAGAAAAGCAATTCAGAGACCACTGAAGAGCCAAGAGGTAGACACATGATCCACAGCTTGAGAACCGCTGGTCTAGATAATACTTAGTCCTGCCATGAGTGCAGGGGACTGGACTAGATGATCTCTCAAGGTCCCTTCCAGTCCTACAATTCTGTTTCTATGACTGCCCAGTGCAAAATCCAAACCTGTGTGGACTTTACACTACTTAATAAAAGTGTGCTCAAAGACACATGCTTCCTGCAGTAGACCAGACATTAGCTTAATAATCAGAAGCCAAAGTCTTCTCAAAGTCAGACGCTACATCAGGCTTCTGGGAAATCTCCCCTTGCTAAAGAATTTATACCATTAATGATATTCATCTCCCCTCTCCCCCCATTTGGAAGGTACTGTTTCAATCGTCTTCCATTTGGCATAGAACAGGGATAGGCAACCGATAGCAGGTGTGCCAAAGGCGGCACGCAAGCTGATTTTTAGTGGCACTCACATTGCCCGGGTCCCGGCCACCAGTCCAGGGGGCTCTGCATTTTAATTTAAACGAAGCTTCTTAAACATTTTAAAAACCTTATTTACTCACTTTACCTCTGAAACATTCCCAACATTTGCAGAGGAATCTGACTTTTAACTTCATACTAGAAGTCTACATTACCTCCAGAGCAATAAGAAGGTGGAGAGAGTAGTGCAGACTTTACAAAAAGACATCTGCAAAAATCAGTGAAATCATATAAAACACTCCTGGCATTTCAGAAAGTGAGCCCCCTCCACGGGAAACTCCATGCACAAACTCAATAGAAATAAGAATATGGTCTGGAAGACTGACAGGATCCCTCAAAGACTTGAATACTGGAATATTCCTTAGGGCTATTTAAAAGCAACTGACAAGGGGACACAGTAGTGCAAATAGTTTAAAGGAATTTGAAGCTTATCCTGAATGTGTGTACACATGAATTGGTTTACAATTTAAGTTTTAATTTTTCATGATAAAGAAAGGGAGACGTGGAGTGATCATAGAGTTTCTGGTCCTGCACAGTTATCAGAGAGGACCAGGATGTGTGGCAATGGGGACCTTAATAAATATAGGAACTTTCTAGTTAGGGAGTACTCTAGTTGCTCCTTAAAAGCATGCCTCTGTGTTTATGTCCTCACACTACACTTCTTGCAACAGAACTAGGTTTTAGAACCCAAACTCATTTAGAAAAAAGTTTTGAGTCCTTATGCTTGAGAAAATAACCTCCCCAACAGTGATGATAACCTTCCAAATACAGCCAGTATTGTCATCTCTCTGAATCTGCAAAACAGCCTGAATATTAGTTCTGAGCAGTGTAATATACCCTCATATTTCTCAGTGGAGTGTTAAATCCTAAAATCCAACAATATAAATAGTATTAACTCTCTCAAGGCTGAGCATTGTAACATTCAGCAACTGTGCTTAAATCACATACCCAAACTATCTCCTACACCTTCCCAGATGCAAAAAAATTCCCACTGCCCCTATTCAACAGCCAAAATCTTCAGCTTCATCCTCCTGACAAGTTTGATGATATTGTTACACGTTTTAATACAAAGTCTAGTTGCACAGTGAACACTGAAACTTAAGGGGCAGCATAAAAAAATGAATTTACTATCACATTAAAAAAATAGAGGGGATATGAACCAAGTGTATTATTCATTTTCACATTTAATTCAATTGATCTGAAACTACCACAGAACATCTGGTCAGGAGAACCACAATATTTAAGAGAACCGCCACCTAGTTTAGGTATAACTTGCTATTCCTCCATTCTAAATTCCTATGTTGGAGTGATGATCAGATAGGGGCCCAATAAAGATGTTTCTAATTAGAGCCTTCTTTGAGCAGTAAGAGAAGAGATGCAGGGTCTTTTGGTTTTGTTACTTCTGAAGTCTGAAGGCAAATTTATACCTTGGCTTCCATTTCTCTACTATGCATTTCTATTAACCATTCTCCTTAACGATAACATCATAATATTACAGAGTTAAAACAGATGAGCAGTTGCAGTTGATACTGCTTTTTCACTGGGAACTAACGGACAACACTAGAAGGCTGCATATTGTGATCCTCCAGTACGCTATACATCTTTTCTATCACTGGTACACAGCTTTCAGTTCTCCCCGTGGCAGCTCACTTCTGCTTTACTAGCCAGTTAACAGACTTATTTAGTTTACATGTAATTCCACTTCAAATGTTGTAAAAAAGGAACTAACTAGAGGCCTTTCTTGGGATGCAAGAGCTTAGGAACGGAGAAGAAATTTGTCTAGCTCTTCTAATGCCACCTGAAAGAGACAGAAACATCAAAGAGGCTTGCTACAGCATGGTCTTACATATTTAAATGGGCATATTCTAGATTTCAATTTAATATTTAATATTTACTTAAAATCCAGTTGTCATTATGCAGCTTTGAAACAGAGTTCCCCTGTAATTCCCTTTCAATGATAATACAGATTTATTCTGCAATAGAAACAGCACTAACCTGGTTTGTGGGGTAAGATGGCATGAAACCACTAGAAACCTGTGCTGCAGCTCCACCCACTGGTGCAGCTATATTTATTCCTATGACTGCCTGTCCAATATTAAGAGGCATGGAGACTGGTGGTCCAGAGGGCCTCATAGGCTGTTGACTCACTGTGGCGGGCAATGAAATTGGATACCCACTTAAAGTAGGGACAGGAGCCGTTGGAAACTGGTTTAAAACATCGGGACTCACTGCAGGAACTCCTCTCTGCGCAAGTCGAAAAATAAAGAGATAGTTAAATGCATTACACATTTCAAATTACTATTTCCTGCATCTGTACTACTAATTTTATTTATTTATTTATTGAACCTATGAAAAAGCAGGGAGTTAGTCATTCTTCAGTTCTGTCTTTTGTACACAAAAACAGCTACTGAATTTTACATGATCAAGGTGAACCTACACATATATAATATGCTAGAACTCATACAGTTGACTGCTAGATCTCATACGCGTCTATAGACTCTCTTGATTCATTTACTAAAAACACATACACAAAAATTGGTTCTGAATGTTCAAAATTTAGCACTGGCTGAAGCTTACTGAACATGGGAAGGTGCTAAGCAAATTCGCCCTCACCCCAAAACAATCTCTAACAATGTACTTCAGTGCCAATCTTCAGTGTCCCATCCAGTCTACTCCTGGATTTCTTTTCTGTCAACTTCATAGTGAAGTTTGCAAAACTTGAATGGTGGTTTTTGCGATTTCAGGCAAGTTTCTATTAAATGAGGAACAGCCGTGACATTACACTATAACCTAACACAAAAGTTAAAACCTAGACTACACAGGCCAAAAAATTAAAAAATTCACCCACTGCCCAGGTTAGCTAGTGGAGGGGCCCATATCACTTCTCAAATAGATAGTTATACAGCATAAAAGAAAAACCAAAGCCAAATACAAACTTAAATGAGTCCTGAAGAAGAAATAATAGCTATAAATGCAGAGGGAGACATCCTGGATCCATTGAAGTGAATGGGAGTTTTGCCAGGATTCATTCAGTGTATTTAAGGTGTGGTATACTAATACAGGTACGCGTGTCCATACACAACATACTGCAGGGACATTACAAAAGTCAGTGACAGTTTGATCAAGAGGAGATTAGACCTTTTTCCATTCCCCCCAAAGTCTGTCTCAGTCACCTGTACCTGAGTTACTGCTATCATAGCCAGGACAGTATAAAGCTCTTCTTTGGTAAGTTTTCCAGGTGTGGTACGATTGTTTAAGGCCCATATTTGTCCAAGGGTCTCCCTGGGAAGTCCAGATGACATCAGAATGGGATAGAGTTTAGCAGTATCTATTCCAGTAGGAGTCATAGTGGTCTCTAAAATTTTCTTATACAAATCTATTGAGGGAAACACAGTTTTGGAGGATGAAAAATATTTCTAAGTGATTTTAAGACCATTCTTCGATTCTAACTATAAAACTATGTTAAGGGTTGTAATATTTTTGACATAGAACGTTACCAATTTGATTAGGCATCAGTGTTAAAGTTGGTACATAACACTATAAGTTTCATCTATATATAATTTCTCATTCTACTTGTACATTCAAATTCAAACAAACAAGCAAGTGAAGGAGAAAAGAAGTTCACCAAACAAAGCCCAAAGAGATAGGGAGAGAGATTTGTAAGTTACCAAGAAAAAATGGAAAATGAAAAAAAAAAATACTGCATGCTCCAGCACAAGTCTACCAATTAACTTGAGGCCTGTCAAAAGCATCCTCCAGTCCCTTGCAAGGAGAACATAACATGCTGTATTAAACAAGCTGCACCTAAATGGAGATAATTAGTAGTATCAATGTCTGAATTGATTTATTTTTTAACGAGCAAACTACATCAAATACACATCTGGCCAAAACATCCTATTCCCGTCAGTTTCAATACACAGAGGAATAAAGCAAGCTGCTTATAGTAGTTATTTTTCAGAAATGTAGGAGACTCAACTCTGCCAGCTAACTGTGCTACTTCACACCACATCTTGGTGTTATATTCAGCAAGACTTCTGCCTATTCCTCCAAACACTAAAGAAAATTACTTATGCCACAACAGATTCTCTGTACCTAGATACAAGGAAAGGCTTACATTCCAAGACAGACACCTGCTTTATTAAACTGGATATCAACTGATCAGTAAAACCGACAATCCATACAAGATAACTAGTTCTCTTTATAAATTTCACTACATATTTCTGTAATGAAGCCTCTGGATAATCCTTGCGTGAAGATAGCCAGAGCAGTTAAAATTCAGTGCAATTGAACCAATATTTAGTACAGCACTTAATTTTCTGTTTACTATGCTTCTGGAATATATAACACAAATAACCTTAAAAAATGAGCCTGCTTAATTACAAGAGATATTGAAAGGAGACAGCTCACAAAAATGCAATACCAACAATGGCAAAACCTATTAGGATAATTTGCCATTGTTATAACCTCTAGATTTAACATTTACTATGTTTGAAGAAGCTCCTGCCTTCTCGGAATGCAGATAAAGCTACCAAAGACGTGAAAGACATCCAAAAACATGTTTTGGAATGCTTGCCAGTTTGTGCAATGAGTTAAGACTGCCTTAACAAACACTATTGATTTTTGAAACTATGAAACGATTAGCTAGGAACGTTGTGGAATTCCCATCCTGGGAGATCTTTCAGAACCAGTTAGACAAACACCTGTCAGGGATGGTCTAAGTGTCCTCAATCCTGGACTGGATGACCTCTTGAGGTCCTTTCCAGCCCTCCATGTCTATGCTTCTCCAAAGCTATACTTTCAACAGATGAACTTGGTCATTACCACTGCTGCTATATCAGATCTACAAAATACCATGTATAGTTTAGACAACAGCACTAATAACCTAGTTTTCTCAGGAGTGATTAAAAAACTTGCTTTACAAATTAAATTAGTGATCATGAAATTCTGAGCTACTCTTTCCGCTTCTACTCAAAGAAATATATGTTGACATTAGTCAGCCAAAGTTTAAGGCTAAATTTAAGACACTAACATCAGTGACTGCAAGTACGATGACTACTTCAGTAAATTACAACTTAAAGTTAAGTGAGTATTGCATTTAAACATCACATGCTGATATGCACTTGAGGAAGTGTAACATTCATAGTCGCACTCAATAACAACAACTCCTCCTCTGCAATGGCAGGGGATAGGACAAGATGACCGGATAGGTCTTTTGCCTGTGTTGTGCAGCAGATCAGAGAAGATTGTCATCATAGTCCCTCTGGTCTTAAAATATAATAATTTATTTTCTCATTCCATGGTGAAACCTGACTTGTCATAATATGAACAGTACTGGGTAAGAACAAAGGGGACACCATCAATCTTAAATACTCATACATAAAGTGGTATGCCTCACTGTCAGAACCACAGAACCTCTGGCCCAAGCCAACATGAACTTGGAACAAAAACTACAGTACTGGAAAGCTTCTGTATCAAACCTGAAAGTTTAGGGATTTGGAAAGTTTTTAATTGTAGATGAAAAAAATACTAATTTGGGTAAGACATTAAGCAACATTGAAGCGTAAGGATTTTTATACTTTTTTCTTTAAATAATGTTTTAGCAGAACATTTTACCTGGAGCCAAGCTTTCATTGTAAATCCAAGGTGGCACCATTTGCTGGATTGGATCTTGGGAAGGGAATACTCCAACACCTAATGTATGCAATATATTTAAAAAGGAGACAATCATATTAAAGGCACAGAGATTCAAAATAGGAAAACACCTGTGACACAGTTTTTGGTATTTCCACCAGCCCATTTCAGACATGGAATCATCTGGCTACATGAGAAACCAAAACTGATACTGCTACAAAATGATCTGAAACAGCAACAAAAATACAATTAAATGCACACGATGAAATAAAGAACCACTCATTTTCCAAACGTATCTGTTTGATCAGGAACACAAGACAAGTCCCATCAATTCCAAACATTTCATAAATAGCAGTGGTTCTGCCATGCCTATTTACATGAAGTTGATGGGAAAAACATTAAGGCTATTTAGGAAATAATTTTATTTAATCACACCGAAACAAGTTTAGGACATATTCTTGGTGTTTCACAGGTAAACCCCTCATGGTAAGCCATTAACATCTTCTTTCAGACTGGCTTGCCTCATTAGACCTATCCCCTCACTTCCTTATCCTTCCATCAACTCTCAGATCATCCAGAAATACCCTTTCTTCTTCCTTTGTCTCAATTTCTTTCCTCTCACACACCATTTTAATCTTTGCAGCTAACTAGTGTGTGTCGAGTTTGTACAAAACACTATCACTACTTTACATTAATCGTATTGTAAACGAATACAGCTCTTATTTCATGGTGTACATTATAACTGTATTTTATTTCAAATTACAGAGTAAATGGATAACTGAGCTACTAAAAAGCACTATCTGAAAATAGAATGATTTAATTTAATCTTGTAACAAATAATTGGTGGTGGGGATTGCGCATTGGTGAAGTCCCAACTATTAAGAGTAATGTCATCAAACAGCAATCAAGGTGGTATATAGAAAAATTACTTGAACTAAGGTACTGGCACGACACCACAATCCCTTAAGAAATCCCTTGACCTGTGTTTCAAGAACACTGCTTAGTTAATACTGTACTATCAAAGTATCGACGTAGAATTGCATTTGTATCTGGTACACCTTGTGAAGTTTTGACTTCTACAAAGCAGGCTTTTAAAAAAACACATGCCAGGCTAATGGCTAGAGTATGATATTGCCCAGACAAATGATTTAGCTTAGCTAGAATATTTCCCCCTCTAGCAGTTGGGTGAAGACCCATTCTTCAGTAGTAAGTTTCTCATGCAGGTTTTTTTGGGTCCATACTCTCCCCCATGCCACTCAAATAAATAAATAAAAAAATATGAAGCATACACAAACAAGTAGGTTTTGCTGAAATAAGAAGATAGAATATTTTAAAAACAGTGGAGAATCTGTTCAGAGAAACTTGTTAAAATGTTTATAGTATATGCATTGTGGAAAGGGTTCAGAGCAAATTCAGAGACTGTTACTTGCGGTCAGGAGTGAGAGGCATTGCCATATTATTGAAGCAGGGACTCAGAGCAAAACGATGCAGCATTTGCCATAGAATTAGCATGTAAGATGTTAGCATTCAAGCTGTATTCTATCAGATTTACCCCTTGTCAAATGTTTCATTTGCTCACCACACTCTTCAGCTGCTATGTTTTGTTGTGAAGCCTTGAACACCTCTGCAGCAGTAGTACCACTTACAAGTCCACCTACAGCATTCCCGTTATTCACGGTTACACTGGGATGAACTTGGTTTGCGGCTGAGGCTTTATGCTCAATTTCAGATGTTTTAAGTTTGGTTTGCTCCTGTCCAGATGCACTTAAATCAGAAATTAAGAGCGACTCCTCCAAGGAATGGCCTAGACAAACAGCAGGAGGAATTACTTTTATTTGGTTAATCACTTTTGTAGGTATTCTCCCCCCAGATCATAATCCCACTCCCTCAAAAGGAAAGATGTGTCAAGTCACACTTAATGGTACCAGGTAATGCAACTGATGTTTGATTCTCAAGAGCTCTGTCTGTGTTCACTCAGAACACCAATGCAATTCACTCAAGCATTTTCTACTAGAACTTGCACATGCCCATCCTAGGGGACTGGCAATGTACTTTTTTTCTTGTGCTGGTAATGAGCAGAACAGGAAATACACTTACTGCTGTACAGCCATCAAGTCACTCCTGACTAGTAGCAGGAATAAGGGCTAAGGGGCTGGTCCAATGCCCACTAAAGTCTAGGGGAGTCTTTATATGGATTGGATCAGCCCTAAGAGGGAAATGTGAAGTCAAGCTTCCCATCAGCTTAACCAAGTCAGTGTTGATGCCCATCTTTCACCTCTATTTTGCGCCCCACCCCCCTTCAGCCTCTTATGAATTACGGAAATGGTACACAAGAGGCTTTAGACTCAGCTGTTTATGAAGAGTCACATGCATCCTACTTCACTTCCCTTGGGCTCACACAGATTCTCCACTTGTGTGTGCTACTACATAGCCACCTGTCTCGGGCTAGGGGAGAAGGAATCAATATCACTTATTTTCTCCTACAGTTCAGAATGCTGCCACCCCAAATTATAGAAAGATTTTGTACAAGAAGGATCTTAAATCATCTGCTAAGTGTGCCAATTTTCCCCCACTGCCATGAGCAGAATTTTATTAGGAATTAATACAAACTTATTTCAATTTATCCACTTTTCATTCACCAGCATGTAATTTTTGTTCAGTTGGATTACAAAAGGGAGGGTTTAAAGCAAGGTAGGCAGTGTTTCCACGTAAATATCTCCGATTGTAGAGCTAATGAAGAGAGGATGGGTTACCTGGTTTATGGGTTTTGTGCGAAGATGCAGAGGTAGAGAAATAAGGAACCTGCCCAATGGTATCATGCAGGATGGAAGATACTGGAATCTGGACTGAAGGCAGAGGTTTGACTACAGCCTTTTCTGAAAGCAGCTGCCGAGCCTGGGTGACAGGGTGGTAAGACTGAAAGGCCTGGAAAGAGGACTGAGGCACCAATGGCGGAGTTTCAACAGACCCTTGTATAAAGTCACTAAATTCTTCATCATCAAGAAAAGCAGAGGGTTGGGAAACAGATACAGTAGAATGGGATGGTGTAGGGTGATCTGCAAATGGAATGAACACACGCAATGGAAACAATGAGGTAAAGAAACTTGGTTGGGTGGAAAGGTTGGGGAAACAATTTCTAAAAACGGCAATTATTAAATGTAAAAAACAATGGTTGGGAAAAGTCAGAAGTCTAATGAGAATAGTTACCATTCTATCAATTGATCACACTAATGCAAGGTAAGCTTCAGTTCCCTTTTTCCGCTATAAACCCCCTTTCAGATTTTTATAATTTGTCCAATTGGGTTGAAACTTGGTATTTCCACAGTCTGTATTAAGATTTCCCCATCTCTTATATTAAGGAAGTTTAAAACAAATGTAACCTGTGCTGTTGTGTTTATAGCAGTGGACTGGGACTCAGGATATTTGAATTCTTTTCTCAACTCTGCCAGTAATATGTTGTTATGCATTAGGCAAAACACTTAAACCCTCTTTTTGCTCAATGTCCCAATCTATGAAACAGGGCTAATATTGACTTTGGTAAAACACTTGGAGTTACTCAGATGAAAGGTGCTACCTAAATGCTAAGTACATTAAACAGACTTGAAGTAATCATCAGGTTATTCTTACAGGACAAGATATTCTAAATTGATTAGTGATTTGGATGCCCAATTTGAAATGCCTTAATATGTCCCCATCCTTTGAAAATCAGGTCCCTTTAAGGTGTTTCAGGTTGAGAACCTAAAAATTCAGGAACCCAAATTCATGGGTCACTTTAAAAAATCTTGGCCACACTACTCAAGTTGTGTCATTCTAAACAGATCTATTGTTGAACAAATGGCAGTTCTACAGCAATTTGGCCAGACTCACGAGATATAATGGAAAAAAATATCACTTTCGTAGGCAACACTACCTCAAAGCAACACAGTATATGTCAAGCACAGCATGATCATCATTGATTTAATTTACATGCATTTGGACTAACCACTTTATCCTCCAATGGTTCTATTTCGTTGTGCCACTTAGGCGTATTTCCATCAACACAAACAAAAGCCTTTAAATAAATCTATTTTTTAGGTAAGGGTAGGTGGTCATGCTTTATTCCTTGCACTGTATACATCCCTAACAATAACTAAGGGGCACCTAAAACTAGCAAATCCACCTTAAATTACACTAATGTATTGCCACAGTTTCTATTTCAATTCTACACAATCTTTAACTAAAAGCCAGCCTATAATTAAAAACCAGGTAACAAATTTTTGCTGTCCACAAATGCTATCTTGAGAGGTTTCAAAAGTGTACTTTATTACAGGTTCCTGCTCAGCTTGGAGAAAGCTTGTATAGGGGTCAAACTGGAAGTGCATTAACCGTAATAAACACTGCTCTCCAAGTGAGTTTTCACAGAAGAAAATTTAAACATGAAAAGCACAAGAGGCAGCAACTGCAGCTTCCACACAAGTTACTCATCATAGTGGCACACCACCACATAATTTCAAAGAACTATCTGCATGAAAGTGGCAGTTCCTTTGATGCAACACCTTGAGAAATAACACCAGGAGTCTCTGAGCACTGGTTTGAATGCAAGAAAAATTACACAAAACAAGAAGTCTGAACAACAATCCTTTATAGGAACAAAATGGCATGAAAATGCTATCTTTCTCAGCAACATCATTTCTCAGCAACATTGAGTTGGTTTAAATTCTGCACTGTGTTGCTGACTGTCAACATACTTCATATCACTATTTCATATCCTATATTTTTATCTTCTGTATCAAGTTATTGAACTAACATCCTGATTCCCCGCTTTTCCAATGAAGTTATTTTTTCCAAGTCTGGATTATTGTGATACACCATATTTATCTCAAGAACCTCACGTTCAATAACACCATTAATTCCTTTAAATGGAGTTTTAATACATTTCATTATTTAAGCATCAAATGAAAGCTATTGTGCATGACATCTTCATATAATATAACGACGGTTTATTTGCCATCTCTTTCCTACAATGATTTTGAATTCTGGCAGCTGATTTAACACACCCTGACACAGATATGTTGAGCCACCAGCAACCCGCAAGTCTGGGAGATATAAGAAACGTAGCAATGGGTAATTCCACCATACCTCCGAGTAAAGAACTGTGACTGTGCAACTGCAACACTCTACATCTCTATCCTGTAGTTTGAAATGATGTCGCACTAGAACAGATCTGACAGATTTAACGTGCTCTGTATACAAAACAAACCCATTACAAACACGATTGTTCACGATACTTCCACTCGTCGGTGGTTTATCAGTGATGATGGGCCCAAATAACTTTCGACTTTGCAGTTCAGATTCATCTCTACTGTAAGCGACCGCAGGGAAACACACCCAGTTTTCAGACAGGAGTCAAAATGAAATCTGCTGGGACGCTTGTCAGAAATTCACACGCTGCGAAGGTAGAAAGGGAATCTCCACGCATTTGAACATTTTTCTGCTCGGGTTCCTTGCACTGGTCAACCATTTTACTAGTACAGTTCAGAAAAACACTGCTAGGGAATTGTCAGACTTGCTAGATAGTGAAAAATTATTGCATGAACTTGTGAGTAACTTTAAGACCACCACAAACAGAAGTCAGAGAAGATACAGTGATGAAAAACTCATCTGGGGACAAGCGTAGCTAACTGAGGCTTCATTTCAGGCAGGACAAAGGAGTTAGGTTCCCCCAACTAACATTTTTCTCTTTAAAGGGAATATTTCAGGACACCAACTACTACTCATGTAATAATGCCTCTGAAAATTGATTATTAAAGGTTTTTAATTTCTCCACATCCAGATAATGGAATCTGAGCAAGCTATTATAGTATTGTGAAATAATTTTATAGTGTCTTGATACTACTTTGCTTTGAAGCTGAAAAGCTCTCTACAAACACTAATTAGTCATTTGACTAGAAAAAGAGAAACTCATTTGTAACATTTAGAAGTGCAATGCATGAGGGAAGTTGGTAGATGATACAGCTCAGTGTTAATATTCAGACTAAAGTTGTCAAATTGGTATTTTTAAATGAAAGCTTAACAAGTTCTTTAACGAAATATTAGATCACAACATTCTCTCATGTATTTTAAAAAGCTTACTGCAGCTACAATGAAAGCTTCAGTTTACTGAATCATATGCAACAACCAGTTCAGCTCAGACTGCCTGAATACAAAACAGCTTCATGAATTAAAGGTCCTTACAGACATAAAGCAGTATAATATTGCAGTCTTATTTTCAACTAAAGATAAAATACCTGTTTTTTTCGGATGCGAGGCTGGAGTGGGGTGCATTTTAGCATCTCTGGAAAACCCATCTAAATTTCCTTTAATAGCTTCCAAAGCATCATCTCTACTCTTCTCACCTGTCTGAAACATGACAAAAGTTGCTTTGAAAGTGTCACACTACAACTACTGAGAATCTTCTTCCAACATTCACAATTGTTTTGTCTGAAAAAGTAGCAATGCTTGTTAAAAAAAATAATCACACAAATTAAGCTCTATTTCCCAGTGATGGTTTCAGTAAGGCTGTTTTCAATAATGAATGTTCTATGCAGGAGACTCAGAGAGAGAAACTGTATTAATCCAAACAAAGAGGGCCTGCTGATATCGCTCAAGGACTATTGAAATTATTCTTGGTAAAAAACAGATGACGCGGAGCCAGAAATCAATCAATCAAAATTGGTGTGGTGAATATTAAGCCTAACTGGTGCACCAAATAATGAAGGGATGAATTATGCCACACATCTTTTCCTTTTTTGGGGAGTTCTTAGAGAGAGACTTTGAAAAAAATCTCATCACCTGCCCCAGTGCATCCCAGCTCAGCTCATCTTCCATGCCCCCAAAACATAGCAGACCAGATCGAAAGACTTTCTTCCAGATAGGAAGCCATTTCCATTGGACTTCATCAGGCTTCAGATCAGGCCTTCGGTTGGGAAGGTATTTGAAAGAAGAATCTCTTTCTTCCCCAATACATGAAAGCCACAGGTTTTGGTTTTTTTAAATCTGAAAATAAATAAATGCTGTTTATGATATACCTTCGGTTTCACACTGCTTAGAAGTCTCAGCTTTTGTTTCTGCTCTTCAAATTGGCGTCGTTTTCTTTCTTCTTCTAAGAATTTTTGCTGGTGTTCAAACCTTTTCCTAAAGTGAAAATATTAAACAAATATTAAGCATTATTTGAGGACAACTTCCATGCCAACCTTCTGAACATTGGTAACTTGGGTTTCACATAGATGCTTTGGTGCACACTTCACCACAGTCTCATAAAATTGGCAGAAAATAGCATGCGCCACCATGAACCTCATACAGAGCCTTCAAATACAATGGAATGGTCTGCAACTAATTTAACATTTTTGAATCTTAAATTCAATACGAATGTCTTTAGAATAGGATGGTAGATTTTTAATGTACAAAATGAGCTGGAGAATGCACCCCCCCACCCCAAACAAGATTTTGCCAGCAGCATTAAAGCATTACTTACTGTTGCTCTTCTGCAAATTGTTTCTGCATGTCGGGGGTGTATTGTGGAGCTGCTGGGCGCATTCCTAAGAAAGAAGCCTGCCCCATAAAAGACATTCCAGTTGCTTGCATAGCCCCAAGGGGCATGCCACCCTATAACAATAAAATAAATCTATATTATGTACAGCAATATAAAAATCCAGCATCTGTACTATATTGGGTTGTGAACTAGTTAGAATCCATAAAAAAAAGCAGGGTCAGGTTTGCTCAGTACTTGGACACGATCGCCAGAAACAATCCAGATATTACCATTGCTGAGGTATTCAAAAATCACACAAAGTGAAAGCAGCAAATGTCTTATCTTTTATTATTTCTAACCAAATCCCCTGAAATATACACTTTTCTTCTGCAGTTTTGTAAAATTCATTATCCATTAAAGCAAATAAGGGGCAAATATATACAGCTATATTCAATTTGCTATATAACGCAACTTTATTAGACTCATGTTTACATGGTTAGACAAGTGGAGATTTACAAGTAAGAGTGGTGGGCACTAGAGGATAAACAAATGAGATATATTTCTTCAAAACCTCCCCCACAGTGTTTAGTGCACAACATAAAGTGTGGAGCTTTACTGTAATCTTACTTCTCAGCAATCAGCTATATAAAATGCACTCCTCCCCCATGCCCCCTAGTGTGGGAAGAAACCTTGTGAAGATTATGAGGAGTTATGTAGGTGGAAAGTTACTTCAAGCACACAAAAAGGAGAAAAATTCAGTACAAAAACTGCAGGAGGAAGAACAATTTGGAAAATTAATTTGATCAAAAGGGAGGAAATTTACAGTATTAAAGAAATGTCCAAAATGTTAGCTGTTCCCTAGGGCCTTGAAGACTTGTTTGATTAATTTGTGAACCACCATGTATGCTTACAATATTCTATAGGTAACTAGTATATGCAAATGACAAAAAAGGCACAAAGCTGAACTCACAACATGGGTGATCATAGTAAATATAATGAACACAGACCAATGGATGTTCCCCATAAAGAGCTCATTTTAAATTCTGGACAACAAACTGTCTTAATAGACAGTGAATAGTTATGAATATAAAGCAAAGGGAAAATAGGAAGGGTGAAACAAGGTGAAAAGAAAAAAAAAAGTGTACTGTTGGAGCTGTAGATGATATAAGCTATTTAACACTAAACACTGAACCATACTGAAGGCAGTATCAGGAATATTTAACACAAGGAATGGTTTTCAACCACCCTCTTATACTGACAGTTTTGTTTCCATTACTGGTCAGTGCCATATTCCCTCCTGCAGAAGGGACTCTCTCTTGGCTGTGTTTACTGCAGCAACAGATACAAAGAAGTGGAAGTCCAAGTTCTGACATCTAAGCCCAAACTACAATACCCACTTTATTGTAAGCATTAACAATGTTTTCTCCCCCGCATACTCTGGTTCATTATTGCTCCCCGCTACGACAGTGAATAATGCACGCTGAGCTCCCACTGCCTCACCCACTCCCCACGCCACTTATCCAGATCATAAGGAGACTTACAGAATCCCACAAGTGTCATGGCAATTTTAAAATACTTTCAGAGACAAGACTGTGAAGCCAAAATAATGCAAGGCAATGAAGACACCTGCCTATGAGCTACTGCCTCTCTCTTCATTCTGAGGTCAACTCCTCCACTATCCTTTCACCCCAGCAGCGGCAGGACCATTGACTCTTCTGACTTGAGAGCAGGACTTCAGGGGTCAACTGTCAATAGCCTTACTGAGACATACGTTCAAATATCTATGTCATTTCACATCTACTGAAAACAAACGTTACTCATGTACCTGCATGGTCATTGGTCCAGGAGACATCGGAGAGCCGTAATTCATTCCCATCATGCCTGGCATATTAGACTGCATGACAGATACCATTGGAAACCCTTGCTGTTGAATAGGAATCATACCTACACCAGAACATTAAACATTGATGAAGTCCCCAGTTGGTTCTAAAGGTCAATTTTCAAATTAAAGAGATAGAAGGAAGGAAGGAGCGACTGGCAGTTCTGCATAAGTTAATATAAGAACTCTTTACTCAAGGGTGATTTGGTACAGAGAATGTACTACGACACAGGCAGCAATAGAAGCATCATGCATTTTAAGAAAAAAGCCTTCCAGGACATCTCTACAAGTTAAGTAGAGGGTGTTTCTTCCATCTCAACTGCTCTTTGAAAGAAACTTGGGATTTTCTTCCCTTCTTTGGTCTTAAAACTGTAGTTTCCAAAAAATAAAACTGACTTGTGTTGATAGCCCATTCCAGAACTCCATATACTTCATATGACTGTCTAGGCATTACTGGTACATCTTGCCCACAGCTAAGCTTTTACATTCTCAGGTGACTGGACAACTTGTATGCATGCAGGTGTGTTTACCCCACATAAAAGGTTTAACCAGTTGAAACATCTTTCAATAAAAGCTTGATTTAGATAAGATTGGACAAATCAGCCAGAAATGTATTAATTCACTGAGTAAAACTAAAAGGATTAAGCCAGAGATATAATAATTTTAGAATGTTATCTTAGCGGACACAGACTGATTACAAACTTATTCACTACCAGTGAGATAATTATAGCCATAGATAATTTAACATTTCAAGTACAATTGTCTAAGAAAGGATGCAATTGGCTCAGGAATTATCAGTGAAGCTTCAGTATTATATTACTGAGCCAATCAGTACTCAGTGAACGGACTTCCTCTCACTGCCACATTTTCCATTAGTTAAACAAGTAACTGATTGAGCAGTAAGAATAAAAATTATTTAAGGTTGAGGTTTCTTGATTTAATAATACTTTGCACTTGAGTCATTCCTCTTGTTCAAGATTCTGACTATGCATTGCAAGTATTTACTAGGCCTCACATCATATAGGCAAGCAGACTCGTAGACTGAAGTACACAGAGGTCAAATGCCTTATCCCAGTTCAAACAGTAATTCAATGACAGGCAGGAACAGGACTCAGAAGTTCAGACTCCCAGTCCCCTGTTCTAACGTACAGAACACACTGCCTTCCCAGTGAGATCCAATATTAATTATATATGGGAAATTTTGTAAATAAAGATATAAGATTCAGATTCATGTTGCTGAGTAGGAGGGAAGAAGTAAAAAACATAGCTAACAGGTGAGCTTAATATTCCCAATTCTGAACTTCAGGAAAGAATGCAAAGTTACTATACACATGACTTAGATTGCTTAATATTAATTTCTACACAACAAAAGGGCAACTAAAATGTTCAGAATCTGAAATTCATACTTACCTCGAGGCGGGCCGATACCACTTGCTACAGGAAACATGAAGCTGAAAATAAATAAATAAAAGCATGAGCCTATGACTTGATAGCTAAATAATTGCAAAAGCACCGAACTACTGAGAATGCAAAAGATCTCCCAGGTCCTTGACTCCCACTGCAGTACTACATCCCAAACTGCCTCATTTGCTTGCCCAAGCTGTGACCCACGGAATTAACCACAGAGCCTTCCCTTCTCCGTTTGAAATTGCAACAATTGTTGATGACGATTACCCACAAGTGCTGAAGAAAGGTTCACTAGAAGCGTCAATGCAATAATAAAACCATCTTCAGCATTATTATTATTATATAGAGCGAGACTAAGAAGAACCACATCTCACTTTCTGTAATGGTTCTGATCCATCTATATTGCCAATTGAACTGGTTTCAACACTGCTGACCCAACCTTAGTCAGTGGTTCAATTCCCTAATATAGGCAAGGGCTTTTAGAGCTGCAGGACGAATAAATATCCAGATTCAGCAGAATCACTAGCTGCATCAGAACACACTTATCCCAGCTCCTTCATAACCATTTTTCAACAGAGAAATAAAACTATCCAAGAAAAAAAAAGATTGTTCCTGTTAAATATGAATAATTGGAAGATATTGCAGCATCCATTTCTTGTTCTTTGTGCTTTAACTTTCCATTGCTCCCATTTAAAGGGAAACAATTACACTGAAGGGGACAGAAACACATTACAGCAAATATCAAAGACTAAGTCCACCAAGACAAAAATCAGTGTTAAAAATTCAGCTTAAATTATAAGAGCAATGTCTTGTCCTCACTTTGAAGCATAAACATCAGTTTTGATGGAGAGAAAAAAGGAGACCTAGTTTAGCAATACTGTTTGCAACTCACTCCGAGACAGATGTCTGCAATAATTTACCAATCAAGGACTTTCTTCAACACCCCACCAACCTCTTACATTAAACACTCTGGAGAGAAAGAAGCTTACAGACAGTCAATATCTCTCAGCCCAACTGGGTTAGTCAAGAGGCCACATGACAGACTAAAGAAACAAACTGAAGAGGGAATGACATAGCAAAGACCTGCTCATAATGCTTAAAATCCTACATTGAGTTCAGAAACCTATTGTGTTTTGTAAATGTAAACGAGCTGGATTCCTTATTGTGACTGTGTGCTCTTAACATGCAGCATCTATGTAGTAGAGTTCAATCATAATTAGCTACAACTGAGAACACACTATGTTTCACTCCAGACAATCTGTATTACTCTATTTCTGGGCCCTAGTCTATTATGGGGCTTTTAAGCTCTACAGTAATACAAATAATAATAAATATAACTTCAAATTTGAACTCATGATACTCTTAGCTCCTCAACTATTCATTCTGCCCTAACCATTAGGCCACACATTAATTCCTCCATTCACAAAACCATAACATATATATGTATCCAGCTAAGGATAAATTAGTAAGTCTGGTCCTACCACTACCACAATTTTAGATTTCTCTATTAATAGGAATTTCTCCTACAACCCCTATGGAGAGTGATCTGCATAGGCATGTTTTGCCAAATCTAGATGCAGGCTCTGGGACTGGACTGCTTGAGTGGAATCCAACCCAGATCAGTTGTCACCAAAAGCTCTTATTAATTGACTAATGTTCAGTGACCTGCGTGAAACAAGCTTGGTTGCCTCAGTCCAGTTCTGGGAGGAGGGGTACTGACATCAAAAACACAGCAGATATTAGCTGGCAACCTTGTCTCAAGTCACAGCAGGGAGGCCAACAACTGAACTCCCTTCTTGCTCCTAGCTGCGGTTCCCTGTAGGTCAAGGCTGAGGCACATTGACAAAACAATGTGGGGCAGTCAGATTGCAGCCCAAGTTTTGCTTCAGCTGTGGATCGAGATCTCTGAGTTTCCACAGCTACTAAGATGGCACTTTTTACCAACAATACACTCACAAAACACTTATACAGAAGTTCAGAAACATGCAGTTTCTGACCTACGCCTATCATCTTTCCCCTGTGTATAAATTATTCACTCCAGGGTCCAATTTACAAATGAATGCAAGAAGTAAATTAATAACTAGCAAAATTAATGCTATTTTAGAGCTATACATTTTAAGATAGCACTTGTATCCGCAATGATTTTAAATAATCCCCCTTTTCTACCTTGTGAGGATTCTGGTGATAGAAATAAGAAATAAACTGTTCTAGTTTAACTGAAATGCAATGTAATCTGGATAAGCATACGAAGGCACCAGCACATGTTGAAAGCAAATAAAGGCTAGATCATTAAATATTTATCCCTTTCTAGGGTTAAGTAGTGATTTATTTATAAGCATCTGTAAAAACTGTAGCTAATTAGAGGCTTAACTGTAAGAATGGAACAAAAATTAAAAAGTTGGTTTCTCTGAATCAAAATTCTGAATGTGTGTTAGGATTCACTGATGACCTTGTTCAGTCTAAGATTTACTTACATGTTTGGCTACTTTTTAGCAATAAGAGAAAATGTAAAACATCACACAAAGAAGTGTTAAACTGCTATTCAAATATACACACACAAACAGAAGAGAAAATGTGTATACACATGAAGTTAAAAAACCTCCTAGACACTGCATCATTAGGAAATCACAGGAAGAAGTTATTGATACATAGTTTTTAAAAATATCAGTTAACATTTACTGTGAACAATGTCTAAGCAACTTCAGTTCATTTACTCTTAAACAAGACATATTTTACCCTATAAAAATTTCTTACATAAATAAGAAAATTACTTATTGAACAGGTATCCTATATCAATATGAAAAAAAATTAAAGATGGAACTGACACGTTTCCAGAAGTTCTGCGCTAAAATTGTTAGTCTGCCTTGTGCATTAATCTCCCCTTTAATCTCAAACCAGTGTAACTATCTGAAAATCAATTCTAAATGCAATGAGCATGATCTATTCTTTATAATAGCAGCAGCCCATGGTTCCATTTTATAAAATGTATATATTACAGCTCTTTTCTATCACGCATGTCCTTTAAGAATAGCTTTATACTGAACGTTACTCTCTACACAATGGTATATAATTTATTTGTAAATAGTTCAGCCACACTCAGTGTTGTATCCAAACACCTATATTCATACAAGCAGCAAGTGATACATTTTAGTGCCATGTCATCAAAAGTAACATATGTAGATACATACAGATATTCAACACACTTATTTCACTATGTGCTGTATATAACAAGGAACACAAGTGTGGTTAAAAAGCATTATCATGTAAAAAAGAGTAAGTGAAGATCTCTGCAACAAAATTCAAGAGCAGAAATTCCTCAGAAAATCTTTGACAATAGTCTCAATGCCACTAATAGTATTGCAGAAGTGACAAAGAGTCCAATGACACCTTAAAGACTAACTAAAGTATTAGAGCATAAGCTTTCGTGGGCTAACACCCACTTCGTCGGATGCATACAATAATAGTATTGTATCATTCAACAGGAAGTTTCTTGTAATAGGTACTCTAGCTTCAGGTACAGGGCTCCAGCAGTCAGCTTCACTCAAACAGCAGGATAAAGAACAAAAACCCCTCATTTTTTTTTGTATTCTAGAAGCTATCACATGGATTCTTCTGAACAGCAACAAACTACAGGATGAACTCTTCCCTCAACCCAAACTCCTAGACTGTGTGTATCGTTGAGAGTTTTTGTAACCATTATTCCCTATAAGTGCAGAGTCTGTAAAGCAGTAATACTGACATGGTGAAGGTGTTCTTCATACCATGTGTCTAACTCAGAAGCCCCAAGATCCTCTAAGTGAAATTAACTATAAGCTATACTGAAACTGACTTCACTGATTTCCATCACCTAAATTCAGAGAATTGAATAAAGCTACAAAAAGCATAGTGACAATAAATTGGAATTTTGGAATCCTTTCATTTTTCACAATCTAGGGTCTCATTAGTAAGGTAGGTATTTACAAAAGTAGATTATAATTTATATTTACAAAAGTACATTATGTTTACAATGCATAATTCTAAACTGACAGTGTTGCCGTAAAGAAAGAATGGATGTTTAAGCAGCAGATCAGAATAATTATATTTCAGATTTATATATATTGTTGCACTTCTCATCCTGCAGGATGATGTGCCTTACAAATTACATACCCAGGAGCTCTAATGAAATGCAGACACTTCTAATGTGGAGGGTGGCAACCTGGCAGACAGCTGGAGGAAAGCACCCTACACAAGTATGGGTGTGTGATTTTGATGAAGGTCACCAGGGCAAATGCCTGCTTTTATGAGAAATGCCATCACAAAACAGGCAGAATTTTACTTAAGTTTCCAGAAATACCTGATTAATACAACTGGACTTATCAAAAGCAGGTTGACTCAGTCCTACAGATCTGTCCTTTCACAGAAAAATGCTATAATCTTAAACCCTATAAATACTTCACTTAAACAGAAATCTCTAATCAGTTCCCAGTTTGAAAGGAGAAATAAAGATTAGCCTCCTATCCCACCCAAAACGTAACACGAAGGCTGTAACATTTCTCACTTTCCAATTTCTCCCTCTCCTACCACCACCACCCCACCTCATGTATTTCTGACTGCACAAAGCCTCCTCCACAGCAATATGGGAAAGAGAGAAGTAGCCACACAAACAGATCACAGAAGAGTCTCCTCCACCCTACCCCCATAAACACACCACAATACCCACAAACTCCCACTCCTGCTCTAAGCAACATTTACTACCCCATAATCAAAAGCACGGAGGCACAGTGCTGGGGCGGTGAGGGGTTGGGACTGGGGGGGG